>KE598603.1:1003067-1017704 GCA_000444155.1 Cladonia macilenta KoLRI003786 | reverse complement strand
TAGATATATATATATAGTACCTAATATAAAAAAGAGAAATAATAATATTCCTAGGATAGCTTAAAAAGTAGTATATAATATTAAGATAAGAATTAAGAAATAATTATTAAAAGAAAGAATATAATTATATCTCTTAAGAAATATATCTACTTACAAACTATTATATATATATAAATATAAAAATTAAAGCTAAATTCTATCCTATAGGATACTTTAACCCTAAAATAGAAGAAATAAGAAAAAATTATTCCTTTATAATAAAAATAGTTATAAGGAAATAAATATTATAACCTTTATAAGAGAGCTAAACTTAGTAAAGTATAGCTAATTTATAAAAAAACTAATTAAGATTAATAGCTAAGAGGCTATTATAATAATAGACTTARAAATAATAAGAAACTTTATATTAAAAATATTAATATATATCTAAACCTACTAATAATAGGTAAGTGTAATATAGGCTTATTATATACTACTAGTGCTATGTAATAGGATTACTAAGGATTACTTAAAGACGTGAAATAGTAGTAGTAGGTATTAGTTATATTAGAGAACTAATTACTAAGGATCCTATTATTATAAGGTATACGCCTTTTTAGCTTATTAGGATGAAGTAGGGTAATATAATATATTCTACTTATCCACGTTAGCGTAGTATTAATATAATATTTATAGTAATTAATTATTAATATTAAGCTACCTTAATAGTTACTAGTTATTATAGTTATTCTCTCTCTTAAATACTAGTCTATTAGTATAGAACCTCTACTATATATAGTTATACTATTAATATATTTCTAGGAAGAGGCGGCTTATTAATATAAAGCTTATTAAAAACCTTTAAAACCTAGTAAGAAAAGGAAGGAAAAGAGTTCTTTATATAAAAGCCTATTTTAATATTATTTATTTTATAATCTAGTTATATAACGCGCTTATAGCTTATAAATTATTTATTATTATAATAATAGCTATATTAAAAGTAAGTTATTATATAATAATTATATAATATAATTATAATAAATATATTATTAATATTAACTTTATTTTATTTTATTTTATTTTATTTTTTTTAGTAATAAATATACTATTATAAGTATTTTTATATTAAAGTATTATATTACTTTAGATTAATATTTATAACTTTAAAGTCTTTTATTAATATTAGTAAGTACTTTATATATTATATATAATATATATATTAGCTATTATTAATAGTTAGTAGTAGTAAATCTTCTATATATAAACTATTTATAAATAAAAGAAATCTATATTTAGTTAGTAATACTACTCTATTTATAATATAAGTATTACTAGTAGGGTCCTTTATATTATAAAAAAGTAAGTTATTATTATAATTAATAATTATAATTTATTAATAGGTTTAGATTCTGGTTTCCTTTATTAAAAAAGTAGTAATATTAGTTATTATAATTCTAAACCCTCTTATATTTACTAAAGTGGCTTTATATATTAAGGACTTTTATAAGAAGGTTTTTTAATAGCGTAAAAATAAGTTTCTAACTTTAGGAATATAAGATAGGTAGTAAACTTAGTAATTAATATTATTATTTAAAAAAATAAAAATATTAATAAGTAATATTTTTATCTTATATTATTATACTAACTTATTATAGGAAGTAAGTTAAATTATTTTATATTTTTTATTTATAATATCTAACTTTAATTATTTTATTTATTTATATATTTATACTATACTCGCCGCTAACTCTCTATAGAAAGAGTTGGAGGAGAGGTAGGGAAGAGAGAGGGAGGAAGAGAGGGATAATAAGAAGGAGGAAAAGGAGGAGGGAGAGGAAGAAGAAGAGGAAAAAAGGAGGAAAGAGAAGGGAATAAGGATTTAGGTATATTATTATACCTTATATATACTATATACGGTTTGATGTTATAGGCATAGATGGGTAGCATATAGAAGGTAAATAAGTAAGTGTATAATACTAAGTACCTTCCTAGAATATGTGCTAGTTAGTACCACTTTTATATATAATCCTATATATAGGTAGATAGGAATATAATCTATCTTCTACCTAATTAATTTTAATTATAATAATAGTAGTAATAGTTAATTAGCTACTAAACTAATATATCTAAGCTCTATTATTACTTACTTATATTATTAACTATTTTTCTAGTATTAATCTATGCTTCCTCTCACCTATATTCTATTTAGACACTTTAAACTCTATTTATAAGATATTTTTATACTAGCTTTTATAATATTCTAACCTACTATAGTATATCTTAATCTAAAAGAAAAGGAAATAATTTATACTTTATATTTATACTAAGCTTAATTACTCTACTATATTATTTAGCTTTTTATTAGAGGCCTTACTTCTTAGCTTACTCCTAGGTTCTTCCTTAAAAAGTAAAAAAAAATAAAATATTTTAGTTATATAGCCTTCTTAATTATAGTTAGGAAAGATACCTTTTATTTTTAGAAACTAAATCTTATTATTTTATCTTCTAAACCTTTTTTAAGTTATTATTAAATTAGCTATCTACTCTTTACTTTAATTATTATTATACTACTTTAGTAGAGAATATATTATTATAATTAAAAATTATTAAACTAACTTTCTTATCCTCTACTCTCTTATAAGACCTCCCTATAAAAGCGGTTATAGAAGCCTATTAAATTTAGGCGTTTTTTAATACTATAAATCCTAATTTTTATTTAGTTTTAAATAGACTTTACTTAACTATCTAAGATATTATTATAGTTTATTTTCTACTAAAAGGTACCTACCTATAAAGATTTTCTAGGAAGACTTAAGTAAATTTTATAGTATCTAAAAAAAACTCTATTAATAATAAAACCTTTTAAGTAGTTTAGAATCTAACTTAGGTACTAAATAAACTAATACTATAAAAAGATTTAAAAGTATTTAAAACCTTTATTTAACTCCTTATTATTATACCTTTAATAAATAATCTGATAAGTAACTCTTTAAATAAGGTATCTTATAAAAATAATATTTTAAATTAACTATCTTAACCTTTTTAGATATAATTCTAAATAATTAAAAAGGTTTCTTATAATATAATAGAGTTTTATTAGAGTAGATAACTAACTCTAATAAATAATATTAATTTAAAGTAGGTTATCTTAAATATTATTTCTTACTTTTTATAAAAAAACTATATTCTACTAGGCCTATAGGGCCTATAAAGACCCCTTAGGGACTAAGGCCCTCCTAAGAAGGCTATTTAAAATAATAGCCCTAGTATACCCTAGTTTAATCTAAAAAATATTAGATTCTTTAATCTATTTTATAATAATAAATTATCTAATACTACTCTCGGAATAGAGTATATTAGAAAGGAAATATTTTTCTAAGATATTATTATCTTTATTAATAAAATTAAAGATGTCTTATATACCTAAGGGATAAAGTTTATTTATAGGAACCTATAACTATACCTTTATAATAAAGCCTTAGAGTAGTATACTTCTTAATTTATTAAAAATAAGAAATAACTTCTAATCTATAAATAAAATCTAGATAAATAGGAGACTTTTTTAATAAAATATTTTAGGCTTCCTAAAAATATTAGGATAGCTTAGTTAYTAAAGDARAAATATAYTATAAATAATACYCTTTAATATAGGGAACTATAAGAGTATATTATAATAATTATATATACTACTAAAGTTATAAAACTTAAGATAGTATATAACTAGCTAGATATTATATAGAATAACTTAAATATTAAATTCTAATCTAATATTAATTCTTTAGATCTAAATTCTACTCTGAACTAGTTCCTTATAATAATAGACTACTATAAGTATTAATAGTAGTAGAAGGCTTAGAGAATATATCTAAATATTAATAATAACTTAATAGCTATATAAAGTAATAATAGTAATTAATACTTTAATTTAAAGATAATATTAAAGATATTTAGTTCTAGAAATTAAAATTTTAAAAACTAAAATTATCCTAAATAATAATCTTCTTAATTTCCTCCTTATTAATATCTTATTTATATATCTTAGTAATAGTTCTAACTATACTACTTAAATTATTAAAGCTTTTAGTAATATTTACTAAGTTATTAATAAAACTTCTAATAGACCTAATATCCTACTTTATAAAAAAAATAAGTATAGCTTCCTCCCCCTTTATAATAGTAATAGATTATAATAAGTCTTATACTTTAACTAAATAAGTTTAGTTTAAGATAATATAGAAATAACTTCCCTTCTTAAAATAACTTTTTTTAATAGTTTTAGAGGGCTTACTATATTTTAGTTAATAATAAGAATAAGGAAAATAGCTAGACTATATAAAATTAGGAGTACTATTATAGAAATAAATATACTAAGAACTTTAATTCTAATAAGTAATATAATAAAGAGCTTAGATATAAAAATATTAATATAAATTTTATTACTACTCCTAAAYYTTMYTAAAATYATTATAAGTRYACGYRTTATAYRAARATATTTATATTATAAAATACCTTATTTTCTTATTTTAGAGAATAATATTAAAAGAGACTTATCTTTAAAGTATATTAAACTAAGCTTTTAATAAATATTAGAAAGAAAGATAATTCTAAAGTACTTTAGATTAATATATAAAAAAAGGTTATCTTTACCTTAAAGTTATCTAAAGAAGGTATTAAATCTAATTATATTATTTCTAAAGGCATTAAATCCTATCACGCTATTATATAATATAATACTTTATATAATATTATTAATCTAAAAGTTATACCTACCTTATCTAAAATAATTAAATCTATAGTATAACTCTCCTAAGACTACCCTATAAAATACCTTTTTTATAATTCTAAATATATTATAACCTAAGCTAGCTTTAGCCTTAATAAGGAAACATATAATATATACTTTAATTTAAGCTATCTAATTATATTAGGGGATAGAAAGTTCTTTTATAGGAATATCCTAAATCTTTAATCTTAAGTAAAGTATATATCATTATATATACTAATATAGGGATTCAGTAATAAGGTATCCACTATATTAAAGTTTATAAGTATTAATATATATATAAAGAGAATAATTAGAGGTACTAAGAATATAGGCTTAATATAGGTAAAAATATTAATAAAAATATATCTTATTAATAACCTTAGGACAAATATTCTTATAGGAATAAGTATATTAAATATATATAGTATTTACCTAGACTTAAGGAACTAAAAAGTTATAATTAAGAAATATATATACCTATAAATTCTAATATACTTTATCTTAAAATATAATTTATAACTACGGCGGGKAATTAAGTCTTATTATACATATATAGTAGCTTTAAATTTAATTATAAATATATTAATAATTTATTAAGGAACTCTTCCTAATAATAAGAATTTTCTATTTAAGTTCTAAGCTAACTAAAATCTTAGCTATAATAATAATATATATATATATATAGCTAATACCTCTATAACCTTTATAAAGGTTAAGAATACTATACTATATCCTATTAAACTTATAAGATATATAAGACTTAGAATACTTATTAAATATAATAGATATAATTACTATATAGTTTTACCTAGCGTAGAATCTTTAATAGTATATAACTAGTAAAAAAGCCAAATTAATATAAAAAATAAATCTATATAAATAGATTTAAATATAAAATATAAGCTCCTAAACAGTATTATTATTTATAGTAATAAGGATTCTACGCGTACCCTTATAAGACTAGTTAAAGATTTTAAAGATATTTTTATAGACTTAAAAAAAATAATAGAAATCTTAGAAGAATAGTAGATATTAATTACTTTAAAGCTAGGTATAAAATTAAAAGCTTTTTAGGTTTATCTATTAAACTAAAGAGACTAAGAAGTAATTAATAAGACCTTTAATAAGCTATATTAGTAAGATAAATTATATTATATAAGTTAACTTATACTATTTAGCTAGCCCTATTTTATTATTTAGTAAGATACCCCTTAGAGGAGAAAAGGATATATTATAATTAATATTTATAGCTTAAATATAATTATAGAAGATAATTTATATTTATTATTTTTATAGTTAGATATTATTAAAGCTATAACTAGATATTACTATATCTTTATAGTAAATATAATAAAATACTTTTACTAATTTAAGGTTAAACTAGAAAATAGATATAAACTTATTATTATTAATTATAAAGGTTAAGAGGAATTATCTATTATTCTTATAAATTTTAAAGGATCTCTACTATATATCTAATAATAAATAGATACTCTCTTAAGACTGCTTCATATCTTTATAAAAATATTTATAGATAATATTATTATCTTTAATAAAATATTAGAAGAATATATTAAGTATTTAAGAAAACTATTTAAACTACTTAAATTAAAATATATTTCTTTAGCCTTTATAAAATTATATTTAAGCTATTTATTTATAATGCTGCTAGAATAATATATTAATAATTTAAGTATATTTACTACTAAGGAAAAGATCTCTACTATTACTATATTAAAATTCCTAATTATTTTTAGGGAATTAGAGACTTTCCTAAGCTTAACTAGTTAGTTATATATATTAATATCTTACTACGCGCAGCAAGTTTAACCTTTATAAGATAAAAAGACTTAACTTATAAAATAAATACTTAAATCTACGCTATTTACGCCAGCGAATATAGAAACGCGTATTTCTAAGACTTATAAGTCCTATAAGTCTTATATAGGTTTATATACTTATATAGTTTTTATAATAAAATCTACTAAATTATATATATATTCTATAGGCCGCGTTATTAATATATCTAATTAAAAATTATTACTTATCTTACTTATTAAACAGCTCTTAGGCCCGTCTTAAAAGAGATTTTTAAGTAGACTCTATTATAAATTTATAAAGAAAGAATTATAGGTATTTTATAATATTAAAGAGGTATTTAAATTATCAACTTTTCTTATATACTTTAATTAATAGCGGCAACTTTTTATTAATCTTAATACTTTAAAGGTCTAGGGTTTCGCTGCTATAATTTATTATAAATTAAATAAGGAAGAAATAAAGAGGAGTACTATCTAGCTTATAATATTCCTTAACTAAAATATTAATAATACTAAATAAAATTATTAGCTAACCAAATTAGAAGTAGTAAGAATTATTTAAGTTATTAAGAAAATATATTATATAATAGACTCTACTGAGAGGTCCCTAATAATTATATTTATTAATTATTTAGTAGTAATATTAATCTTAAGATAAATTTTACTTTTAACCTTTTCTACTAATAAATTAAACTTATATTTAGTATAGGCTTTTTAATATTTCTTTATTTTTAATCTATCTATCTAATATAAGCTAGACGTAATAAATATTATCTTAGATATATTTTTATATCTTTAAGTAAACCTCTTACTAGCTAAGAAAATAGAAATTCTTAATTATTTATATAATAATATAATTTTCTTTAGTTTTACTAAGAGAAATATCTTCTTCCTAAAGACTTTTATATATTATGATATATTAGTTAAGATAAAGGATAAGTTTAAGTAATATCTAACTAAGACCTATATAAAAGATAAATATTAGAAGTAGGTATTTAATATTTTTAAAAATAATAAAGAAAACCTTTTAAAGGGGTTTTATTTTTAATTAAAAGACGGATTAATCTACCTTATTAATAAATAGGGGAGGGAACACCTTTATATTCTTAAGGTATTATAGTATAAGGTTTTTAAGATTACTTATAATAATAATTTTTATAGGGGTTATTATAAAACTTATAATTATATTTTATTATTTATRTTTATTAAGAACCTCTYTARATATYTATATATATATATTAAGTATTATCTAAGTTATAATCTAAACTAAATAAGAAGATATTTTATATATAATAAATTATATTTAATTATAATATTATCTATCCCCTTTTATACTATAGTTATTAACTTTATTATTATACTCCTAAGTTATAATAACCTTAATTCCTTAATAATAATAATTTATAAATTTAATAAAAGGAATTTGCTAATCCTAGGTACTAAGGATTAAGGTATTATTTAATAAGTAAACTCTTTCCTATCTAATTTTATTAGATATAATTAGGGCGTACTTAATACTATTATTAATAATAGAGATATAAAGTTTATAGGCTTATTCTAGCGTAAAATATTTAGTAAGATAGGTATTAATCTCCTTATAACTATAATATAGTACCCCTAAATTAATAATTAATCTAAAAGGACTAATTAGATTATAGAGATAGTACTTAAATTCTTTCTCTTTATTAAAAAAGATAACTAGGTATTAATACTCTTATATTTATAAGGTTTATTTAATAATATTATTTATTCTACTAGATCCTTACCTAACGACTTAATATATAGTTTTTATATTAAAGAAGGCCTTAATTTATTAATAAAATTAGATATTAATCTAAAAGACTTAGATTACCTATACTCCATTAAATAATTAGAGGCTTAAGATATAATAGCTTTTATTAATATTACTACTAAAACTTAATATAATAAGATATATAAAATGCTACGCCTTAGTAAGGGATTACTAATATTTCTATATTTATATTATAAGTATAAAATACCTAGTATATACTATAAATATTTTAATTAGTATATAGGATTATTTAAGGTTCTAGAGAAAGTTAAGAAGCTAGCCTATTATCTTAAGCTCCTACTAAATATAATAATATATTTTATTATTTTAGTAGTATAATTAGAGCCTATTTTAATAAGAGAGGACTTATACTATTACCTATTACTATTACCTAGCCCTATAGAAGAAGATAACCTAAATCCTATAAATTTATTATATAAAATTAAGCGCTTTCTTAATAAGGATAAGAAAAGGTACTTAGTAAAGTAGAAAGGGTATAGAAATAAATATAATATATAATACCTACTATATGCCCTAGGTGACATATATAAATTTATAGAAGAGTTTTAAAATTATTGCTCTACTCACTATTATATAGTAGTCCTAGCCTATAATACTACTGTCGTAATAGCTACTATAGTAGTAATATTCCCTATTACCCCTAAAGTAGTAATACTTTTTATTATATTTTTTATAGCTTCTTAAGTAGCTCTACTAGCTACCTCTATTATAGTTACGACTATAGCTGGCGGGGCTGCAACTGTTACAGCGCCCCTGCCCCGCCGCGGCCGCGGCCGCCCTCGTAGGAATATTAAGCTATAAGGATATAGCATTTTTCTTTTTTTTAGCGGCACTATTATAGGCATAGATAGGTAGCGTATAGAAGGTAGATAGGTAAGTATATAGTACTAAGTACCTTCCTAGAACATATGCTAGTTAGTACTACTTTTATATGTAATCCTACACGTAGGCAGATAGGAATATGATCCATCTTCCACCCAATTAATTTTAACCATAACATTTGATGCTGATGTAATTAGATCCCTAGAGATTATGCCTTAAAAAAGAGGGAGGAGGTAAGGAGGAAGAGAGAGGATAAGAGAAAGAAAATAAAGAAGAAGAGGAAAAAAAAGAAGAGAAAGAAGAAAAAGAGAAGGCCTTAATAATAAATTAATTTTATATAATTATTATATATACTAACCGCTTTTATATAGGCCTAATTATATTTTTTATTTTATTTTTTCTAGTATTTAGTATTTAGARTTTAATATTAATAATATTTATATCTTAAAGTTATYTTCTTAATAATAAGAGCCTTCCTTCTATAATACTAGATATTTTTATAGCTAAAATTTATTATCTACTTATTATAGATATAATACTAATATATTAACTATAATATAATATATTAGTTATAATATATAARTCCTTTAAATACTTCTTTAATATTATTAATCCTTTTATTCTTTATCCTATTAATAACCTATAGTGAGTATATAATATTTATATCTTAGTATACTTATATTGTTCTCTTATCTCTATAATATTATTAAATATATAATTACTTATCTTTATTAAGTCTTTATAATTMTCTCCTTATTCTAACTAGGTATAATAGTAATATAGTTATATTATATTAAATAACTTAATATATTATATAATCTAAGTTAACTTCTTCTTTAACTTCTATTATTATTATATTTATTTATGATAAGCGTGTTTTAATATTAGTATAGTATTAAGCTCTATTTCTAATATTTATTAATTATAGATATTATCTTATTTAGTTTATTTAACTTTATATTAAATACCTTCTTTATTTTATATTTTATTAATAATTTCTTCTACMTCCTACTATTCCTTATTATTAATAAGTTTAAGAGGTTATATAAATTCTACTAACTCTATACTATCACGTAGTTAGTACAGCTTAAGTAATAATATATAAAAAGTATTATAAATTTAATAATTTATAAGTAATATTAAGTAATATATTTATACCTTAATCTTATTTTCTATCCTAAATAGGTTAATAAACTAATAAGATAACTTTTTATTAAGTTACTTTTATTTAAGGTTCTTAGTTAATAATATAAYTAATTTACTTACTTTATATTCTTTTTATAGGTAGTTTTTATTATAGTATTTTACTTATACTTTAATAATATATTATTAATATATTTTTATTTTTTTTTAGTAGCTTTATAGCTGCTTTATATATTCTTTTATTATAAATATCTTTTTTTTAAGGAGCTATCCCTAGCTTCTTAATAAATCTTAAGGTAGTAATTATATATTATATAGAATAATAAGTAACTAATACTACTATAATAAYTATTATTATATATAAATTTAGTAATAGGTAATAACTTAGCCTAATTAATTTACTYTAAATTTATAAATATTTATAAGAAGTATTTTAATATTTAGTTTTATTTTTTTATTTAACTATCTATTTATAGATGAAAGGTAGTATTTATATAATACTTAATTATTATATAATAGTAAATACTTAACTAAAAAGTATTAGTAAATAAAGTACCCTAATTATTTATTATACCTAATAGTATACTAAACTAATATAATATTTTAAAGAAAAAGAGCTTTACTAGTTCTTTAGCTATAATTATTTTCTTTATAATAAAATAATAAGTTATTTTTATAAATTTATTAATTATTATTAAAATAGAATTATAGATAATATTATTATATTTACTTAAAAGTAATTTTATTATAAAATYTATAGTTAACTCTTATTATAGCCCTTTTAGTAAAGATAAGAATTATAATTTTTTATAAAGATAATATTAAGGAACCTTTATTTTTTAATAAATATTATAAGTTTTAATATAGCTTTATATTTACTCTATAATATTAGCCTAATAATATTTACGCTATAAAAGCTTTAATATTTTTATAATACTAAAATATCTTATTAAGGGATTATTATAATATCTATTAATTAACTCTTACTAAAGAGTATTATTCTTTAATATATATAGTTACCCTTTATACTTAAGAAGATTATTTTTATTAAAAGATTAATTTATATAAGTTATATAATACTATACTATAATAATATCTTTACCCTTTTAAAACTTTATAATTTATTTATTAAAGTTTTATAGCTTATAAATAACCTATTTTAATAATCTTTAAAGCTTTTTATAGAGGTCTTTAATAAGCTCCTTTATAGTTTTTCTTAATATTATTACTTAAATATTTATAATTAGGAAAGCTATCTATAATATATTATTATTAACGCGTATATATAGCTTATACTTTTCCTCTAATTATAATAATAACTTATTTTATAATATTAGTAGAAGAGTTATATTATAGAGAGAAATACTTTTATAATTAAACCTTCTTAATAGAGGATTAGTAGGGTTAGTTTTCCTTATATAATATATTATCTTAAAGTTATAAACTATAAGCTTAAATATTTAGCGCGTTTATTATAATATTAACTCTTTTAGCTTTATAAATCCTTATAGATTATTATAATTTATTAGTACCTTTATTAAGTATAAACTTTTTTTTAAATAATAATATTATTATTTAAAAGTATCTACTATTACTAATAGCTTTTAGTTATATATTTTATAGTTTTATTTTATTAATATTATTTTATATAACTAGAAGGCTATAGGCCGCTAGTAGCTTATATTATTAGATTAAAATAAAATATTAATAATAGTAAAGGTTAATATATTAGTTTTAACCCTAATTTTTTATACTAGATTAAAATATTATAGTAATAATAYTTTTATAAACTTTTAATATAATTATTAGAATATTTATTTTATATTATTAAGTTATTTAAATATTTTATCTTCCTACCCTCTTTACTACCTTTTAAAAGGCTGGTAAGAGGCGTAGTAATAGTAGAGTAATAATAAATAAAATAATAATAAAAGTTTATAAATCTTAAGAAGACCTAGATTTTTTAATAAATCTTTAATCTTAGCTATTCTTTAATAATAGTAATTTTATATAGATTTATCTTTATACCTATAGTTAATATAATAAATTCTAAAAATTTAATTTAAATAATATTAAATACGTACTTCTTTAAGTTTATATATAATTASTATTATTAGAGTTATTATAATATTTATTTAATATATTACTAATACTTTACTAGTTCTTCTAAAAAAATTAGTATATTATTTAAATATATTAAATATATTATATCTATTAGCCTAGTTAAGGCCTTATTAATATATATTTAAAAAGTAATAGAGGTATTTATAAGCTTAAATAATATAATTAAATATTTAAAGTAACTATAACATATATAGAATACTATTTTTTATTTATTACTACGCTTAATATAAATATAGTAATATATATTTTTTAGGTTTAATTTTAAAAACTTCTTAATACTATATAAACAGTCTAATATCTCTATAATAAGGGGTAATAGGTACCTATTTTTTATAGTAATTATATTTAATCCCTAATAATTTATATAAAGATATAACCCTTTATCCTTCTTTAATATAAAGAGGATAGGTATTTTTATAAATAAAATAGAATATCTTATCTATCCCTTTATTAGAGTATTATTAAGATAGTAATATAACTCTATTAACTCTACCTTTAATAAGTTATAAAAAGGACTATATAGTAGCTCTTTATTATTTAACTTAATAATATAATCTTTTTACTTTTATTTAAATAAGATCCCTACCTTCTTATTTAAAAAGATATCCTTAAACTTTTATAGTTTATAAGGAATAGTTAATATATTAGACTTATTAATTTAGGGTTACTCTATTATTATAATATAAGTATAWATTATARTAAATAYTTCTTATTCYTATTATAAAATTTATATAAACTTAGCTAGCTTATTAATCTATAGCTATTTAATATTAACTTAGTAYTATTATTAATATATTAATATATTTATTATAATACCTAACTTATAGAGCGTAGGTATTCTAATAATTAAATTAGAACCTTTTTAGTTAATAGTATAGAATAAGGAGCTATACTCTTTTTCTTAGCTTTAGTTATTAATAGCTTTATAACTTAGCTAATATATTTTATAATAATAAATATCTTACTTACTTAGTTATATTAGTATTAGTAAGACTATATATTCTAATTATAAATTATATTATATTATAAACTATTAAGTAACTAGGTTGATTTTAGCTCTAGGATTAATTAGTTTTTTAAAAAAATAAAATATATCTTAAGCTATTATCTAGCCTTTAAGATATAAAGGATTAAAAATTTTTATTAATTTTTTTCCTTCTTACCCTATTATTACTTTAATAGTAGAGTATTATTATTTTTTAACTATATWAAATTAACTAGGGTAAAATTTAGATTATTTTTCTATAARTAGTCCTTCTTCTAATACCCCTTTCCTTTATATATAAAGTAGGTATTAGCCTTATTATCTAACTTATTTAAGGTAGTTATAATAGATTTAAAATTTTAGTAATTTTTATCTTTATTTTTATTCTTTTTAAAGTGCTTTAATAACAGCTTTTTACTATTATTATTAGAATATTTTAAAATACGTTCCTCTAAGGATTTACTTTTATAGTTAGATTTATTAGATCTTTAAAATTATTTAAAAGTCCTTTCTTATATAATTATAAGAGCTAAGATATTTTTTTATATAGTTAGTATATTACTAGTATTTAGGATCTTATTTTTTATATTTAAGTATAGCTTACTAAGGAATATACTAGTCTTAAAGATTTTTAATAAAGGCTTTAAGTAGGCTTCTAACTTTTTTAAGTAAATTTTAAAGATAGAAATTTTTTATTTTTTATCTTACTTTATACTATTCTAGCGCTCGTATATAAGGAGTTTATAATTTATTAGGTTTATTACTAAATCTAATAAAAAGCTATAGAAATATTTAAAGGTATATTTATTAATATCTTTTAGCTTAAAATAGCTTTATTATTATAATAATATATTATTTTTAAGTAACTATATATAATAAAGCATTTTGTTTTTATTAGTAATAAAATATTTATAACTTAATAAGAATTTAATCTCTGTGTTAGTAAACTAGTAGATATATTCCCCTTCTAATATTCTAAGATATAAATATATTTTTTTAGGGTAAATTATTTTTAGTATTAGTATAAACGCGTTGCTTAGGCTGCTAAATATAGTTTCCCTTTTTAGAGTACATCTACAAATGTTTTTTACAGATAAGTTTTGGATGAGATTGGATAAGATTGGATAAGATTAGATAGAGTGACTGTATCTGCTTATCCAATCTCATCCAATCTCATCCAATCTCA
>KE598603.1:858682-1002312 GCA_000444155.1 Cladonia macilenta KoLRI003786 | reverse complement strand
ATACTAAAGCTAAAGAATTATATAAGAAATAATCTAATATAATAGTATTAAGTTATTAAGATAAGATATATATACTAAAGAAATATATTAAAGAGATAATTTAGGATTATTATAATAATTTAATATATAGGTACCTAAGAGTTACTAGAATAATAGAACTTATTTATAAAAATTATAATATACTATAACTTTARATAAAGGTAGAATAATATATTAAARAATATATTAAATATTAATAAAATAARTTAGTAAGATATAAATTATATAGAAAAATATAATTTATATTTATACTAGAGATACCTTAAGATAATATTATTATAAACTTTATTATAAAGTTACTAAAATCTAAGGATTCTATAACTTTAGAGGTATATAATACTATTATAATTATTATAAATAGACTAATAAAATATACTATTATAGTACCCTTCAAAAAAATATAATATTAAATAGTTAGTATATAAATTAATAAAAATTAAAAAAATAGTCCTTAGCTTAAGAAGGGAGATAAAATATATCTTTTAATTAAAAATATAAAATTAAAAAGRCTTAGTAAGAAGTTARACTATATAAARATTAAACTATTTTTAATTATARAATAATAAGGACTAGTTAACTATAAACTTAATTTATTTAAAAATTTAGAATAATATTTAGTTTTCTATATATTATTCTTAAATCTAGTAGACTTAAGTATACCCTTATAAGAAACCTTTTAATATAAAATTAAAAAAGAAAATAAATAGAAAGTTAAGAAGATTCTAAATTAATAAAATTAGAAATATCTTATTAARTAGAAAAATTATAATAATATTAAAAATATATAAGAATTATTTARRTATCTTAAGAATTATTAGACCCTTCTATAATAATTTTAAGAATAAAAAATTAAGCTTAGTTAAAGAAAGAAAGAATTTTAAACTTCTTAAAACTAAAATTAAATAAAGATTTAATATTATTTATTTATATTACTTTATCCCTCTCTAACTCCTTAATATTTTATAGTTTATAGTAAATAAGCTCCTTCTCTTACTATTTTAGTTTATTAATTTTAGTTTTTAAGTAAGTAATCTTAGTAATAGCCTTTATTAATAATAATATCTTTTTATATCTTTTTTTTAGATATAATATAGCTTAGCTTTTAAAAAAATAAGTTTATAATTTAATCTTAACTTAATATAAATAATATATAAGTTAGAGTAAGGGCTAATAAAATAACTTATATTATAATAAATATAGTTAAAATAATATCTTATTATCTTATTACTATAGGAACTCTTAAGAACCCTTTAATAATAAATAGTAGACTTAGATAAGTTTTAAAATTTTAAATATAATATAAAAAAAATAGTTATCTTTAAGATAAAGATTTAAAAAAGAGAGAATAATATTAAAATCTAATAAATATAATATAATAAATACTTTATTAATATATATCTTAGAATAGGCTTAGTAGTAAGTTATATAATAATTTAATAAATTTAATAATTAAATTAATTAAACTTAAGAAAAATTAATAGAATTAGTAACTAATTTTACTAAATTAAATAATTTTAATAAACTTTCCTATATYTATATAGTTAAGGCTCTTACCCTATAATTTAGATTTCTTTATATTTAACTTTATAGTTAAATTAATAGTTACTTTTAACTATTAAAGACTAGCTTAGTCTTATATTACTAAATAATATAGAGTTATACCTAGCTTATTCTATTCCTTTTTACTCTTTAATTACTTATYTTTAGAAGATCCTATAATATTAGTTTATAACATAAAGCTTATCTAAATAAGTTAAGAAGAATTATTAATAAATATTATTAACTAGCCTTTAAATATATAATTAAAGATTTTATCTAGCTTAATATTTAGAACCTTTAAACTTAATAACTTAATAAAAAGTTTTTAAATAAATTTAAAGGGCTGTTTTTTATTATTTAAATTATTAAATTTTTTATTTATTACCTAGAGCTTCTTTTAAACTAGTCTTATTATAATATTTTCTATACTAGCCTTCTTAGGCCTATTATTAATAACCTTCTTTTAGGCTAGATATCCTCTATATCCTATTCTATAATTAATTCTTAAGGTAATAAGTATTACCTTATAGTAGTTATTCTTAACTTTAAAATAAAACACTCCTACCTAGAATTTAATATATAATAGATAGGTTTTAATAGGCCTTCTTAAAAACCTTTTAAATATATTTAAGATTTTATAACTATGTTAAAAGCTTATTTTTTTAAATATTCTAATTACTTAAGCTATAAAATTTAAGTTATTTTTAAGACCAAACCTAAAAACTTTAATAAATTAAGTAACTTTAATTCTAATACAAAAGACTTTAAGGTAGACTTTAATAAAGATAATAATAGCCTTTTTCTTTTAATAAAGTAAGACTAAGCATCTATTTAAAAATATAAATATTAGAAAGGGGATTGTTATGGATTCCCTTTAAGTGAAGGGAAGGGCCTAACTACACTATTATACCTATTTATAGGCAACTATGCCTTCTACCTACAGGCAGGCCCCCTACTATAAGTAGGTATTTTAGTATATTAAAAATATATTATCTTTCCACCACTTAATTCTATATAATAAATAGTAATATACAGCTAGTTAATCTAGAGTTATTTAATTATTAGACTATAATAAATCTATAGGTATATTTTATTTCTTTTAAGATACTAAAATACCTTTTATTATCCTTCTACCTTATAGAAGGAAGCTTACTTCCACCTCTTATATAATTCTACCTCCCTTTTACTCTAAGTAGTAGTATTAGTACTACTATTATATTATCCTTTTAATAAGTAAGTTTAACATTCCTTTTAGGCCCTTAAAAACCTCTTATTTCACTTCTATTAGCTAAAAATCTATATTACTACCCCCTATACCCTTAATATTACTATAGATTATATACTATAACTATCTATATTATTAATTACACTTCTAGAGGGCTATAATTGGAATTATTTTAGGTAGTATTATATAATATAGTTAAATTCTATTAGAAGGTACACTACTAATACTTTCTTAAACTATAAAACTATTTAAAAAGTTAGCTACTACCTACTTTTTAGGAGATTTTACTCTCCTAATAATTTTTCTATTTTCTTAGAAAATAACTTACCTTAATTATTATAACTAGATACCTTACTTTAATTTTAGTCTCTATAAATTAAGTTACTATAATTATATTACTCTAAAGCTTAATTTTAATATTTATACTCTTATTTTAAGCTGGCTTTATTAGATCTGAATATTATTCTTTTTATATAGCAGATTTATAATTTTTTTATTAAAAATACTAGTATAAAAGTACTAAGTAAAGTTCTAGTAGAATATATTATTATTATTAAGAGTATTACTATAATAAACTCTTATCTTATTAGTATAGAAAGAACTATCCCTACTACTAAGTAAATTATATAATAAGTAGATTTTATAAAACTATCTAAATATCTATAAAAGTAGGTTATTAATAAATTAGCCTTATTATAAGATCTTAAGAAATTTACTAAGCTTACTATTAAATATTAGTTTATAGATTCTTATTAACACTTCCTTTAGGAAGAACTATTTAAATAGAGACTTATTTCCCTAAATTTAGCTATATCTAAAAATATTAGTATCTTTAATTATTATTAATATAATATATCTACTAGCGAAGTTATATTTAATTTAATAATTAATCTAAGTAATTAAGTATAGTAATATTAATAAGACTTACCCTTAAAAAGTATTCTAATAAATACTAAAGGTACCTCCCCTTTATTATCTATTAGTAATACCCTAACTAGAACTTAAAAAATAAGTTAATTTATAGAAGTATAGAAAGTAGAGCTAATAAAAATATTTATTAAGATAAATAAGAGAAGAAATAATTCTAATACCCTTAATAATAATACTATAAATAATATTAACTATTAATATAATAATTACTAGAATCTAGCTAATATTAGTTTCTTTAATAAATTCTATAATAATAAATACTATCCTAGGCTAATTATTTATTATAAATCTAAGATGATCTTCTATAATATATACCTATTTATTATTAAGATTAAAGATATTATTATTACTAAAGGAAAGGATCTAGTTTAATAAAATCTATAAACCTATCTTAGAGGGACTGCTATAGATTAATAGTTAGTAATTCTAACTAATATTAAATAATATCTACTAAAGCTCTTAATTAATAAATAGTATAACTTCTTAATAAAATGTTTTATATAATTTACTAGTATAGCTCTAGTAATTATTATATCTAAATATTATATATTAAAAAATGCTTTACGCTGTTATAAACCTAAAGATTATATATTAATTATTCTATATAGTATTTATTTAACTAAGATAAATAATATCTATAATTAATTATTCCTCCTATATAATAGGTTAAATCTAGAATTCTAATATAATATTAACTAGCCTATAAAAGATATAACCCTTAATAAATTCCTTTATTAGCTTAATAAAAATAAAGAAATCTAGTTTAATTTTACTACTTAAAATTAAAGCTATTAAAATTTTACTAGGCTTTTACTTAGATATAAATAAAGGTATTTATATAAAAGTAATAACTTCTATTAAGAATTTAGTTAATATAATTAATCTTTCTTCTAGCTATATAATAGTTTTAGGTATCTATTTTAAATATCTTATTTATTATATTAGAATCTTACCGCGTACCTTAATATATATTAGAATCTTATAGTAAATTAATACTATTCCTTTTATTAGAATTAAGCTTACATGCTTAATTAGTAAATATTAAATTAATAACTAGTACTACTAGCCCCTTAATAGATATTAAATATATTTATATCTACCTTATCTTTCCCTCGCTAATTATTACTTCTAGCTAGCCCTTCAGCTAGTAATTATTAGCTAAAGAATAGAAAAAGGTATAATTTAAGTTATTAATATAGTAATAATTACTTAAATTAATTTAAAGCCTTTTAACCTAAAACCTAAAGGGCATATTAGGCATCTATATAAGATAAGAATAAGGAGGAAAAATTAATAATTAATACTTCTAAAATATCTAGTAATAGCTTCTATAAAAGCCCTTTATTAAATAAATTTAATAAGGTATATTATCATAGCTAGTTAGATATATATATAGGTAGAGTATTTAATAATATAAATAATTATTATAAAGATATTATTAATATAGGCTTTATAACTATTATTAAGAAAAGTGAAAATCCTTACTAATATAATTAATATAAGGCGAGTTTTACTTTAAAAAATAACCTATATTAATATCTATTATCTTATATAGTACCTCTAAGAAATATAATTCTAGTTTTATACTAAAATATATCTAAGGTCTTATCTAAAGAAAATAAGATAATAGACTATATCTTAAAGGATATAAAGTTAATAGTAAATTATTTTAATATAATAAATATTACTCTAATAGACCTAACTTTATCTATAAAGATTCTAAATTTATATAATTCAAACCTTAAAATTATCTAGTTTAATATGAAGCCCGTTTAAGATACTAGATACGTGTTTTATAGCTAGTAATATATAATAGTTTAAGCTAGCTACTATACTACTAGTCTAAGTAAATAAATATATCTAGATAGTAACTATATAATATTACTAAGTAATTAAAAATTTCTCACCTACTTTATCCTTAATTTTAAATTAAAAGTTAAGACAATAGCGTCGTTTATTCTAGTATATAATATTAGTTCTAAGATATATTACACTAATTAATTTATTATTATTAGAATCTATATTTAAGGCGTACTTCTAAACGGTGCTACTATTATAACAGAAATTCAATAGGAAATTTATGTTATTAAAGATTTAAAAGTTAATATCTTAATAGGTATTAATATTCTAGTACTAGAATATATATTAGTTAATCTTAATATAAGAATAATAATAATTTAAATATATARTAAYYTTATARCCCTTATTACTATTATAACTTATAATAATTTAAATACTTAAAGACTTATTAGAGCTAAAATATATATAATTATTTTATTTTTCTCCTACCTTAAAGTACTAGTTAAGGTTAAGGATTTTTTTAAAGATTAAGACTTTATCTTTAAATTAAGCTATAATAATAATCTTAGAAAAAGAGGTAGCTTATATATATATATTATTAATACTATCTTATTATTTATGCATCTCTATAATAATACTAAAAAACTTATTATAATTTAAAGATATATAAAACTAGGATTAATTACTAAGTTTAATAAAGATAGATATTTTTTAATAAACTTAATAAATTATCTACTAGCCTTATTAAGGCTAAATTAGAAGTTTAAATTATTTATAGGTACTACTATATTAATATTAATCTTTACCAACGCGGTATATTTAAGTGGTCCCTTAGATTAATCTAAAATAATATTACTAAATAATATAACTATCTTTAGTATCTCTATAATAGTAGAGTAACTTACTATATTAATAAAATTATTCTTAATCTAAATTAATTAAGATACTATTATTAATATCTTAAAAAACTCCTAGATATCTATTAATTTAAAGCTAAATACTTTATTAATTAAGCCGTCTAAAGTATACCCTCTAAACAGTAAAGATAAAGTAATTATAAATAAAATATTTAATAAATTATATATTTAGAATAAGCTTTATTAGATAACTTAACTCACCCTATTTAAATACCTAGTTTTCGTTATTTAAAGGAAAGTTAATAATAAAAGAAAAGGCTATATAATAATTAATATTAAAGGTTTTAATAAAATTACTTTACTAGATAGCTATTTAATATCTTTTTAATTTAATATTATTAATACTATTACTAGGTATAAATTTATTTTAGTTATTAATATATAAAGATACTTTTATTAATAGCTAGTAAAAGCTTCTAATTAAAGTAAGCTTACTATTATTAATTATAAAGGCTAAGAATAATTCTTAGTTACTATAATAAGATTTAAAAATTCTTCCCTTTATATTTAGAGATAAACTAATAAGTTGTTATATCTTTATTATTAATATACTAAAGCTTATATAGATAATATTATTATCTTTTCCTAAATATTAAGAGATTATTTATAGTATCTTTAATTAATTTTTTAATTATTTTATAATTAGAATATCTATCTATCTCCTAAAAAATTATATTTAAAATACCCTTTAGTCTCCTTATTTAGATAGAAGGTTAATAGCTTTAAAATATTTATTTTAATAAAATAAATTAAAGTTATTCTAGCCCTTTAATTCCCTTAAAATCTTAATAAATTAAATATTTACCTAAGTATAACTAGGTACCTCTATAACTATATTAAGTTTTATATATAGATTATTAAGCCTTTATAAAAATATAAGACTAAGCTTACTAAGGCTATACTTAAGAGGCTTAGAAAGTTTTAAAAATAATATATTATCTACCTTAATTTATTATCTACTAAAGCTGAGCTCTAGGTATTTAAATATTTTTAAGATTAATTTTAAAAGCCTAGCTTCTTAATATACTTTAATTCTAATCTTTAGCTTTATATTAACCTTAATACTTTAAAAGTCTTTAGTATTAGTACTATAGTATATTATTTAATAAATAAAAAAGCTACCTTAATTATATTCCTAAGTTATAAGCTTAATTTTATAGAAATAAATTATTAGCTTATAAAGCTAGAGGTTGCTAGTCTAGTATAAGTAATTAAATAAATATATTATCTAATTAAGTTAATAATATAGAAGATAATAATTATTTTCACTAACTATTTAGTATTAGTATTAATTTCTAAGTAAACTACTTTATTTATATTAAATATAGATAAGCTGAACCTCTAGCTTATTTATATATTTTAATACTTTTTAATATTTAAGCTTAACATCTATTATAAGCTAGATAAATAAAATATTATATTAAATACCCTTTTACACTTCTTCTAAGATTAATATAAAGTATCTATCCTTAGGGATAAAGAGGGTATCCTAGATACCTTAATTATATACGTTTATAATATATCCCTAGTTAAAATATTACTAGAGTTTTATACCTAACTTAGAAATACTATTAATACTAATAAATATTAGAAGGATATACTAGCTGTTACTTAAAATATTAATAAATCTTCTAAACTACGGAAGTTAGGTTATTTTATAATAGTAGATAATTTATTATATTATATTAACCTTAATACTAAAATAAAACTTATTATTCCTTAAGTTATAGAAGAGGAAATATTTAAACTTACTTATTATCTATAGTACTCTAGGTTCCACTAAACTTATTAATATATTATAAAAAGTCTTTATATCTATAATCTATCTAAGCGCTTCTAAAAGTTTATTAAATATTATCCTATATATCTACTATATTAAATAAGGTATTATAAACCTTATAGGGAACTATAACTAATTGGCTCTATAAATATACCTTTTTATACTATAATTATAGACTTTATACTAGCTCTTTCTCTTATAAAGGAAGGCTTTAACTGCCTACTTATAATCATATATAAATTTAGTAAATAAATAAATTTAATTACTAGAAAATCTAGCTATAGTATAAAAGATTAGGTATTATAAGTTATTAATTATCTTTAGATCTTTAACTAAGGGATCCCTTTTATTATTATTTCTAATAGGGATCCTAAGTTCTTGTCAGAATTTTAATAAATAATATTTAAGAAACTAGGCATATTATTATTAATATCTATAATATATTACCCTTAAATAGATAAATAGAGTAAGAAAACTAATTAATTTATAAAGATTATATTCTAATTTCTATTATTTAGTATTAATAGGGCTTTATAACTTACTCTACTTCCTATTTTATAAGCTACTTTTAATAATAGTAGTTCTATTATTATTAATAAATCTCTAAATAAAATTATTTATAAATTTAAGATATTAAAAGTATTAAACTTAATACTTTTTACCCTAAATAACTCTAACCTAAATATTATTATAGAGTAATTAATCTATTAATCTAAGGCTACTAATACTATCAGTTTCACTACAGCGAAAATAAAGATATAGTATAATAAATATTATAAGCCTTTAATACTTTTTAAAGGAAGTTATATATTTCTTTATCTTTATTATAGATATTATCTTTTTAGATATCCTTTCTAGAAGTTATCTTAGCAATATTATAAACCTTTCTTAATTAAAAAATATATTAGGAGACTTATATATAAAATTAAGATCCCCCTTTATTAATAAATTTATTTTATAATATCTATTACTTAACTAGAACTAGCCCTAAATAAGGTAGACTTATACTAATAACCTATTCCTAATCATCCTAATTCAATCTTCGTTAATGGAGATATTAATAAGTAAAAGTCCTTAGAGATTAAGAAGCTTATTAATTATAGGACCTATTAATATAGAAAAGGGCCTATAATATAAGAGTACTTAATATATTAGAAAGGCTATAAACTTAAATAGGATAAATAATATAGAGAAGACCTATTAGATAATACTATAAAACTAATCTATACTTATAAAAAGAAGAATAGGATAAATATAGTTAAGAAAGAATATAAATACCTAAAGAGGGCTATCTAGATATTCTTTTAATATATACTAACAAGGGCGTTAAGTATTATTAGAAGGAGATAGATTATTATAGATTCTCTTTAAATAAAGGGAAGGGCCTAACTATACTACTATACCTACCTATAGGTAACTATGCCTTCTACCTATAGGCAGGCCCCCTACTATAAGTAGGTACTTTAATGTATTAGAAATACATTATCTTTCCACTACTTAATTCTATGCAACAGGGATATTATTATAGTTCTTAAAATACTTTTTTTTTAAATTTTTTTATATTCTTCTTACCTTTTTTACCTAGTACTTATTTTCTAAAATTCCTAAGTTTATTTATTATTTTAGTTATTTAGTATTTATTTTAGCTACTTAGTACTTACTACCTTATATATATAAGTACTAATAATCCTCCTCTTAGAATTTCTCTCCTTATATTTATCTTATAAATTAGATATTACTTATAGATAGRACTTTAGAATCCTAATCTATTACCTCTATACCTTATAATTATAATAGGTATAGTCACTTTTTATACTTCTTAAGATTAAAATTCTAATAATAGTATTACTCTTAAAGGTATAGAATTTAAGTACCTTAAAATATAAAATATTTAAATATATTATTATTCCTCTATACCTTCTAGCTGTTTAAAAGGATATAAATAAAAATATTTTAGTATGCCTTTATAGAGAAATTTATATTATTAATAACTTAAGAGTAAAGATACTTATCAGCTGATTCAGAAATAATATTATAGGTCTAAAGAAAATTATTATTAATATAGTTAGATAAATAACTTATATTAAAAGCTATAATACTATTACATTTATTATTATATACTAGTAAGGACTATTCTTTTATAAGTATATAATAATATAAAAAGCTACTATAATTCTATTATATAATAAAGTAATAGTACTAACTAAACCCTTAAAAGTATTTTAAGATAGGGACTTTATATTTAAGTTATTTATATAAGGAAACCTTACTATATATATATATCTTATAAACTATAAAAGATTTATAGTATTTTAGTTTAAAATAATTTTAATTTATTTATATAAGTATCTAATAAAACCTAATTAAGAAATCTAGAAGAGAAATTTTAAATAAAATAAAAGGATAAGAAGAGGATTTTTATATATTCTAAGCTACTAGGTAATTTATTATAATCTCTTTAACTTATAAACTCTATTAGCCTCTTCTCCTCTCTTAAGACTATTAATTACTAATCTCTAGGCATTTATCTTATTAAGATATATACCCTAATATAACTATTAGTTATTAAATCCTTATATTTAATCTATATCTAAGGTAGACTAAGCTTTTTTTATATATTTTATATATTAATATCTTTTACTACTTACTTATTACTACTATATCTTTTAGAGGGGTTTATATCTAGGTAAACTTTATTAACTAAAGTAATCTAAATCTTTAAGCTAAGACTTTATAATATATTATCTATACTATATCCTCTATAATCCTTAGTAAAAACTATAATTAATATCTTAAGGCTAATAAAGTGAAATCTGCTAGTAAATAAGGTATATAGTAGTTAAGAGACTTAGTAATATATTTTATTTACTTCTAGAATTTTATATTATCCTATTACTACTCCTTAGAGATCTTAGGAAAGTTAGATTTTAATTAAGATCTATCTTAGCTTTTACTAGCTAATATTTTATATCTACTACTTATAGCCTAAGAGCTCTAGCAACACTAGATATAAAGAATAAATAAAACTATATTTCTAGTTAAGAAGAAAGATAGTATAAGCTAGCTATAGTATAATAACACTTAATCCTTATAAGAGAACTAACTTAGATAGTATACACCTTCTTAGAGATATTTCCTTAATTTAGGCAATGCCTAGTATTATAGCCACTACTATATTAGACTAGCTTAGCACTTAGAACCTATATAAGCTAAGTTTATAGAGATAATCTAATTATCTCTAGCTAAGCTAATATAAGAGCTATTATAGACTATTATAAATTACTTAGCCCTAAACTATATATTAGGTGTATAGTCTAAGGACCCTTATTTAAAACATAAGATATTTTCTTCTATTAGTCTACTCTTAAAACTATAGGCTATATCTATTAGGTAAATATAGCTAGATTATTATAAACTATAGTAGTAAAATATCTAAAGATAGTAATATAAGAGAAGAGAATATAAAAGAGGATTATTAAAGAGTAATTTTAATATTTAATATACTAATAAAAGTAGAACCTTTAAAGATATAAGTAATTATAGTAAGAAGTATATAATTCTTTA
Source organism: Cladonia macilenta KoLRI003786 (assembly GCA_000444155.1). Taxonomy (NCBI): domain Eukaryota; kingdom Fungi; phylum Ascomycota; class Lecanoromycetes; order Lecanorales; family Cladoniaceae; genus Cladonia; species Cladonia macilenta. Next base: position 990,518 of record KE598603.1, on the reverse strand, counting down.
ATAAATAAATAATATTAGAGTTAAAAGTAATATATCCTAGCTATTAGCCTAATTCTTAATATAGATAGAAAATTAAAAGCTATATAATAAATATAAGGGAGGCAGTAATAGATATAGCGTAAAAAAGTCTAGTAATTAAAAGTAGAAGGAAATCTAACTAGATACTAAAGAGATTAAAAGAATAAAAGAGAGGATAGAGAGAAAAGAAAAGTTAGAAAAAGGAGGGCTAATAAATATTTATATTTAGGTAAAGTAGTAAGGGCTATACCTATAGTATATTACTTAATTAAGGGGATACTAAACCTAGTAGGGCTAATACTTATAACTAAATAACTAATTAACTAAACTTAAGATTATAAGATTTATTTAGGTTATAAAGAAAGTATAGTATATAGTAGAGTTATTAAAGAATTTAATAAAAGTATAAACTAATTACTCCTTAATTTTAGATATTTTTAAGTAGAGTTCTATTATATTAACTATCTCTATTATATATATAAATATATAGCTTATATATGCCGCCTAATTTCTATAATAGTTTTATCTTAATATTATATATAAATTAAAATAATAATATTATTATTTAATATACTCTTAAGACTAGCTAGCTTTAGTTATCTAATACTTCTAAATAATTATTTTAAGCTAGATACTCTCTATGTTATGATCCTTATTAAAGAATTCTATAGTAGGCTGTTATAACGTCGGCAAATCCAAAACCGGCCCCGCCAGCCCCAGGCTAAGGGCGTTGGCCCCGGGAGCCCCGGGGGCCCTAGGCTAGCCCCGTAGGTTCTAATTTGGCCCTTTTAGCCCCAACTTAGCCCTATAGAAGCCTTAGGCTCCTAGGGCTAGGCCTACTATACCTAAGACTATAATTACGCGAATCGCTCTAAGGGCTAGCCTATAAAATAACTTTTAAAATAGCTTTATAAGTTATATAATTTTAGCTATTCTAAGTCTAAAATTTTAATATTTATAATTAATAGGTATGCTTAATAGGGTACCTCTAAGAGTACCTCTAATACTACTAAATTTTAATACTTAGAATTATATAATTAGACTAATTTCTATATAAGGGTACACTAGTAGTGATATACTAAGTAATAATAAATAATAATAAATAATAATAAATAAAATAGTAGATAAAATAGATAAAATATTTTATAAATTATATTTAAATTCTAGAGAAGTATACTTAGAACCTAAAGTAGATTTTTAAATTAAATTATAATATTATTTTAAAAGCTATTATAAATATTATAAAAAGATTTTCTTTTTAGTCTTAAGCTAGCCTTAAGAGTTCTAAGAATCTATAATATTAGTCTTAGGCTTTCTAGGGCTAGCTATCTAACTATTTAACCCTAGGCTCCTAGGGCCAGCCTAGGGCCCCTAAGGCTAAAAAAAAGCTATTTTAGATTTGCCAACAAAGGATATTAAAAAGATAACTTTTAGAAGTATATTATTATATAAATTAATAATAACTACTTACTTAGTAAGAATATAGTATAATTATTTTTTATCTAAAGATAATATTTATATACTTAGGATTTAGACCCCTACTTTAGTCCTTATTTAGAAATTATTAAAATTAATAATAATATAAATATAGCTAGAACACCTAAAAGTATAAAGTAGTAAGGGTATATTAATATATTAGACCCTTAAGATAAGAATATAAATTTAGAAGTATAAAGTAAAAATAGGTAGTAGAGCTTTAAAAAAGACTAAAAGATATATAACTCTCTATTACTTAATATAAGAGTAGTAAAGAGTATAGAGAAGTAAAGCTTTTTTATATTAAAGCTACTTATAAAGTCTTTATTAAAGTTATATAGTAATAAGCTAGTATATAATAATATAAGAATAGTAGATAGTATAAAAAAGTAAACTTTTTTAATTATAAATCTACTTATATTATCTTTATTACTTAAGTATAACTTTAATTTAATTTTTATCCTAAAGTTAAAGCCTAGTCTAATTTTTTATATTAATATAATAACTAGTCTTTAATACTTATATATACTAAAAAACTTAGTAAAGGATATTCTAACTTTAGTATATAGTAATAGATATCTAGGTTTTTAAAGATATTACTATATTATTATATTATTTTAGTATATATATAAGGTAGTATTATAAGATATCTCTAAGATTTTATTAAGTATTACCTATAATATCTAATCTTATAAATATAGTGTTATATATTATATAGAAGCTTCTCTTCCTTTCTAATACTATTCTATACTATAATTATAGACTTTATTCTAGCCCTCTTACTATCTAAGAAGGAACTTAACATAATAATATTTATTATAAATAAGTTTATTAAATATATTATATTTATAATAGGGAAAACTATATAGTTTATAATATAATAGGTATCTACCTTATAAGATAGACTAAATATAGTAGACTAAGAACTCCTTTAAATTATTATTTTTAATAGGGATAAAAAGTTTCTTTCTAAATTTTAAAGGACTTTATTTAATAAGTTAAGTATAAAACTTTTATATTTTACTATATACTATCTATAAACTAATAGAATAAGTAAGAGGATAAACTAGATTATAGAAATTATATTGAAATACTATATTTATAGTTTAGATAAACCCTCTAATTAGCTTAAAGTTTTATTATAAATTTAAGTATTCTTAAATAACTTAGTTATCTTAGGACTAATATTAAATAAAATTACTTATAGCTTTATATTAAATAATTTAATAAACCTTCTTAAGATTACTTTTATTAGTAATTATTTTTTAGCTAAGATAAGTACTACTAATATTATTACTTTTATATAAATAGTAGATAAGTTTTACTATAATTAGAAATACTAACTAATATTCTTTTATATAGGAGATTAAGTATTATTGTATTTATATAAGAGATATATAATTCTATCTATCCTTAGTATTATTATAGTAATATATTAGTCTCTTTAAGGTTATTAAGAAAGTTAGATAACTTATATATTATCTTAAGATCTCTAAGAACTAGAAGGTATATTCTATATTATTAATAATATAATTAGAACTTACTCCTCTATTATTTAATAATTTATATTATTATTTCTAATTTATATATCCCTAAGCTATATCTGCTAATAGATAAGAATATAATATTAAGTATCTACTTAATAAAAGAACTATCTAAAAGGGTAAAGGTCTTATAATAGAATATCTTTTATAATAGAAAGGCTATAGTCTAGAATTTTAACTACTAATATAACCTTAAAGACCTATAAGATTATATAGAACTTATAGAGGAATATAAGTAAGAAGTAGCTTAGATAAGTTAAGTTTTAAAATCCTCTATACTACTACCTCTAACTTTATTAAAATAGAAGTAAGGTTATTCTAGGAAAGCTATAAGTATCTAAGACTATTAAGCTTAAATAATATCACCCTAATATATAGTACCTAAGCCTATTGAGCCTAAATAGTATTACCCTAGTATATTATTTATAAGTATAGGATACTAAAGCATACTACTTATTATAAAAGGCAGCCCCTTTTTATAGTAGTAGGGAGATTATTATAGTATTCCTATAGTAATAGTATCTAGCATACCTTATAGACTAGTCTTAGTATAGAATTAGTCTTAGTACCTATATAACTATATATAGTAGGTAGTTAGGAATATATAACCTTTACTTTATATTTAACTTACCTATACTTAACTTAATAATATATAAAAGACTATCTTATTAAAAGATATTTAATTATATTCTAGTATGGAAATAGTATATATAGGTTAAGTATCTAAAATAAAATTTAAATAATAATAAGATATTAAAAAATAGAATTTTACTAAATTAATATAGTTGTTTTAGAATAGTTATTTAATATAGCTATTTTTATTTTTATAGCTAAATAGGGTATTTTAGTTAAGATATAATATTTTAAAAATTTAAGATAATAATCTTTAAAGTAGTATTCTTTTTTAAGATAAACTATTTATTATATATTTAAGCCTTATATAAACTATANAGGCCTTATATACTTTATAGGCCTTATATAGGCTATATTTTATATATAGGATAAATAGAGCTTATAGTATATAGATTATATAAGAATATTAGAATTCAGTAATATAGTTAAGCTTAGTTAATAGAGTTAACTAAGTAAGGCTTTAATGTCTAAATAATAATTATATATATTTACTCCTTTCTCCTATAACTAATTAATTAAGGATAATTTAATCACATTTTAATAGGTAATGTAATATATTAATATTAGTATTTAATAAATTATATTCCTTATTTAATAATAGAATTCCTAATTAGGAAAGCCCTTATTTTAATATTTTTATTAGACCTTAGTATTTCTATTTACTCTTAAATTCTTAATAGAATGAATTAAAGAAAAGGGCTTAGTTATTTCTATATAATTAGTAATCTTCTTCTTTTAAAGCTAAGTAATATAAGTAATTACTTACTAATATTTTTTTATAACCTTACCTACTTTGCTTTAATAATTAGATATTACTTAGTTAGTAGCTCTCTATCCCTATTTTTAACACTTATCATTTTAATAGAATAGGTAGATTAGAGAAAAAGGCTTAGCTACTATTATATAATTAATAGTTTTCTCTTTCTTCTATATAGTTAAGTAAGACTAGTAAGAGTTACTAATAGCTTACTAATACATTCTATTATCTTTACTCTATTAAATAAATCTTGCTTAGTTAGTAGCCTCTATTTTTAATAATTACTTTATTATTAATAACATGGATCTAGATTATATTCTAGCCCTTACTATTATTAACTTAGTTATTTAAATACTATAATATTAATTTTAGTATTTTAAATATAATATATTAATTTAAGTACTTAGTAAATTATGTCCTTTTTTAATACCTTAGTAGTATTTCTATTCAAGAAACTCTATCTTTAAATATTTCTATTAAACCTTAGTATCTTAATAAAATAGATTAAGAAAAAGATTTAATTATTTTTATATAAGTAATTAATAATTTTATATAATTAAGAAAGATTAATAGTAGCTTACTAATATACTATATCTTCTTTACTTTATTAATTAGATCTTACTTAATTAGTAGCTCTTTATTTCTAATAATAACTTAGTTTTTATAATTCTAATTCTATAAAGTAATCAGTAGATAATTAATATTATTATATATTAATTTACTATTTAATATAAAATAAAATTAAAGTTAATAAAAGAATCTTACCTATAATTATTAAGTAGCCTTTTAAAGCTTAAGTTTTAATTAATTTAAGTAAGAAACTTAATAAATTATATCCTTTTAATATTAATATTCTTACCTAGGAAATTCTTAATTTTAATATTTTTATTAACTTTAATATTCCTACCTTATATAGCCTTAATAAAATAAATTAAAGAAAGAAGCCTAGCTACTTCTACATAATTTATAGTTCCTTTATCTTATATATAATTAAGTAAGACTAGTAACAGCTTACTAATATGTTCTATCTTCTTGACTTTGTTTTTCCACTAACAATCCTACCATCACGGATGCTATGTTCCTCCCATAGATGGCGACCCTATTCATAGATAGCAGTAGGTACTATTCATCACTATTAATACTACTACTACCACCACTAACACCACCACTACTACTACCTTTAAGTACCTGCTGTTGATACCTCGCTACCAGTACCTGATCGCCAGTACCTTGCTACTAACGCCTCGCTGCTACAGAGGAATCAAAGCAAGAGGGTAGCTGAATAGGGGCAATAACCCCCGGAATGACCCACCTAAAGCTAGCTTTAGGGGCTACTCTAGGGATGTAGATAATAGTCATATTGATAACCTGGTAGCGAGGCGGTGACAGCGGGGTGCTTGGTGGTGGTGATGGTGGTGGTGATGGTGGTGGTGACGGTGGTGGTAATAAGTAGTGCCCACTACTATCTATGAATGGGGTCGCCGTCCATGAATGGCAGTACCATCCATAGATAAAAGGCCCGTCGGTGGTTGAGAATCCATCCACGAGATGTATGGGGGCAATCATGGAAATCCCTACCATCCATGGATGGGAGGCTCCAATCCATGGACGGTAGAATCCATGAGTGGGATGCAACATGTACCAATTCAAAGGTTCAATGGCGTGATCTCTGGAAAACATAATATGTGCATGACTTAGGCTTGGATAAGGCAAACATCTGAACGATACAGGTCAATGTCAACCCTGAGTTCAGATCAAGAATCTTTGCGTCGCAAGCCTTTAATCGCTCTGATATAAAGAATTTTCATTGAATGTGTTTAAGACTCTCTCCCAGTTCAGCTCCAACTAGGAATAGGGAACAACGTAGAAGTAGACCCTCCTGGATTACCCCGTAGACAGCCAACGAATGTCATGGTCCCTTGGTGAATACTCGGTCTTTACAGGGACGGTGCCTGGCGTGAGAGAGGCTCGAGCATTCGAGTTCCTCCTCGCCCAAAAACACTTCCAGGTAGCCGTCAACGTGACGATTCACCTAAGGCGTTGATCGAGTGCTCCAGAACTCGACAGTCTGTAGGTACCTTTTCGGAATTAGTGTAGCCCTGGTGCAATCAGTCGTCCGTAGCCGAGGGGTTTCCATGGCAAAGACATTGGGGAAGGTACTTCCATATCTAGTGTGCGTTGACGTTCCTGCTACTTTCTTATGTTCTGGCTCGAAATCAATACCCCGTGTCGCTCATTCCATTCTAGCTCCGTATAGTGGCTGTCCTTTCTCTCTTGCTTCGTGACTTCCCACAATAGAGCACCTGCGTCGCCCTGGCAGCAGCGTTAGTTATAAACAATCTTCGCCTTCTAGTTCTCCATCTTTCCTTCATCTCACAAGCGTCAGCTTTTCAAACACTTCGCCCAAGCTATTGTGTCTGCTTACCCCCAGAAAGCCCTGAGCATACGGGTGGGCTTCAGAGATTCTCATTTCAGGTCCCACTTGCCTTTTGTCTTTTGTTATAGCGATTAGCACTATATCCTTCGCCGGTGACTTTCGAGGTAAATCATCCATATATCCTGAAGTACTTCATCTATTCCTTCTCTATACTGTTTGACCTGATATTCATAGTAACCAATCCCGTTGAGGATAAGACTTCAGATCGGCCTCGCAGCGAAACAACATCCTGCGCTTGCTCAGCGAATGATGCAAGGTCAGTGCGCTGCCGTTGTTGAGATCAATGAATCATCATAAGTCTGACCGCTGATATGCCTCTGATAGGACTTACGGCTTTCCTCTACGGAAAACCAGCAAGACCCTTTGTCCAAGGTAGGGACTCCAATGACCGCTAGTGGTTACGGTGACCGGAATCTACTACTGATCCTATAAAGTGAAAATGTGGAGGTGATGACAGCGTAAAGAACAGGGTTAGGGAACCCTAGGGTCGGCGGGGAAAGGGCGTTTTATCTTCGGATTTTTGCGCCAAACCTACTCAGCTCCGGCTGACGAAGCAAAATATTTTCTTGTTTTAGGTCACCTTCACCAATCAAACGCCCCAACGCCCCAACGCCCCAGCGTCCCACCGTGCCCTCAAGCCACCTCCCTCCAGCAACTCTGTCGTACATTCGACCACGAGGTTCGGCGGTCGCGCAACTCGACTTAGCCACCCCATCAGACTTTGTACGCATAATTGTACGCATCGAATCTGCGGGTGCGCATTTCTCAAATAAAACAAAATCGCAGTGATGCTGATCGACAACAGTGATATCCTGGTAACGTCGGATCTTTACCACCCACGCCCTACTACCGCCAGCAATGCCATATCTTCTTGCCCCTCTTGATTGACACGCGTCGAAGTCATTTCAACCCTGGAGCGAAAATCATGGTTCAGAGGACATTTATCGGACAACAAGGATCCGTATAAAACAATTCAAACCCAACATATACAAAGAATCATTCGATTATGCGTCTTCTTCGTGAGCACTAGAAGATTAGTAGAAAGTGTGCCTCCCACCGAAGTAGACCTGGCGGCTAGCGCATCTGGAACTCCGTCGTATCCCAGCCCCAAGACCATCCGTCCTGCATCCTCATTCGTCAATAGATAGGGGCTGGACATAGAGTAGGTAGCCCTAGGGCATTCCTGTCCATTGAGCCCGGTAGGTAGGTACGCAGCCCGGAGCTAGGTACTCGCAGTGGGAACCGTGAGCGCGGCCCGCAGGCAGCTAAGCTTTTACATATGTAGAAGTACACCTTATTCTATAGAACTGTCGTCACACTTGCCTCCTCAATAATGTTTATGTAGGCGTACAACAAACGCGGGTCTGATATCATGGGAGCATCAAGAGACGTCCCTGATGGCGATATCAACGCATTCATTAGTTTCGCCGGCGACCCAGGACTGACTCGTGCGCGTGCTATACAATGGCTGAAGGTCTGACCTAGGTGCTGGCATACCCTGCGGCCCCAGACTAATCAAATGTCCATCCATAGGCTCATAATAATGATCTTAACAATGCAATCAATGCGTTTCTTGACAATCCTCAAAGCATTCCTGAACAGGTAAATCTTCTTCCTGCATCAAATTCCTCAGCCTTGACTTACACGGTGACAGCAAAACCAGCCCACATGGAATGAGAACGAATTTCATGTAGACAATGCCGGCAACCAAGGCCGTGAGTACATGACCCACAGCGACGGTGTACACAGTGAAGTGAAACTACGAACGCTAGGACCGGTCCGGCTGACATAGCCTCTTGAATCAGCATGTACAATTCATCCTGCCGACACGCTCAAGCCAAGTATGTTTGCGGAAGATGCACCTTCTAGACCACCTTCGCGGGTGAGCCAGGCGGTGGTAGATCAACCAGACCGTGAGCAATCCGTAACTCTGGCTGACCAGCGGGTTGAACTAACTGAAATTCTTCAGATGCAATTCATCCCATCAACGTTGATTCCGACGAGGAACTAGTCAACAGAACGCTGGCAATGTCAAGAGGGGAGGCTGATGAAATGGTTCCCCAAGAGACTGGAGTTGTGGATACCCAGAGTAAGACTTTGAGACCCGCAACACGCGGCCATTACGAACCCGCACAATGGGCGTTGACCATTGCTGGAGCCCAGACCCAAGAGATCTTGTTGAACCCTGAACCAAATCTTCGCAAACGTCAGCGAAACGTGCCGGCTTTCATCAAACCTTCCCCAGCCAGTCATCGTCTACCAGCCCTTGTAACGATACTGCACGCAATTCCAATGGCGAGAGAAGCGTTGTTGAACCGCAACCACATGCTACCAGATTATGGCCGCGAGAAAGATTGGTGGGACGGCACCCCCGTCAAATTGCTGAGAATTGTGAATGTGGATTCAGACGGGCGGCACATCAATGAGAATGATATCATATACGAATGTCAACGTCTAATGGCCTTTCTTGACGAGACAGATAGAGCCTACGGTAGCACCGATGTCCTGGCTGGACTTGAAGGCCTCAATGGTTACGAAAGCGATAAGATAGCCAAGTTCTATGGCACATGGCACTCCGCAACAGCTCATGTTGTAACGGGGTCCCCTCTAGCTTCAGTGTTCGAATCTAGGGGTACAAAACGTAACAAGAGCGATCCAACGTACACTCAGTCAGAATCTTTCTGGTGCTTGAATGCCTTGATTGAGAGCGATSTAGCTGGTCAGGGTTTCACGTTATACGAGGTTATAGATCGAATTCTTTGGGAAGACAGCAATGAAGAGGAAGAGACCTACTTCGAGAGGGCTGGGGAGGTGCTCACCATAGAATTGGCTAACAAGGTGGCTGAAGTTCCCGGGCTTGGAATCGATATCCCAGCCGTGTTGTACCTGGACCGCTATCTGCCCTCAGCAACTGCGCTAGCGAAAGACATGCGAGACCGCAAAGCCCGGGTGAAAGCTGATCTACTTAACAAGGAGGTGGCACGATCATGGATGATAAATGCCAAAAGCCCCTCCAATGAACATGAGGTCGATGCTACTGGATTGCTCGCCATGGCAACAGCGTACTTCGAACAGACTACCTCATATCAGAAACCTTACAAAGGACCAATGGGAGCTGAGGAAGCGCCTCAATACCAGGGACAAACCCCGGGCTTGTCTACTAAGATAGCAGAAGAACTCAAAGCTCTGATCCAAAGAATATTTCAAAAACTTCAAGGCTAGTGCAACTGGTGCCTTGCTACGTTATTTCACTGATTGATGGTGATTAGCTTTCGAGAAAGTTCAGGAAGACGCCCGTGAGAAGCTAAACGAGATTGGGCAATTATTCACAAAGCCTTCAGAAGATCCAGCAGAACCTCCCCACTTCAAGTATACGCTTCGAGGCGTTTCGACAAGTCCGCATACCACGTATGTCTTGGAGAAGACTAAGCCAGAGGACGAGGATGACATGCTCAGCACCGACGCCAAGGACTGGCAATGGTGGAAACTTGAATACGTAAGCAACGACTTGGAACCAGTAGCATGCGCAAAGTATACCGAGGAAGACGTCCTGAAAGCCGCGAGTACCGAGTCCCGAAACGCACTTTTAGTATATGCGAGCGAGCGTGCAGTAGCTTACGGGTCTGAGGATCTACCACCACAGCTGCACAACTTTATTCGCGCAGATAACCTCAACTTCAGCGCCGAATTAGAAGGCATGAGTCCTGTCAAACCTACTACACCCACCAAGCGGAAAGCTGATGACGGAGATGATTCAGATCTTGAGACGCGATGTCACCGATCTCCGCCATATGATAGAATGAGCAACGACAACCCCAACCCGAATGAGGACTATGAGATCGACACCAATCCGCCAGCATATTACCCTGACCCGTCGCCTCCGGCACTACCAAGCCGGCGCCCTGTGCCTCGTAAGTTCGGAGCTTCAGGTAGTTACGATAATACGATTCCAACTGCTCTACGCGCTACCAGACCGACGGTGGACCCTAATACTATGGTGCTGGATCAAGATGGGAAAGACGAGTACGGACAGGAAATGCAAGAACGGGGAGGTAGAAGTCTGCTGCATCAGCAGCACGTTAGTGATGCTAACTATGCGTTGGCAAACCTTGTACCAGGGATTAATGTTGTAGCTGAAGAAGAAGGTGAAGACTAGATAGGGGCAGGTACGAAGAGCACCCTGGTAATCGATGATCATGATACCCCTAGCATAGCATAATGTTACTCGTGCATTTGAAGCCTTTGGGCCAAATTAATCGCGGCCACTGAACAATCCAAACCCTTCATAACCGCTCATAATAGTCAAATGTTGCATACAGCGCTCAAGGTGCAAGACTCACAAGACCAACTATACCAATCGTAGTTGGTTCGGGATAAGAGTACACTACGTGGAGTTTACCAGTAGCACTATAAAGCATATTAGCTACCCTAAAGTTGTTCGCCCGGATGATAGGACCCCATGTCTTGTTCTAGGTCAGCCTTACGGGTCTTTCGCTTGCATCTGGTGTTTGCCCTGTAGGGCTGTAAAATTTGGTTCCTACCTTACGGTTAGGGGTTGAACCCTTCGCGTCTTGGCATATGCTTAGCAAGATCCTCGGCCCTACGGTAGGCCATCTTATTTGCGTCACAAAAGTTTGGGCATTCTCCGGCAACCGGACCGTTGGACAATTTCAGGCTATCGCTGGAAGCTCATAATACTACACCACTACATGCTCTCACCCGGTTGATGGCCGAATTCCGTCAGTGAAAAAAGCTGCGGGGGACTGGCACGCTGGGAGAAAGCCCAGTAACTTGTTTCGCTGGAGGAATAAGAAGTTGAGCATGCAGTCTACGGCAGTGCCACAAACAGTCCTGTCGGCCAGCTCAATACGACCACAATTTTGGCCCGACTATCTTCGAGCCACCGCGCAGGACGGCAAGACACAGCCGTTATGTGGTAACTACGAAGGCTGGGGACCAATTAGCCCCTACAGATACGACTTCACACCATGCTTTCTGGACGTTTGGATCAGTGTCGTAGGGGTTTTTGGAATCATATTTGGAGCAGCGGCAATATGGTGGTTTTTGAAGAAGACTAGTCCGTCTCCTGTCAGCAGGAATTGGCACTTCTACGCAAAACTTTCAGTCATCGCGGCTTTGATGGTCACCACTGTGCTTCAAGCATGTCTTCAGATCCAGGCGCTCCCAGGAATCTGGTTCGGTGATTTCAGGTTCTGGACCTCGGTCATCACATTGGGCTCTTTGACGGTGATTGGCGGCGTTCAATACATTGAGCACTGGAGGAGCCGGCAACCCAACGGAGTTGTACTCTTCTACTGGCTGTTTCTCTTGATAGCTTTCGGCGTAAAGCTTCGATCACTCATATCTCAGCAAGCTTTTCGTAATCGACTACCATACTTCATTACCTTTTGTGTGAGCTTGAGTCTTGCCATTCTGGAATTTGCTTTGGAATATCTGGTGCCCAAGAAGCAGTCCGCGTACGATGCGCTGGGAGATGAAGATGAATGTCCAATTGAATATGCCGATGTATTTAGTATCCTTACGTTCAGCTGGATGACACCGTTGATGAAATATGGCTACAAGGAATACCTCACCCAGGACGACCTGTGGAATCTGAGGAAGAGGGATACAACAAAGGTTACAGGGTCAATGCTGGAGGAAACTTGGAGTGATGAGACTGAGAAAAAGCGCCCTTCATTATGGATTGCTTTGTTCCGAGGCTTCGGTGGCCCCTACTTTCGAGCTACTGTCATAAAAAGCCTGAGCGATATCTTGTCCTTCGTGCAGCCGCAACTGTTACGGCTATTGATCTCATTCGTGGACTCGTATCGAAGGGGTAAGGCACCTCAGCCTGTTATCAGAGGTGCCGCAATTTCATTGGCGATGTTTGCTGTTTCGGTTCTGCAGACTGTCTTGCTCCATCAGTACTTCCAGCGTGCATTCGAGACAGGTATGAGAGTCAAATCATCATTGACCTCTATGATATATGCTAAGGCAATGAGATTGTCTAACGAAGGTCGAGCTTCGAAGTCTACAGGGGACATCGTGAATTATATGGCGGTGGATACCCAAAGACTCCAGGACCTTACGCAGTATGGACAAATGTTATGGTCCGCACCATTTCAGATCATCTTRTGTATGGCATCGTTGTATCAGTTGGTTGGTATTAGCATGTTGGCTGGCGTTGGGGCCATGATTCTTATGGTACCCATAAATGGCTTGATTGCTCGGATCATGAAAAATCTTCAAAAGAAGCAGATGAAGAACAAAGACGCTAGAACGCGACTGGTGACGGAGATCTTGAACAACATGAAAAGCATCAAATTATTCGCATGGTCAACAGCCTTCATGAAYAAACTCACYTTTGTGAGAAACGAGCAGGAGCTTAAAACCCTTCGCAAGATTGGAGCTTCTCAAGCGTTTGCGAACTTCACTTGGTCGACAACGCCTTTTCTAGTCTCATGCTCCACATTCACCGTTTTTGTCCTTACCAGAGATGAGCCTCTTACGACGGAAATAGTGTTTCCGGCCTTGACTTTGTTCAACCTTCTCGGCTTCCCACTTGCTGTCCTCCCCATGGTGATCACTTCCATCATCGAGGCGACTGTGGCAGTGGGACGTTTGACGAGCTTCTTTATGGCGGAAGAACTGCAGCCGGATGCAGTGCAAAGGAGAGAACCAGCCGTCAATATGGAAGATGAGGCCGTCCGCGTCCGCGATGCCACCTTCACATGGGATCGCAACGAGAGCCGTAATTGCCTCGAAGACATCAACTTCATCGCACACAAAGGTGAGCTGAGCTGCGTGGTAGGGCGAGTTGGATCTGGGAAATCGTCGTTACTCCAAGCCATCTTAGGAGACATCTGGAAGATTAATGGGGAGGTGGTAGTGCACGGAGCTACAGCGTATGTAGCTCAGCAATCGTGGGTGATGAACGCGAGCGTCAAAGAAAATATTGTGTTTGGACACCGCTGGGATTCCCAATTCTATGAGCGTACAATACAAGCTTGTGCACTCTCTGATGATCTGAAGACGCTTCCTGACGGAGATCAAACCGAGGTGGGGGAAAGAGGTATATCGCTCTCCGGTGGTCAAAAGGCTCGTTTGAGTCTGGCACGAGCTGTGTACGCCCGCGCTGACGTCTACCTTCTCGATGATTGCCTCTCCGCTGTGGACCAGCATGTCGGAAGGCATTTGATCGACAACGTCCTTGGACCGAGAGGTCTTCTTGGTGGCAAGACTAGAATATTAGCAACGAATTCAATTCCTGTGCTTTTTGAAGCCGACCTCATAATTCTACTGCGCAACGGAAGCATTCTCGAAAAAGGCACTTATCAGCAGCTTGTTGCAATGAAGGGCGAGGTTGCCAATCTGATTAGGACTGCCAACAAYGAGGACGAGCAAGAGACGCCATCCCCTAGTGTGGAAGATAGCAAAGACTCTACAAGCTCTAGCAGCGAGGGCTCGAAGACGATATTCGGTACCGGTACGGGCAATTCGCTGGAAGAGCCGCCAGATGAAAAGGATGAGGCACAAGAAGGTATTACTCAGCTTGCTCCGATCCGTGTAAACGGCGGGACTGGGCGTAGAATGAGCAACAACACGTTGCGGCGTGCAAGTACAGCATCCTTTAAAGGGCCTCGGGGTAAGCTCACGGATGAAGAAGGGGAAGGAATCAAGTCAAAACAAAGTAAAGAATATTCTGAGCAGGGCAAGGTCAAATGGAACGTCTATTTAGAGTATGCCAAGACAAGCAATCTGGTTGCTGTCATTGTCTACTTAGTGATGCTCCTAGGCGCACAAACAGCACAAATAGGTGGCAGCCTCTGGTTGAAGCAATGGTCTGAGGTTAACCAAGAGTATGGTGGCAACCCACAGGTGGGAAAGTATATCGGAATCTATTTCGCCTTTGGTATTGGAGGTGCCGCTCTTGTGGTGGTCCAGACTCTTATACTGTGGATATTCTGCTCCATCGAGGCTTCGCGRAAACTCCATGAGCGAATGGCTTACGCAATATTCAGGTCACCCATGAGCTTCTTTGAGACCACGCCTTCAGGACGGATATTGAATCGTTTCTCTAGCGACATATATCGGGTGGATGAAGTCCTTGCTAGGACATTCAATATGCTGTTTGTAAATAGTGCGCGAGCATTCTACACACTTGTATTGATCGCCGCTTCTACGCCAGTCTTTGTCGCACTGATCATTCCCTTGGCTGCCGTTTATCTCTATATTCAACGTTACTACTTGCGGACGTCAAGAGAACTCAAGCGGCTTGATAGCGTTAGTAGGAGTCCTATATACGCACATTTCCAGGAATCTCTCGGCGGAATTACGACCATACGTGCTTATCGCCAGCAACACAGGTTTGCTCTTGAAAACGAGTGGCGAGTGGATGCGAACCTTCGCGCCTACTTCCCCAGCATCAGTGCAAATCGATGGTTGGCGGTCCGGCTTGAGTTCATCGGCTCTTTCATTATTTTAGCCGCAGCCTCATTTTCCATCATATCTGTTGCTACGGGTAGCGGGTTGTCGGCGGGTATGGTCGGGCTAGCCATGTCGTATGCGCTGCAGATCACTACCAGTCTGAATTGGATCGTCCGCCAGACGGTGGAGGTAGAGACGAACATCGTGTCCGTCGAACGCGTATTGGAATATGCTCGGTTACCCAGCGAAGCCCCAGATATCATATCGAAGCGTAGGCCAAAGATTAGTTGGCCGGCCCAAGGAGCTGTTGATTTCAATAATTATTCAGCGCGCTACAGGACCGGCCTGGACCTTGTTCTTAAGAATATCAATCTCCATATTAAGAGCCACGAGAAGATCGGCGTTGTTGGCCGCACTGGAGCAGGAAAGTCCTCATTGACCTTGGCGCTATTCAGAATTATCGAACCCGACACTGGTAATATTTCGATAGATGACCTCAACACCTCTACCATCGGCCTTCTAGATCTCCGAGGTAGACTCGCAATTATTCCTCAGGACGCAGCTTTATTTGAAGGTACTGTTAGGGACAACCTCGACCCAGGTCACATACATGACGATACAGAGCTTTGGTCTGTGCTGGGTAAGCTAGCAGTCGTGAACCCTATTGTTAGAGCAGAGCCCGCTAACAGATATGCAAGACCACGCAAGACTTAGAGAGCACGTCTCGAGCATGCCAGGGGGGCTAGAAGCCAGTGTACATGAAGGCGGTATGCCCATCACCACGCCCCGGAATTTGTCTATTGATGCTGACATTTTACAGGCTCAAACCTTTCTTCTGGTCAACGCCAATTGGTCAGTCTCGCTCGAGCTCTCCTTACACCTACAAACATTCTCGTCCTAGACGAAGCAACGGCAGCGGTCGACATCGAAACGGACGCTATGCTGCAAACAACTCTGAGAAGCAGTATGTTTAAAGATCGCACTATCATCACCATTGCTCATCGAATAAATACAATCCTCGACTCTGATCGAATTGTCGTGTTGGACCGCGGTGCGGTGGCTGAATGCGACACGCCTTCTGCCTTAGTGCGGAAGCGAGGTTTGTTTTACGAATTGGTCAAGGAAGCCAACCTCCTTGAAAGTGTTGGACAATAATATTGCACAAATATGCAAAGAAACCTTTCGAGGCATAGTTAGCGGGGTAAGGGGTATAGGTGCATATAAGAGATTAGAACACGTGCATGTTGGTACATGGACAGTAAGAGTACAGAACTCCCACTGGCAAGCCACAAGCCACAATCTGCATGAGTATGAATATTGACAAGTGCACTATCTTGTGATTCGTCCTTAAATCGAGAAAACCGGGACCATCGTGCATTCCCCGCACTTGTCAAGATTGCCATGCGCTGCCTACCTTACCTAGGGTAGCTGCTTAAGGTACCGTGTCTCGGCAGGCGGGAGGCTGGCGACTTCTGTTTGGCCTCATGCACGCTCACTAACGCGGAAATGCGACAACCTCCACCCGTCTGGAAGCGTGCATTATTCACCTGTTGATTAGCAGAGCCCACCCTGGTACTTCCTATCCTCCTTCAGCACTTCTCATGCATTCGTCGGCGAAAAATTTACAATAGACCTAGAACAAAGCTTATCTTGCATCAGCGAAGAACTTCGCCTCCTATAGGACTGATGTACCACCAAATCTTCCTGGACACGGCTGCAACCCAGGCCCCACAATAAGGCTTCCACGTCATGCTCGCAGCCCCTGGACGTCTCCAACCTCCTTTAAAACCGGCCTATGATCTACAACCATTCTGACTCGTTGCGTAAAACCTTCATGGATATTCTGAGGATGCTGTGCCTTGCACTATAGAGGTGCCAGATATCAGATTGCAGTGTTTGACAGGGAAGCGTGTTAGCGCTTCTCCGAGCTAAGAAAATGGCTCTTGTCTCACGGCAAGAGTGCATGMCCAATCGAACCATATGAAGGTCTGGACCATGGCTGAATGATTGTTATCGCAAGGCCTGTCCTTAAAGCTTAGAATTTTACTCCCAATTGTTTCCTTTCCAACATTAGAAACGTGGACTTTCAGCATTCATCTCAAAATATTTAGCACAAGGGGGACGGTACATTGATCATTCACTAGCGGTAGAGCCCGCGAGCCTCCCCGAGAACCGTTCGGATTGAACAATTATATCTTCAGCGTTGGTGCTCTAAGGATTTTGCATGTTCAGCGTAGTCAGTCCTGCCGCACCAAGTGAGAGCATTAGGCCCACATCTTCTCCTTTTCCGAATCTCTTCGCTTAAAGTATTATGTTGAACATGATATCGAATAACCCTTGCTCTGGAGTGCACACGCCCATCAATTCTCCAATACTGTTCTTCCTAGTTTGCCGGGCGACAGCGATCACAGTCCATTTTCCTTCATGCCAAAACTACGAAAGAATCAAAATAGGCAGTCCTACCCTTAGCTGACAATCGTGGCACAGATTTATCCTTTCGTGGCAAGCAATAACGGGCCCAAGGTCCGGACAATGACCATTGGCACATTGCTCTTTGAGGCCTGACTACGAAGTCACTGTCATACTTCTATATGGTCCCTCTCATTACGGTGCTAAAGCAACAACCTCGTGTTGGCCTTTAGGCATAATAAACAAGACAAAAAGCTTGCGCCAGCGAACGATACGAAAGAGGACATTCACAAAGTCGCTGATGATCCTTACAAGAGGTCTGGGCACACATCTCAGCTTATCGACCATTCTCAGAGAAGTAGACAGGTGCGTGGAACAGCACACTACTGTACAAGGAACAATGAAGCTGACTTTCTCGGCAGGTGGTGCGGACTTCAGCGTGTACGTATAACAGTAGTCTAAGTGGAGAGCCCACATCAGAACCCTCCGATCAAAGCTTCCTTCGTGGACATTGAGCAGCCCAAAACCCAGAGGATCTGTCCCGAAGACCTTAGGTTTTACCAGAAACTGATCCTCGATCTTTTTGGGGACCTTCCAGATGCCGGAACACAGAAAGGGTAGCGTTAATATATGCCGTCATATGACATTACCAGCTAAATGAACAACTTCCAGTGACCGATAATGGGGAGCGTCTCGCTGCCTTGGCGACGGAGGAAACAGCCGGAGCAGGAGGCCCTCGGGTATCCATCACCTTGTCCACAATAACGAAGAGAGCCATGTCGCATCCATCAATACCTACTAGGAAACGGCAAAGGTCGAGTCGTCCTCATCAAGTTACACTTGAGACTGATGATGATGACATTGATGATGCTGCTCCGTCAAAATCTAATGCAATCGATAATGACGGAAAAACTATTGGCGTGGAGTTGGAAACAGTCCGGCTGGATGAGATACTCCAGGCATGTAGTAGTCTTGGACAACTAACTTGTAGGGATCTTGCAACACTTTAGATCAAGTCTTACTAATCAAAGAAACAAACTCGATGTCCGTATAAGGGCAGGTTGCGTACCAGACCCGACTACTGCCCCTCTTCGGATCATTGGGAAGTGGGCCTTGGATGTAGACACATCGAGCCTGCACATCTGAATACGTCTGGTTAGTCATTGCACAACTGGTCTTTTAACAAGTGCTCATTTGAAATAGAACATTTGTATCTGTTGCGGCATTTGTTGTGCTATGGTGGGCAGTTTTGCACGGACATGTTACAGGAGAGTACGAGGAAAATTCCCGTATCCGGTGCTGATCACTGGACCCCAGCCAAAATTGAAGCACTTAAAGGTATATACAGAGTCAGACGAAAGGAGATGGAGTTTGAAAATGTTGCATTTACCAGGTCGCTGCTGGACGGTCTAGCAAAATTCCACGCCAATAACAAATCTCAAGTCTGTGATACCGAAATATATCCATCAGAATACACCTCTGAGGCAATCAAAGCGCGATATTTACCGAGGTCCACCGACTACTCGAGTATCAAGTCGGAGCGTCCCAACCGAGAGTCCAGCGCCCGTATGTTACTACCAGCTGCGGTAACCAATGCGAGTGTCCGACCATCAGGCACACTCATTGACCATAAAGCCGATATTGACCGCACGGACTGGGAGGAAACGGACAAGCCTGAGCCCAACACCAATGACGGAGTATCATGAATTACTAGTATGCCAAAAGCAACCGAAGGCTGTGCGTCTCGCGTTCGGATGTCAATGCCATCTACAATGTTTCCAGCCGCCCAACAACAAATCCGGATCAAGTCCTTTCGGTACCAGCATAGGCGACTTCTCACCGAAACCCTGTCACCAATACTCTCCTGGAAGCAATCCATTCACGCAGAGGAACATCTTTCCAATTCGACACCTACAGACTATCAGGAGCAGACTTCGAGTGCTCTATCATTTCATGCAGCATCGGAACTCTGGACTTCCGAACGAAGACAATATTGTTTCGAGTCCTAGTAGGACTGATCTTGGTGGCTACCCATCTGACATGCCTGATAACGAATTACAGGAGCATACATCGCCACTTCGTCCGCTAGCGTTCAGGGCGTCTGGATTTGTGGGATCGTCTTCGGGCCTAGCGGGCTTGGACTCATATTGGCATACCCCAATCACCGTTTGGTCAGGAATTGATGGTCAACAGTACGACGCTGCTCATTATCCGTCCTGGGATCATGCACCAGCAACTGCAAATACATCTTTCCGCAGTGACTTCACCGACGCTTCCGGAACGTGCTTTAGCAATGACGGCTCCCCGGGTTCTTATAGTGAGACTCAGATAAGGCTGTTCAAAATCAGTGTACGCCATGCAAATACAGGCTTCTGTGTTTTCACCATTGACCCTACGTATCTAAAGATAGTCTCCAATGCTATTAGTGGCAGTTCGATTGTTTGTAGTCAGGGCTCATCAATGCTATAGTGACTCCACAGCCACGAAATCCCATCCAGTCCGGCAAAAGCAGTCGCTGCGTCAAGAATGTCCCTCATTTGGCTACTTAGTCCAAAGCATTCCTAGGTCCTGTAATTGGTTCACTGACTTGAAAAACATTTCAGAATCTTCCGTTCCTGCAGAACCTTCTGATAGGTCCAGTGCTGCGTACTCCAACTCATTTTCACGCTGGCAGGGTAGTCAATATCTATGGGCTTTTCTTTCGGGCGACGTCAATAAGCTCGGAGGAAGCGCCGTCAATGATTATAGGGCCATTGATGTCTTTCCTACTCGGCGTCTTCTCTTGCACATCAAAAAAGTCAGTACTTACGCTCGTCTATTACCTCAATGTAATAGCGTTTGATCAAGGTAGAGATTATTACGAATATTCTCATCAATTAGCTTGCTAGCCGGATAGTATCTCTTGTTGCCTTAATGTGGCTAAGCCGACGGATGAATGCCCTCCAGAATTGTGTTGGATCTTCCTTTGCAGGATGAACACTTTCCCTGAAAGATGTAGTATCCAACGTGAGACGGTTAAATGACGAGTCCGGCATCGCGTTAAAGACTTGACTTCGCTTGTAATATAAGCTCTAATCGCCGTTTCGTAAGCGAAGGGTTTCCCGGACTTACACTGCCATGCATGTCCTCTGCAAGAATATGGATATGGAATCTAGAGCCAGGATATCATCTGCAGTATGTAAAGCACCATGTTGCTTTAACCGCGCTTCTCTCATTGATGCAGTCGAGTGGATAATGTCTGATATCAGACTTTTGCACGCACCATTGCAGTCACAATTCCCGCATTCCTGGTTACACATAATTCAAACACACTGTAACCCAAAGCAATCCTACACCAGAAGAAGCTTCCAAATGAAGCCCCTTTATGCCACCAAGTCCGAGCTGCATGTCTTAGTCATGCATTTTACAATGACAGCGGACGATCTCGTGCAAAGGCTTGGCAACGGCTGGAACGCATACGGCAGATACCATTTGGCTCTTTTATCCACCAGGAACTGACCGACGCAAGATGATCGAGTCATGTCAATCACCTCGAGCATTCGACCTGGGAAGTTGATGAGAAAGGACCGTCTCAAAGCTCTTTGCTTTGGTTAGGAACATATTCCTCTCTTCGGTAATGGCGTTACTGCTTGAATGAGACCAGTGACTGGATTTTGACAAGTGCTGTTGACTTTGGTACAAGACATGTCATGTAGAGCTCTTGGTCATGTGTATACCGTTGGAGGATAGCGATGTTCATGCTTTGCACTTTGGGTATGTAATGGTAATTCAAACCTCACTTGACGCCGATAAATCATCATTTGACCGCTGGCATTACTCTTGCGCAAGGCGCATTGCGTCTCAGGTCGTAGGGTTACTCCACCCTGACCTTAGATGAGGCCTTCTGGCCACCAGTGCTCAACTGGGCAACTTCCTTGATCGAATGGACTTGGACCGAGGAGCTACCTAGCTGACAATGACCAGAAGGGCAAATGAAGGGCGTCCAGGTGTTGGAAAAGGACTGTGAAATAAGCATACCCTATATTCTTGTAATATGATAATCCAATATATCTCATATGGGGAGCAAGGATCAGCGCAATTCCCCGCCATTGTCTAACAGTCCTGATCAAGAGTATGCGTGACTTACGCCATATCATCTTACTCTTGGAACGATTCTCATAACACGTATGTCTGTGCTCTTCAACAGTTCAATGATGTTCCGTAAGGTCATATACTGGTTCTGTTGTAAGAGCTAGATCTTGAGCTGTCGATCTAAGGCACTATTGTGCATTCATCATTGTGGTCGCTGTCGGAATGGGTTTGTAGGGATCCGGTGCCAGTAATCCGCAATTCTTTGATGAACTGCACGTACATATGCCAACATAGGCTACCGTGAATTAGCTTTTAATTCCGGCCTTGCCAAGACCATGCATGTGCCGCATTTAGACATTCTTCAATACCACTGGCTTTATTGCGCGTGAAGCTTCTCAAGACAGACATCTTCGTTCACCGTAACACGAGGCCAATTTATCAACCTTGATGCGCTCCATCGACAGAAGACGTGGTCGCCTTTTGGACTGCTGGCGCAATGTCAGCACCTCCAGGGGCACCGGCGAGGAACAGTAGCAGAGGGCGGCGAGGCGTCACGTTACAGAAACCCAGACTTGGGAGTAGAGATAGGCAATCAGGTCGGCTCTCACCATACAGTTCGACAAGAGGAGCCGATCCTAGGCTTTTAAAACCACCAGCAAATACAGGCCATCACCGCGACAAATTATGGACCAAGCCCGCCAAACACGTTGCACTCACCTCAGCCATCCAGAGCCATGCGGGCAAGATTTCGGACCCGCGGATCGAGGGCTGGAGAAAGCCAGGCGTGCTTGATAGCCGCAACTACAAGCAGCGAATGTCTGACTACTACCAAACGGTATGAATACCTTTCCCATGTTTACTGACTGGAAGGCATACATAGTGACATCTTGCCTGTCGTCCTACAAATAGCTTAAGCAAAATCGAGAAAGAGAAAGGAAGGATGCAATTAAGGATGGACTCCTTGCAGATCCTGACAAGCCAACTTCCCTCGCCAATGCAATTACTCCGGTAGGGACGTGTCAGGATATGTGCCCTGAATTCGAGAGGGTGGAACGTATTGTACAACTCATGGTCGACCAAAGCGAGAAGGTATATAAATTGAAGGAATGCTCTTGGATGGATAATGCTGACGGTTGGTACTAGACATCCTCTCCGACGGACCAAGATGTCAAGGTGCCTTCTGAAGATATCATGGTCAAAAGGTTTCGAAGATCTGCAGCGGGCTACGACGAGCAGCTCCCTTCTGATATCAGACCTCCTGCAGTGCTGCGAGACACCCTGAACTATCTGATAAACGAAGTTGTGGGAGGTTTAGAACCTTTGGCAACCGTGCACAAGTTCGTGTGGGACCGTACGCGAGGCATTCGAAACGATTTCTCTATCCAGCAAGTTTCGAGGATTGAAGACCTGAAAATTGCAATCGATTGTTTCGAGCGTATTGCCCGATTCCATATTCTGTCACTGCACCAGCTCTCGCACCTCCAATCAACAAGCGGAAAGTTCGACGCCCATCAAGAACGCGAGCAACTTAACAATACCCTCCTCTCTCTCATGTACTATTACGATGACAGCCGCCATAAGCTTACGTCACCCAACGAGGCGGAATTTCGAGCATATTGTATAGTCTTCGAGATACAAGACCAACGGCCAGACCTTGAAGATCGCGCCCAGAATTGGCCAAGGCCGATATTGAAAGATCCACGCGTGCACACCGCTTTYAAATTATATGCAGCAGCTGGAAATACCGCGGATGCTCAAGGACCTTTGCTACCACGTACGCAATTCTTGACCGCTCAAGCTAATACCGGAGGCTTCTGGACCATAGTGCAGTCTAACGCTGTTTCCTATCTGATGGCGTGTGTGGCAGAGATCTATTTCAACCTGGTGCGGAGAACGGCACTGGAGGCCATCTGGAAGGCGTAYAAAGGGAAAAGAGGAGGACCTACAAAGATGGAAGACTGGACTCTGGAGTGCCTGAGACCAGTGCTTGGTTTCGATACGGAAGAGCAAACGCAAGTCTTCTGCGAGGAGCACGATTTCCAAATAGCACAGAGAGAGGACGGGGAACTCTATGTTGACCTTGGATCAGTCCTGAGCGGAAATTTGACAGGTTAGTTCCCACCATCCAAATTCTCTCGCTATTCGTAAACGCAATCTAGATCAAAACCCGCGGCGAAAGCCAGCTTTCTCAAGGTACTTGGTTGAAGACAAGCGCCTCGGCCGGACATTGCCAGCTGTCATTAATGGCCTTAGTGCAAGTCAAGCACTAGCGCAAGGCCTCTTGGAGGATGTGACGGACGTCGAGGATGGCTCTTTAGCCAAAAGTGAATCTCTTTTCGTCGATGGCTCATCAGATGACGAAGGAAGCCAATCAAGGGCTCGGTCGGAAAGCCCGCAACATAGTATCACTGTAGACGGCGATACCCCCAAGCTTAACACTACCGCTACTGTCTCCGGTCCTTTCACTACCCCACCCTATAGCATCTCGTCCAACCTGAAGACTGTGGAGAGGACTTCAACCTTTGGAAAGCCAACTCCATTTTTCTCGCCAAATCCATTTCAAAAGCCCGCTACACCCTTCGGGGTGCCAAGCTCGACTGCTTTCTCTCGCTCTAGCTCAGCTGCAGGCATCGACTTTAGCTCAAAAGCTACAAGTTCTCCAAAGCCTGGAATACTTGGTGGCTCGGCTGTTCCGAATTTTGTTTTTAATGCCACAGCAGACAAGCAGAAAGGCCGAGAAAGCCATATTGCTCTCAATAGTCCGGACAATCGAGAATCTCCAGACTACAAATTTCTTCCATTATCCGTCAAAGATGGGGAGATTGATAACGACTCAAAGACAGCTCAATCCGCTCCCGCGATCCACAGTAAGAGGGGTACCTTTGGTCAGCCATCTGCTCTCCTTCCGATGAGTACGGCTACCGGACCCGCCCCTACTCCGTTCGCTGCTCTGACTACACCACCTACGCAAACCGGGAGTGGTTCTAATCAGCATTCGAAATCTACCGCTCCACCAAAATACACATTCGCCACCTCGCCTTTCTTCAACTTTCCGGCAAAAACCTCAAACGATAATAGCAACCAGTCTCCTTATGAAAGCATGCTCGATGGATCAGACGGGAAAGTCACGAACACTACTGCCCTTCAACAGGCCGATCCTAAACCTGTGCAATCACCGTTCCCCAATGTCATGAACGGTGCAATGTCAACTCAAGTCTCAGCACCACCCATAAGCGGAGGACTCGCTGTKCTCCGGAATGATTCTCCTAGTCAACTATCTCCCTTTTCAAATGTATCGGCAGCACCTATGTTTACGACAAAATCAACACCAACCTCGAAAAGCGCTCCATCTTTGCCACCTTTCCCAGATACCAGGATCTTGAACGCTTTGGCCAGACCGGAAATTGAATCATCTTCTTCCGAATTRMTCTCAYTGCCTTCAATGATTGAGAATGGCCCAAGAACAGTTCGAGAACCTCAGAAAYCGTTTACCTCAGATCCTCAGACAACTTCGACCTCTTCTCTTCCTAATGCAACTCTCCTCACCGCAGGTAATAATCGACTAGATCCYGAAAGTTCGGTGTCAAACGAACTTGCTAACGCCGTGATGCATGACGATAATGGACTCTTACAACAGTTCCTTGAATACACCGTTAGCCCTATGATCATGTCTTCCATAGCTCAATTGCAGGATGAGCGGTCTTGGGAGGAAGCAAGTCAGTCTTCATCCCAGAAAGTATCGGTCTGCGAGCGGCTGCTGACGTGCACTAGGGAAATCGCGATTAGTTCTGTTAAGCAAGAAATATTTTAGGAGATGGAGGGTCAATGCTTGGAACCTGAGCTTAATACGGAAGGGTAGGGAACGAAGGAAGAATTTTGCGAAATCACTTCAGGCATCGGCGAGGAAGTCGACTCACAGACACTTGAACTCAGACTCATTTGGTAGTTTGGGCAGCTTTGGAAGCACCTTAGGTGAAGAGCAGAACCCAGCCAGACTAATGCCGCCACCCTCAGAGATACCGCGTAAGCGACAGAGTCTACCTACTGATCTAAGCCATGATTCAAGAGGAGCAGAAGCTGCGAGTGGAGCGAAACGTAAGCGAGATGATTCACTACTAGGCACTGATGAGCCTATCTCCCGACCAACTAAAATCCATCATCGCCGTTCGCAGACTCTTGGAAACTCTGTTTCTGCCCCTCGACTTCGGCCATCTCCAACTCACAGGACGAGAGTAGACATTTCAAAGATCCCTGAGGGCTCGATGCTCTACGAAACTCTCATGAAGCAAGCTAGAAACGCAATTCCCAATGCCAAGTCGGACACTACGCGAACAGACTACTTCAGACTTAAGGCACTGGGAATTGATCCCGACACGCCGATTGTGCCTTCAACGAAGAAGCGAAATTGGGATACAGCCCAGTCGAATGGGGAGAGTAGGTCAAGCACATCATCATCCCTCCCACACTCTTTATCCACTCTCAGTTCCAAAGCAAGTCCTGCTCGCCCCCCAACTCAGAAACTTCAGAACGCCTCAAACCCAGCTCTTGCGGAGGACGAGGACGAAACTCTCTTTGCCCAACTGCGCTCCATCCGCGAAGCTCTCGCTGAATCACAGCAATGGATGCAGTCCGAGCGCAAAAGCATAGAACGAAGTATGACGCCTCAGTCCATACCCCAGTCCCAAAGCGATCAAATTCAACCTGAAACAAAAACAACCAGTTTTACCCCTTCGGATAGTAATGAAACACCAGCACAGCGTAGGCTCAGAGAGGTTAGAGAAAGGGGGCATAGGCCGTCCAGGACAGAGATGAGATTGAAGGCCATGGGCGATAAGGCACTGTTACCGAAGGGATTCTGGGATCGAGGGGATATAGGGCAGAGTTCAAACCCAAAGATGAAGCAAGATGGGGTGGTTGTTCAGGGGGGCCAGCGGCAAGCTGAAGAGGGCATGGGTAGGATTCTCAATGGTCATGGCCCCGGGAAGGGGAGGGATAAGGACCTTGCGGTTTTGAACGATGACAGGGATGGTGGGAGTAGGGGAAGGAATGCCCATTATCGTAGACTAGGGGAGGAAGGGAAGGAGCCTGAGGTCCTGGTTGTGGACAATGATGACCAGGAGGACGAAGAAGGGTTCGAAAACGAGGAGCAGTTCGAAGAGGATTATGATGACACCGAAGAGGAATATGATGAGGACGAAGAGGAAGAAGGGGAGGAGGACTACGATGAGGAGGCGTACGATGAAGATGAAGAGGAAACGCACTTTGGAGAACAGATTGCTCCAAGTCTCACGGGAGTCGCGGCTCTGAATGGCCAGAGACAAGGTTTCGGAAATGGCCCTTTTGGTATACAAGAGCGCGTCAATGGTAGCGACAAGGCTGGAACGAGCGTCGAAGATGCGATCGAGCTCTAGTTCACCAGGAGGTGTTCATGTCCGCATAGCGACGGCGTTTGGAATATTAAATCAAGCCAACATTTTAGGGCTCATGTAAATATTGCTGCTGTCATCATCTTCAAATGTGTATTTGGATCACACCGGGATTTTACGAGAGAGACAACAGTATACCAATCTCGTGAGACAAATACATGCTTCTCCCGTGCACGATTATGAGGAGACAGTGGTGTAGAGCGGGATTTAAGTGCAACGGAGTTGTAACTTGTTCAAGCCAGCTTCCCTAAACTGCAAAATCCCGTTCGGAAGGGTGTCCGAATGGGTAAGATCATTGCTTGCGTCTGAAGTGGAAAGGGATGGCTACGGAGAGCCACACTCAATGTACTTATATCGAGTTCCCTGATAGCTCGTTTTGGAATGTAGGTCATATCTACGGTTGTTTCATTTGTATTATTTTTACGCATCGAAAATGGCCAGGACTGGGTCAATAACTGTGGGTGTTCATTTGCTTGGCCCAAATCTATGTCCAAGAATTCCGGTGAAGAGATGAGGCGAGTGTACGAATCAACCCCGGAAGCTTTAAGATGCCCATTATATCAATTGAGGTCAACTGATGCTGTTCGCGCCGCCGAGATGTTCATGCGGGTACAGATAACTCAGGGAAATTTGCGGGCGTTGCAAGGTAAGTTACCTTCCTCAAGAGAAGAACCGTCTCGAGCGCTCAGGTAGTCTAGTGTAAGAGCACATGCTTCACTCTCATCATGGCTATGGAAGTGGCAAATGGAACTTCCTTGGGATCAGTCATAAGGAACAGCGTGCGTACTCAATTGAAGAGTGTATTCTTCACCTACAGCAATCTAGGACTCTGGATGTAAGGATGTTCGATCTTGGTTATGTTATTGCAAAAGTTTTCCTTGAGCAATTCTCAAAACTGGTCCGTCTTCCAGGCTCTATGCGCTAGATGAAAGCCAGCATTAGGTCCTACCACGCAGAATAGGCGTTCTAGACGCCAGTGACTCTCAATGCCTTTGCCGCAAGTTCAAATGGGAGTCCTGATCACGGGTCCATTAAGCCATGCACCTGCAGAGGGACTCATGGAGGTCGTTCTCGTGCTTGGTCCGATTTTGGTTGCTCGGTCTTCTCGATTTGCTCCCGTTGCTCACTCAGGACAATTGGCGGAGTAACATGAACAGGGTTTATATATAGACCAGCAAAAGGAGTTTTTAAGCGGTGAAAGGTCGAAACCTGAGTGAAACCTGGCTGAGCACCTTTTTGTTCAAGGTGATGGTGCGGATGGCGTCGAGTAAACGCCCGTGCCAAGCCAACAATGGTCCAACTTGGCTAAAACCTAGTTTCGGCGTCTGCAGAAATCTGGTCTGCTCTCATACTGGCGGTTAATAACAAATTCATAAGATGGTATAATACCGACCACTTTTCCGTCAAAGGAGGGTTTCTCTGCTGGGAGCCTTCCGAATCGAGACCCGGTTACATAAGTAGGCAAGTCTTAGAGAAGAAGTGCATGCAGTTTGTCCTTAGGTTGACGTTCTCTGTCAACCCACTTCCCCTTCAATTCCCGACTTCATCCGGAGTTCCCACTGAGGCGTCACTTTGGTGTCTGCAACAATTACTTCTTCCACAGCTCTTCCTGTGATTTGCCAAATTCTAACCACCCCCATACCCACCGTTCCCACCCAACTGCTCCCTGCATACCTCACTCCCTCTTCCTCACCTATAGGAGTCTTCCCTGGTTCCATCCCCGATCGATTCGCGCACACAACAATTATTTCTTTCACTCCATCAACCAGCGGCTTCATCCTTTCAAACCAGTAGCTCAGTGTATTCAAATCAGGTTCCTCGGCCTGTTCCAGAAGCTCTTTCTCAGGTAACCGTGTCAACCACGCCATGGAAAGCACCACGATCTCCGACTCTTTAGCCAGAGCATGTGCACAGAATTCGTAAGCCTCCCACGACGCAGTAAACTGGTAGGGATTGAGATCCATGCATATACCAAAACTGGCCTGCACAACTTTCTCAGACTCGGTTCTTGGTGCAAGTTTCAAGGGTGTGCTTAGCCATCCTTCAGGCGATTCCTGTGCCCACGTCTCATCTGTGTAGTACAGGTGAGTTTTGCGGTAGTGGGCAAGAATTTGGCCGTTAGGAGCGACGGTGACGGTGGAATTGTAAGCGAGGATCTGACTTGTGGAGCTCGGGGAATTGGCGGATGGAGATGGAGAGTAAATTTCTGGGTAGCCGACGGTTACTATGCAATTGTACTGAGATGCTACGGTTTTCGCCCAGTTGGTGGAAATGCCGGCGGTAGTCGGCTCGAGGTACGGTAGTATAGCAACGAGCGAGGGGAAATTGTAACCTGGGTGGCCTCTTAGCAATTAGAACGATGGAGAACTGAGTCTTGGGAAGGGTCACCAGTAAATGCTAGTTCAGGGAGGACGAGGATATCAATCTCTTGGGGCAAAGCTGCTTCTAAGATGGCATTCGCACGGGCAACATTCTCTGCGGGCTTGCCTAGTCTAGGACTAAATTGTAGGCAAGCTATACGCATCTTGCAGCGCAAATCGGCCGGGAAAGTGGGAATGAAGGAGACTCCCAATTGTATATGCACCAAGAAAGAAGTGCCACGTAACCGAGAGTCTTAAGAGTAAGATGCATGGATTGTAACACCAAGACAAAAGAAGAGCGGCGAAGTCACCAAAGAAAACCGTGCTTCAAAGTAGCAAACAGCTGCCCACGCAACCAGTAGATTCGCGAATGCGAAGAAGAATTTTCAGTTTTGTTCGAATGTCTACGATACCTCCCGGCGTACAGAACCTGTAGATATTGAATGAAAATGGCGTTGATGTCTCATTTGCGCTCATGTACCGCAAGTAGCCCTGGAAGTACCTTACTATGGTAGTATCACTATACATTAGTGTCTTACTTTCGGTGTGGTTTCTTGAGTAATGAATCTCGGGCCGACCATCACTGGTGCCGGTTTCTATGGCAATTCCCCTGATAAAAAGAACAACAAACAGTCGAAATGTGGGCTTTGCAGCTAATATTGCTGTCGCAAACTCTTTCTCGTTATTACTCTATCATTGATATCACGTGTTCTTTTCTAGCTCTCACAGCAAAAATGGCTGGTGAAAACCGGAGACCTAAAGACCGAGCACAGACATAAGAGCGCTATCGACTCTGAAGAATCTCTTAGCTAACTACATCCTGGAAGCTCCTCGGTGGGTGAGCTTTCAGTATCTCTAGTCTTGCTATCTTCTTCCTTAACGAGCTCTATCATTACAATACCCTCACTGTACATGCCGCCTCCTTCGTCCCGACAACGTTCCTCACCAATAGATACAATTCGCCCGCGAATATGGCGACCAAGAGCAATCTCTAAATTAAGACGAGCTTCGCAGCGGGGGAGGTCATACTCGCGGATCCAACCTGCATGGGAGTGCTGCTCGTAATGTAGGGCTATACCCATCTTGTCCGCAGTGCCTGCGGAATCGGTGCGACGGTGAGAGAAGGTGACGATATCATTGGGGATAGGACGATGATGGGTTTGGGTGAGTCTGTCGGGATAGTCTGTTCTCTCAACGCTCTTTAGTGGCCCCATCATACCAGAAAGTAGCGAATTAATAGGCTTCTCACAAGTAAAATCAAAATTTTCGCACATTTTCGGGCAGCGACAAGGTGTATGCTGCTTCCTCTGCTATTTTAGTGGTGGTTCTGGTGAGGGTGGATTAGATATTGAAAGACCACACCCAAATGAATACCAGCACGATAAGGGTAGAACTAGCGTGCCAGAATTAACTCCGAACACCAAGGCATATGTTTGGAATCAGGGTTAGGGCTTTGTCGAAATCGATTAGCGCAAATCAAGCACAATAATATTACAAAGAGTCATACCCGTACCTTACTACGAACCTCTCCTCTGCTTAATACCCAGCATTCCTTAGATTTGCACCACAGAATCCCAGGACCTTTATTTGGGAAACATTGACTGTAGCCTCGAATGAGCTTCCGCCCTCTCTTCATCGCCTCCCTCGGCAATCCACCTTCAGTATACAAAAATACCTACCATTCAGCAGGCCACACCCTTGTCTCTGCCCTCCACCGCCACCTCACTTTCCCGCCCTTCACAAAAACCCGCCTCTACGCTAATGGTCTCCTTTCCAAAGCTGAGGACTTCACGTTCTGGCAATCCCCAACTTTGATGAACGTATCAGGCCCAGCCGTGGCCATAGCCTGGAAAGCATTCCTTAGGGAGCTACCGCAAGACCTGCGTTCAAAAGCAAAATTGGTCGTTGTGCATGACCAACTAGAGCTCCCCTTTGGGAAAATTAAGATCAAGCATGGGGGAAGCCACAAGGGACACAATGGATTGAAGAGTTGTATACAAAGTCTGGGTGGTATGATGTTTTCGAGAATTGAAGTTGGAATAGAAAGGCCGGAGAGTAGAGAGAATAAGGATGTGGCGGCTTATGTTATGAAAAAAATGGGGAATGCAGAGTTGCAAAAGATTGAAAATGCTATAGACGAGGTGATGGATGCTTTGGTTGAAATGAGAGATAGCTGAGTCATGGGCTTAAGAAGAGAGCTTAAATGCCGCTCAGAACACATCATAACTGCTCGTGGAAGAGCAGTAGCTCATGCAGCAATGTGAAGTGCTTTTGTGCGCCGGACTACAAAGTGTTCGCCAGTCCTCACGCGATGTTCACGCGGMTGGATAGTCTGGACGTCTACCAGCGCCAATTACTTCGAGATTGATGGATCAACAATATCAGATATAGATCTCGATGTCCGACCGGCGATCTGCGGCTACAACTCGATGCAAAAATTATGGCAGGAAGCAGAACAGGTATCGTGTCTACAGGAACACCTGTCGGGACTCCAGTCTTCGAGGCTAGAGAGCGGACGACAGCCTCAAATATTTGGTGTACAAGCGATTATTCCAGGCCGCAGTATCCTGGAATATGCTGAAATATGAATCAAAATTAACGCTCCAAGTTCGTTCTATTTTATGTTTAAGACTTTTCATAAACTAAAGGTCATTATTATCAAGCTCCTTGCTGCGGTCTAAGCACACAAGAGGAAAGGCTCTTGCTATGGACGAGCACTTCTTTAAAGCTGGACAGCATTCTCTCACCAACAGCGAGATTGGGAAATTTCACCAAGGCAACGAACCACATCTTCACACTGGGGCTACGTGTCCCAAATTAGATTGATATTGCTTGTGACTGACTTATGAATATTCTTCGGGCCAGCTAATGAATACCAGCATCAGTAGTCCAATCACAGATTAGATTGCCACGATATGCAGTTGTCAAGGTCCAATGTTTTACCAGTAGCAATGGGAAATATCAGGTGGCTCGCATCCGAAGCGAGCCATAGCTGACCATGGTAGGCGGAAGGTCAATGATTCATATAACGATGTAAGATCTGAAATGTTGATAAACGTCGGGTTCGGCCAACCAGTCACCAGTCTCTCTTGAATTTATTATATGAGGTTATTCATGGGTACATTACCGTTCACGCAATTCCTCTATGATATGTTTCGTTATTCGTGCATTGGGGTATAATGTCTCTAATCCTCATAATAAACCATCATTCGCCGCTCTTCCCCCCCGCCCTTGGGGTCCATACTTCTCTCAACCCGCTCCGTCTCGGCGTCTTTCCCTCCCACAGCCCCTTCGGCGTCGCCGCACTCCCAGTCACCTTTCCCATCAGCTTCTGAGCCGCAGGCGTCATACCGCCCTTTGCAATCCTGGGACTACTAGCAAACTTCGGCACTGGCGTTTTTGATTCGCTTTCCCTTTTCCCAGTCGCCCTTTTCCCTTTCGCGACTTTGTCCACCATACGATGATGCAACGCTTCTCGCTTGCTGCTTTCCCTGAGCTTGAAAGGATTGGATGTGCTGTCGCCGCTGCCAAGAATACTGCTAGTTGAATAAGTAGAGGGACCAGGATCTGAGTCGACATAGGCATAGCCATTCACGCGGGGGGTGACGGCACCGGAGAAGGAAGCTTCTGAGGCAGTAGGTCGAGGCCTACCAGCTATGGCCTCACGCACGGCGGAAAGGGATGGTGACGGTGGTTCTGCGGGCTCATTTGCGTAGGTACTATTAGAGGAGGAAAGGCGAGTATTATCGTAGACGACTGCTTTGTTAGGCGCTCGGGAGGTCTCTTCGGCTTTTTGAGCAACGGTCTGGTGAGTATCCTCAATGGAACCCGGGGGAAACATGAAATTGTTGTCTGTACGCGAGATCCAAGTATCAGGCATAGCTTGTCGGGTATCCTTGGGCTCAATGACAGCAAGCTGCCCACCATTCTCCGCTTCTTCTGAAGCCTTATTAGCCGCGAGGAGTCGTTCGCGTTTACGGTGGGCTATTTGACGAGAGGAAGGTATCTTATTTCCTGCCCACATCCAGGCGTGCCTTTCTGCTTTCTTTTGGTTTTGCTTGTCAAGAAGCTTGTAAAAGCTCTCGTTATCTTCGCTCGTGTACTTTTGTTGGAAAGCGCCGAGACTCAGATTCGTGTCAATCTCTGGCTTCTCCGGTTTGGTGCTGGTAGTTGTCGAAGCCGTAGAAACAACGGACATAGGTGTATCACCCTGCCACGCCTTCGGTGTTTCCCCACCTCGACCGAACGATCCTGTTGCGGGAGTAGTAATGCTTGTGCCTCTTCTCCCTCGTAACATCCTCCCGTCTGGACCAGGCGTCATGACTTCTTTAAGTTTTCTCCCGGCGTCAGCGATCCATTCATTATCGCGGGAGTCAAGGGCATCAAGATATTCTTGCTTGAACTGTGTTTCAAGAAGACCGGGGAAGAAGTCTCGGGCTATTATGTGTGAGAGTGCCTCTGTGTAGTCATCTTCAACCAATACCTTGGCGGGACGCTTTATTCGCTTTGGAGGCGGCGGTGGGGGCATCAGAGATATTTCAAGTGATCTCTTCATGAGCACCTTTGACGGCGAGGTCGACGCCATGCTGGCTGGGTTGACGTTCAAATATATGGCCTACTGAACGAAAGGATCGGACCAGGAGACATTGAACCAGATGCCGGAGGCGCAAGCAGGCAGCCACAGCCAAGACATCAAAAGCTTGTCTAGGCGCTAATGCGCGGTAGATCCCCCCACTATTGTGGCTCGCTTGGAATCACTTTCTCGCCGTCCCTTTCGCAACATTCACACAATGTGAAGGCGCACACGGCTGCTAGCAATGGCTTCGAATCACTCTCAAACCATGGCTGCAGAAGTAAATAAAGGTGCCGAAACGACAGAGCCAACGTCGCCTTCGTCCTCCCGCTCATTGACCATTCGCAACCCTCCTTATACCTACTTACACCTCATCCTCCTTACTTCCACACTCTCCTCCTCAAGTCAACCACCCGTGGATATCCTTACGGCGMGCACTTATCTCACATCAGCGCTAAGCCAATATTTCGGTTTGTCAGGCACAGCCATACCAATCGACTTTCTGAAGGTGGAAGGAAGGAGTTTATGGATTAGAGTTCCGCGAGAGGATGGGGTTGCTCTTGTGGGGGCATTGAGTCAGTGGGTGGGCAAGGATGGAGATGTGAGCTGGAGGGTGAAGGCAAAAGGGCAGTGGCTAGGATCTGTGGTAGCAGGGAATGGAGACCATTTGTTCGAGCCTTGAAACTTGAAGCCACTGCCACCTGGCCGTGATGATACCACAACCTCTGCGTAAAGCCACACAGCACGTTCGCAACTTGATAACTATCCAGTATGCTTCTATGGAGGCTTACGCTATACACTTGTATATTCTTAGCGGAGATACTCACCAGAGCCTACGCCAACAAAGCGACAAGGAGAAATGAACGCCGAAATAATGATGGCTCGATCACTACATTACAAATCCAGAAGGTATCAAATTGGATAATCTTCCACTATGGACTTTACATCATCATGGACATGAGGGAGTTCTGTGCATATGCCTGGTTGGAATGGTCAGTAATTATAGACCGGTTGAGCGCAGGCTTAACATACCATAGGCTTGATGTCGGGATGAGGAACAGCGTCAAATTTGTGATACTCCAACTTATAATCCGGGCCTATGTTGATGTATGCTCCTTTATTCTCGGTACTATCGCAGTACTTGGGTGCTGAGAAGACCGTTATGCAGTGGCCGTCGTGTTCGACCTCGTATCCTTCCATGCGCACTTCGTGGCTTCGAATTACTGCTTTTAAGCCGTTGGCCTCGCAGAATCTTTTCGTAACGTCGGGACCAAACTGCAAACCAACACCGCGTTTACTCGGTCCACGACCGGGCATGGGCTGTGGGTCTGTCCAGAGCATTTCCATCATGAGTCCCTGCTGTCCTGGCTGGCGTTGCTTATGTCTGTTCAACTTCCTAACATCGTCCAACGAGATCTTGTCGTCCGAGAAAAGACCCCCGTGTAGTGTAAAGTATTGCTTCCCTATCAGTGTCGCTAATGGCAGTGCAGAGAACGATTCTGAGAATAATTTGAATACCCGTTCCGTGTATTTGGCTTTACATTCGCCCTCGAAACCGTAAACTCTATTCATGTCATCGGTCTCGTGGTTGCCGCGATTTAAGAAGAATGCCTTGGGACGTAACCATTTGTACGCGTAGAGAAGAAGAGCGATTTCAGTCGACCAAGATCCTCGATCTACGAAATCGCCATTGAACAAGTAGTAATGGGATTCACTGGGGAAGCCGTTCAATCTGAAAATCTCCAGAAGATCAAAGAATTGGCCATGTGTGTCTCCACAGACAGTCAATTTGTGGCCTTTCTGCACCTCCATCTCTACCATGGTCGGTTCTTGGTAAACAATCTTCCTGACTGCTGCTATTATTTGGTAGACGTATTTTCGATGCAGCTTCTTCCCGTTCTTAAACCTTGTAATCATGTCATCAATAAAGTCTTGAGTCATCTCATGACCCAGTCTCGCTCCGTCGTAGTCTGGCTCTACAGCCASGGAATCTATATCCAATCCTTCGAATGCTGATGGTTCGTCTTCTACTGCGATCGCACGCTGAAATTCAATTCTCTTGACCATTTTCTCACATTCTGCGAGCTTGAGCTTTGCATCTTGATTCTGTGGTTCGAGCCTTACGGCAGCCTTAAAATCTTTCAAAGCCTGTCGTGATTGGAGTATGGCACCGTTTGCGACAGCTCTTCGGTAGTATGCCTGACGAGGGTCAATACATACATTTAAGCTTGAGATGTTTTCAATATACCTTCGTGTATTTTGGGTCAAGCTCAATAGCTTTTGTAGCATCAGCAATAGCGTAGCCATACTGTTCAAGTTTGATATTGGCCTGCGAGCATCAGGGTCAGTGTCCCATTCTACGAGGATATCACATAATGGGAAAGTGACCTGTGCTCTGTTGCAATAAAAGGATGGATCTTGATCATACAGATCTATAGCTTTTGTGTAGTAATCTATAGCATCCAACCATTCATGGCTGGCAAAACATTTGTTGCCTCGTGCTTTTAATTTCGCAGCTTCTTCTTGAGCACCCATTATGGGACTTAAGCGAATACTTTGTCTAAACTTTCAGCCGTAATCAGCCTAAAACCCCTTCAATCCTCTTATTTGATGATGGTGGTGTGATGGGTCTACTGAGAAGATGAGGAAGGGTGATGGAAAGTCCTTTGGTCGTGGGACTGAATAAATGGGACGCTTCTCAGCCCTACCGTATATCAGAAGCCCATGTCATTACAAGGCATGCCCGAATCAAAAGATATAAGCCTGTAAACTTTGAGTGGAGCACTCTAAATCATGATTTACCATGTGAAGTTTCTCTGTAGAAATTATGAAGCAGAGGGCAATTCTGTTAGTGTCCCATACATTTTGTCTGCCAGCTCTGGTGATCGGTGTCGGAAATATTTTCGGGCCGATCGACACTGAGCCGCGCTACGGTAGTGGCGTTCGAGCTGCTTCCATGGGCGTCCCATTCAGCAAATCTTGTGCTACCAGATGATAGCTGTCAAATTTAAGCTACGAAGTAATAGATCCATAGGATGTCATCTGCCTTCGTTCCCGGCGGTCAGCAGCGCTATCTACGCGCCTGTATGGTCTGCTCCATCGTCCAAACCCATACAGTATGACTTTTCTACGCTCTTTAGCTAACTTTCCGGGCCTCAAAAGCTTCGATTAATCGCATACTGACTTTCTATATAGCGATTCCTCCGTGAAGGCTGTCCCAATTGCGAGTCTTTTCTCGGGTTGACGGGTTCCGCAGAAGCTGTCCAAGAATGCACCTCTCAGGTGTTCGAGGGTCTGGTAACTCTTGCAGACCCAGCCACTAGCTGGGTAGCTAGATGGCAGAGATTGGAGGGATGTGTAGGGGGAGTCTATGCTGTGAAAGTTGTTGGAACGGTAAGCGCCTCAATRCGTCTGGAGCATTCTCCAAACAAACCATTACTGTAGTGCATGAAGAGCGGAAGGTGAACCTAGCTGTGAGCGCCCACATTAACACGTATCCGGGTATCTAGTTACCAGATGAAGTCAGGCAAGCTATTGAAGATGCAGGGGCCAAATACGTACCGTAAGCATGATGTTACGATCACCTAGTGGATCCAGTCGCTAAATCAATCATAGGAGAGATGGCACTGCCGATGATGATGAAGGTTGAGAAGATTATGGGACGAATCATTTGGCGTTGGATGGACGGAAGCATTGTGCGAGGCGCCTCGACTGCTCATTGTAAAGCGTATACCCTGAAATTAGATGTTTGAATGAGAAATTATCTATCGCCCCAATAGGACCCGTTAGCTATCATGATGCTATTATAAAATAACTCTTCGATGTTTAGCGCGTAGTCCAGCCTTCTGAAAAGCAGTACTTCCAAATTCCCATGAAAGGGCTATTCTTGGGGACAGCTTCATGGAAATCAGAGTGAGTGAGCAGCATTCGGAGGCCGTCTCAGTCTTGAGCACGCGCTTGTCACAACCTCAATATCAGTGCTTGACTTCATCACACCGTAGGTTTAATTGTAACATCATGGCTGCATGGATGATTTCCGACTTTCTGATATCGTTTCCTTGGTCCATTTTTGCAATGTATGGTAGATTTAGTATTGTTCCTGACGCGAGTTGGTGGTAGTGCAGCCCTTATCTATGCCTTCATAATTTCGAATGTAGGCGAAAGTAGCTACACATATAGTGGGTGCATTGTAGTGCACATTTGCTTGAGAACCAATTTGTATTATTATGTCCTCTGAGGTATATCTCTCAGGCAGGTAATGTTTAATCTATGTAACGACACAATTTGAATTGAAGTATACATCTTGTCGATACCCAAGGGAAGATGACGAAAGAAAATCGTATTGGGGCTGTAGAGCGGTAAGCGTCACAAGGACACGTCAACTCGTTCTGCTGGAGAAAGGAAATTTAGAAATGTCGTCAAGAGCATGTCGAACGTAAACGTTCAGCAAGGTACTGGCGCAAAGAATGGAAAATATCGGAGACCCCGAATAAATGGCAAAATTTTAACCGCCCATGCTGAAAACTCGTGAGTACGTGAATATGCCGTGCTGCGAATACGCTCGTTCAAGATGTAGGACGATGGCCACCCAGTCGTTTCACGCGCGTGAAGTGCGTAGTATCATAAGAAATCGTCGAACTTAGTATGCTGCTGCAAATTTTACCTTGTGGTACCTAATCCATGGCCGTTGCTGGATTCGATGTCGCTGGGTCTTTTCCTGGTGGGTCGCTCCTTGGTGCTGGTTCACGTTGCAGTACGGAGCTGCTCTGCGTCGTCTCTGGTTCCGCCCGAGCAGCGTGCTCTCTCATCCCCGCAAGAAGACTTTCCCGAGCTGGAAAGCCTGAGGCTTGTGTCTCTGGAATTGTGCTCCGGGTGGATTCACCCATAACAATCTGCATGTGATCCGATTTGGCTTCGAAGGCCTTACTTGTGCCCGTAGAACCAGGCACAAGGTGGCCCTCAGAAACGTTTGGAGGTTGTTCGCTCACCACAGCGATCGCTTTTGGTTTTCTTGCCTTCTTCTTGCCAGCAGAACCTTCGCCCTCGATTGCAGCACCAGTTTCATTCGCGCTAGGCAGTGAGACGGGGTCGTTTACTATGTGTTCCGTCGATGGTCTAGGCGGTTTGCGTTTCCTGGGTGGCGGATAGACCTCTCCACGTTGCGCCGCCTCTGCGACTCTCTTATCAAACTCTTCCTTGTTCGGCCGTCCGCGCTTCTTCCTCGGTGGTTCTCCAGGGGATGTGCCAGGAACGGCTTGAAAAGCGAATGCACCGCTAGGGCTTGGAGCATTAACGGAAGGGAAAGTTGATTGCTGCTGTTGCATTGTTCGGTCGGCTATCATGGGAGATTCTTCGATGTGATATCCTTCACCCGGAAGTGAACGCTTTTTCTTTGGCTTGGGGGCCGGTGCTGGCTGTTCGTACGGGATTGGGGGCCGGTAATATTCGATGGGCGGTCTGGGTGGAGTGCTGAGATGTTCATAGGCTTTTTGGCAGGCGGATACAGAACGTCCTGCACGAGATGAGGGTTAGCTTAGAGATAAGTTGGTGAAGACCCGGCCGGGCTCCAGCGGAGCAGATCCTCCAAGCCGGCCTTCTCGTTGACTTTACGAAGGGCCGAGTAGATTCGTCCAACGCACCATTTGGTAAGGCTATTTCTGTCCAACTCGCGTTGATTCCACGAGTTTGAATGAGGTTGAGGAGGTCGAGAGGAGCTATCGAGGAGACTTTGAGGATTTCGGCAAGAAAGTAGCGCTGTTGGGGCCAGAAACAGTGGTCAGCTTCAGCTGTTCCCAGGGCCCAAGTCAACCGGCTCAGCAGGCCTTACATGAGCGATGTTGTAAAGAAGCCCAAGGGGGGTTACATACTAGCTCGCGGTCGTCGAAAGGCTGTTCAGCAGAAGCCATGCCGGAAGTACTCTGACGAAGCAGTACCAGCCCAGGGGAGTGCGATAGGGAGTAATGTGGGAATGTAGCAATGTGTAGCCAGAGGACCATGCATTAATAAAGCAGTATGGGAGAAGATATGACTGAGAAGCACGCGAGCGTGGAATATCTGAGATGGGAGAGCCGGAAATTATGGGCAAAACCAGAGGCATTAAAGATTGTGTGTGGAACGAACGTAAAAGTCGTGTGGCCGCATTATTGGAAATAGAAAGATCTCATATAACGAAAGCTGAGATCGGGCAAAGAAGAAGTGAACTCGCAGACAGAAGAAGAGAGCAGGAACGAGGATTATTTCTGGCAGTAAGGATTGGCCGTCAAAAGCTCCTGGAGGCTACACCACTGCACGCTGCAACAACTTGCAGCAGTAGGTTCGTCCTCGAGCCGCCTCTAATTGGCCCCTAGTTCGCCAAGATCTCCCTTTGCGAGCATGGCAAATCCACCTGATCAACCTCGTCCTGGTGCTTTATCAGCATTGATATAACGTCTTCAATCTCTTCTGAGGTTAGCCGCACTGGTGAACGTCTCGTCCAAGGTATTCGAGGGCAGCGACGTCGGATTG
The DNA here is from genome assembly GCA_000444155.1 of Cladonia macilenta KoLRI003786. Lineage (NCBI taxonomy): Eukaryota > Fungi > Ascomycota > Lecanoromycetes > Lecanorales > Cladoniaceae > Cladonia > Cladonia macilenta. Next base: position 949,883 of record KE598603.1, on the reverse strand, counting down.
CGTCCTCTGATAGGTCAACAAGGTCAAACCACTCGTCGAATCAGCTCCCAAGGAGCCCCTGTCGCTCGCGGGGCGGGTCAGCCGTGCCTAGAAGGCCAGAGGCCAGAAGCCTGCCTCGCCTGCGAGCGAGCATGAATTGCACCATGCCCAATTCACAAATTCATCATTATCATTGATTGTTATGCGCGACTTGCAATGGCTTCGTCGTCGCTCCATGAGTGTTGATGGAATACAAGATTACAATTACAAGCTGCTTTGCTTCCTCCAGCAGSACTATATATGCTCTGCCTCCTCAAATGGTGCCCAACCAACATACCGCTTAACCAGTCTTTTCAAGACACATCATTGATGCCACGTCGTCTGGTCTAAGGTATCTAGCTTTTAAGCATTGCTGATCGCTGCCTCCGTTGCTACTACGTTGGTCAGATGTTGTCACAAGCGGCGACGGTTCACTGTCAACCTTTCTGCAGCCCTTGGATAAAGCCGGTGCATAGGCATTGCATCTTGGGGAAAAACAAGTCTAGAATTCTATTTGCGCGGTGCGCTGAAAGTCTTGACGCCTTTCATGATTCTGTTGCGTCATTTCACGTCCCCCGTCTCTTTCACAACCGTTGAGGTTTCCTGTGTACTTAGATATCCACAGAATGAATCAAGATGAATTTGTGTGTGCTAGGACACYTTGTGCGGTACTTGCCGAGKGATGAATCTTGAACTTGAGCAGCGTCAAAAAGTTACCAAAGCTATCTCTCAACCATAATACTAACATCATCGCGATAGCAGAACTTGAGCCGTGCATGCACCTCGGCGATAATCTAGGGCAGTAAGGAGAGACCAGTAAACCTTTGCGCTTCACAGGGTTTTGCTTCTGACTGCTGTCACTACATTGAAAGGCCTGGTTACACGAGAAGTTCGTACTTTGTCAAACTCTGCTGCACCTTCCATTCACTCCTTTGCATGACGAATACCAAAACATGTTGTATGAGATCTGCCGTTCTTAGAGCTCTTCCCTCCGCCCTCTTACCACCTCAGTACCAGCATATGGTGTTACCCCGTTCGGAGCAGCAGAAGGGTTCAAAGAGCGACTGCTACCCGATCTCAGCGCTCCCTCGAAGCTGTCTGACCAGTACAAAATTGCGCAGCCTGAGCAATTGCTAGATATTGCCATGTGGCGTGGTCCTAGTCAGAGTCCATTAATCGCGGTTCACCTCAACCCATCATCACTCTCGACCCTCCTTCCCTCCCACAACCACCCACCATATCCTCCAACAACATGACCGAGGATAAACGGTTAAGGAAGAAAAAAGTCTTGGAGGAGAGCGTAGAAGATTTACATCTAGAAAATGGGAACAGCATAAGAGCAGGTGGAGGAAGGCGGTCGGAGAGCACTACTGCGAGCAACGGTGTTGAGACACCCAACGACGCTGCTATGAGATCTGGAACCCAGTCACCTGTTAAGAACGAGAAGTTTTCACAATCCCCCTACACAGGTAATGAGGAGCACGAAGAGGTCATAGGTGGTGGGGTGACTGTGAAGGAAGAGGCTGGGCAACCTCCAAAACTGTCACGGACTACATCGCAGAGGATTGTCGCAAGGCCTCTATTACTGTTTGACAATTGTCCTAGCAAGACAGAAGAAGCTAGAGGCACCTTCGATGCAATTTCACAATGTACCTATACCTCAAAGTATATTGGTTCTACGGAGCACGGCTCTATGGAGTGCGACTGTCAAGAAGTATGGGGTAGGGCCGATCTATAATGTTCTTAACTTGTTCGTTTGTATATGAATACTGATACTCCATTACAGATCCTCATGCAAAGACGAATCTAGCATGTGGGGAAGACTCAGACTGTATCAACCGCGCTACCAAGATGGAGTGTGTCGACGACTGCGGGTGTGGACCAAACTGCCAAAACCAACGCTTCCAGCGCCAGGAATGCGCAAAGGTGACAGTTTTCAAAACTGAAAAAAAGGGCTATGGCCTACGTGCAGATACTGATCTTGCTCCTAATGATTTCATTTATGAGTATATCGGCGAGGTCATAGATGAAGCCCGCTTTCGCCGCCGAATGCTACAGTACGACGAAGAAGGTATCAAGCATTTCTACTTTATGTCGCTTACGAAAGGAGAATTCGTGGATGCTACCAAAAAGGGCAACTTAGGCAGGTTCTGTAATCATTCTTGCAATCCTAACTGTTACGTGGACAAGTGGGTGGTGGGCGAAAAGCTCCGCATGGGAATTTTTGCCGAGCGCAAAATCAAAGCGGGAGAGGAACTGGTTTTCAACTACAACGTTGACCGCTATGGAGCCAACCCACAACCATGTTATTGCGGTGAGCCAAATTGTACTGGATTCATCGGTGGCAAGACTCAGACCGAGCGTGCAACAAAGTTACCACAAACTACTATCGAAGCTCTTGGCATTGATGATGGTGATGGCTGGGACACGGCCGTCGCGAAGAAACCTCGCAAGAAGAAGGCCGGTGAAGAAGACGAAGAATACGTAAATAATGTTCAGCCTAAGTCCTTGGATGAGAATGGCGTCACTAAGGTCATGGCAACGTTGATGCAGTGCAAAGAAAAGTGGATTACCGTCAAGCTTCTTGACAGGATACAACGCTGCGATGACGAACGGGTTCGGAATCGGGTGGTCAAGATGCATGGATATCAGATTCTTAATTCAACTTTGAGTCTTTGGAGAGAAGATGCCAATATCGTCCTACAGATCTTCGATATCCTTGACAAGTTTCCTAGACTCACACGAAACAAAATTAGTGATTCCAAAATTGAGACTACGGTTGAAAGCCTCACATCGAGTGAAGACGCTCGTGTAGCGTCTCAAGCTGAAAACCTCTTAAAAGAGTGGAGCACCCTTGAGGTTGCATACCGCATACCCCGTAAGAAGCGTGAGGTACCCAACACTGCCAATACTTCAACGCCTGAAAAACCAAACCGCTTTGGGCGACGTGATTCAAGCCGCGAAGGACGAAAAGCACGCTCCAAGTCTCGATCGAAATCGAAATCGAGGTCACGTTCGCCCCTTGAAGCTCCCCGAGGACCAGCAGCACCCAGTGGTCCACGTTCGAATTTTCCTCAGCGTGGCCCAGGCTTTTACAGTGGCCCTCGCCCCGCCTTCCGGCCCCGGCCTTTTGCTCTGCCACAGGGTTGGTTCGCAGCATTGGATGAAAACGGTAGGACCTATTACTACGATTCTAGTGGTAAGACAACTTGGGAAAGGCCGACGACCCCAGCACTTCCTCCCCCCCCCCCTCCTAAACCTACTTCGACAAACAAGGCTTTGGAAGACATCATAAACTCAATTACGAATGAGAAGAATAACACCCCCAAGGAAAAAACCATCTCTTCCACACCGAAAGTAGCGAGTGGCCAGCCTACGAAAGATCCAAGGACAGGATCCGCGAAATGGCGAACCTACAGTGAGGAAAAGCAGAAGAAGCTGTACGAGAATACGGTTAGTCAACGAGTGCGTATTGTGACATGTTGCTGGAGGCTAATATGCGTCAGCTCTTTCCGCATATCAAACATGTAATGGACAAATTCAAAGGCAAGCTATCAAGAGATGATCTCAAAAGATTTGCAAAAGAGGTACCAGGATCTATGTGCCAAGTACTCTGTATATACTAATGCTTTATTCAATAGATTTCAAAGAAGCTTGTCAACTCCGACTATAAAAACCACCGGGTGGAAGATCCCACCAAAATCTCTTCTCGGCAAGAAAAACAGGTGAAGAAATATGTCCACGACTATTTCGATAAAGCTGTTGTTAAGAAAAAGGAGCATGATAGAAAGAAGTCGGAACGAAAGGCCAAAGAATTAGAAGTAGGCGGACCTCTAACTTTAACAACTGCTACGAGGGTGAAGAAGGAAGAGGAAGAGATGAGTGATGGCGAGCACGACGTAGCAATGTCGGATGACGAGGATGCGAAGCTGAAGCGGGAATCCGCGACGCCGATAACGCCTCTTGACCCGCAGTCGAATGCTGAGGGGCTGAAGCGAAAGAGGGAGGAAGATGAAGCTGGCGACATGAAGAGAGATGATGCGACTCCAAGTAAGCGTCTAAGATCGGAAACTCCTCCTCCACCTCCGCCTCCACCACCAGCGGACGGTACACCCCTAGACCCATCAACCCCCTTGAATGACATTATTGAGAATGGGGTAAGCCAAACTGGTACTCCTAATCAATACCRGATTTTRCCGGATAATGGAAACTATTTGCTCGACGATTCACAAATAGACAGCTATGAGGACCCACCTCCGCCTCCACCCCCTTACAAAGCTCGCAAGTCCACAGATGATGAGGTGAACATCTCAGGTCATACTCATGCTCCAGACACACCTGATATGACGACGCCTGAGAATGAAGGGAATGTCTATGAGCATGAGCAACAATTTTCGGAGCACAGGCGGAACCAGGCGACTGAGGTTCAGATTCAGGGTGGAGCTTGAAGCCCGTTGTGATCAGGGTCTTTTGGAAAATAGGTCTGAATGCAGCATGAGTAGTTAGTCTGAAGCATCTCGGATCCCTTGCTGTTTCTCCTGTATAATACACAGCAAGGCATAAGACGAAAGCGCAAAAGATTAACACTCATCCARGCACCAATGCTACTATTGCTGTAAACAATCGCTCGTAGTTGCATCCCTTTCTTTGCGATTGACCACTCGGTGTTTTCAGCCGTAGCTACGTCAATAACCGAATTTTGTTTCGCTGGTAGACGCGGTAGGTAGCAATGACGCAACACTCCAACGGTCGGAACCGACTTCTAAATTCAGCCTAGCGTGGAGGCAAAGCCACTTTCCAAGCCCTACCTTAAAGGTTGCCCCGCAGCCGTTGAACGTTCAATCTTCTTGTTTGTAATTGACTTGTCTGCACGAACACACCATTGGGAAGTCGCCATACAATCGTCAAAGCAATTGAGAACAAGTATCGACTACCAGAGCACTTTTGCATCAGCTCCACCGGCGTCTTGTAGCTGGGGCGCACAGCCTTTGACCCCGCATTGGACCAAACAGAGATCAGTCCTTTCCTGATACCATTCCTACTCTTGTAAACAGTTATTGCTCGAGTACAGCCAATTGGACAGACGCCATCATGGCTACCTTCCTCCGAGCATCGTCCCGCCTTCGACCTGTCACTCGTCTTCCTGCTATCCGTCCCATTACTACAACTACTAAGCCTGCGGCCAGCGTTGCAGCGGCAAAGGTTCCTGAGCAGACTGTTTCTGAGGAATTATATTTTCCAAATGAGCCACATAAGCCAACCGTGCGGACTGCAATCCCTGGCCCGATAAGCAAAAGAGCGATTGAAGATCTGGACAAAGTTTTCGACACCAGGAGCTTGAACATGATGGCCAATTATCAGAACAGTTTTGGGAACTACATTGCTGATCCTGATGGCAACGTGCTGCTTGACGTATACGCTCAGATCGCCTCCATACCTGTGGGTTACTGCAACCCTGCATTACTTGCAGCAGCAACATCCCCCGAGATGGCCAGCGCCATTATCAATCGTCCAGCCCTTGGCAACTTCCCACAGCACGACTGGGCGAACATCCTCAGGACCGGTCCTCTCAAAATTGCACCCAAGGGCCTAGACCAAGTCTTTACAGCCATGGCCGGCTCTGACGCGAATGAGGTAGCCTACAAGGCTGCCTTTATGTGGAAGCGCCGGCAAGAGCGTGGCGGTCCTGACGTCGAATTTTCCACAGACGAGATCTCCTCAGCCATGAACAATCAATCTCCAGGCTCCCCACACATGTCCATTCTTTCCTTCAAATCCGCCTTCCACGGCCGCCTCTTCGGCAGTCTCTCTACGACCCGCAGCAAACCAATCCACAAACTCGACATTCCTGCTTTCGACTGGCCCCAAGCCTCTTTCCCCCACCTTAAATACCCTCTCGCGGAGCACGCCACCGAAAATGCCAAAGAAGAGGCCCGCTGCCTATCCGAGACCGAAGATCTAATCAAGAACTTCCACAACCCAGTCGCCGCCGTCGTAGTCGAACCCATCCAATCCGAAGGCGGCGACAACCATGCCTCCCCAGCTTTCTTCAGAGGCCTCCGTGAGATCACCAGGCGCCATAACGTCCTTCTTATAGTCGACGAAGTCCAAACCGGCGTTGGCGCCACAGGCAAGTTCTGGGCTCACGAACACTGGAATATGGATGATCCACCAGACATGGTAACTTTCTCAAAGAAAGCCCAAACAGCAGGATACTATTACGGCAACATGGATCTCCGACCAAACAAACCCTACCGCCAATTCAACACCTGGATGGGCGACCCCGCGCGAACGATCCTCTTCAAAGCCATAATCCACGAGATCGAGAGGCTGAACCTCGTTGAGAATACAGCAAATGTTGGCGAGTATTTGTATTCCGGTCTCGAGAGACTGGCGGAGCAGTATCCGCACGAGATTCAAAATCTGAGGGGCCAGGGACAAGGCACGTTCCTTGCGTGGGATAGTCCGAGAAGAGATGATTTCTTGAAGAGGGCGAAGGGGCTGGGAGTTAATATTGGGGGAAGTGGAGAGAGGGCTGTGAGGTTGAGGCCGATGTTGATTTTCCAGAAACATCATGGTAAGTTTATGTCCTCCGGGTTGAGAAATAAGAGAGTGGATGCTGACGTTCTTTGTGTAGCCGATATTTTGCTTGAGGCGACAGAAAAGTTGATTTCGTCATGAGGGGACGGGATAGGGTAGTTTCTGAATTTGCAAAAAAGGGAATGGTTGGATGGACTGGACATAGTAAGCGAGCAACTGCTATTTATTTTAAGTATATATCCCAAAACAAATTCTTGAAGGATTTCCCCATCCATATCATGCAGATGCAATACAAGCAATCCATGCGTCCAATATACAATCAAGTTCTCATCCCTCCTCCTCGTCCCTCTAAGCCCTCTACAATACATCCGCCTTCGCCATTGCCTTCTGAAACATTTCCCTACACCTAACCCTGCTCCCCAACCTCGCACAAAGCAAGAACGCCCCACTCAATTTCCGATGCAAACTATACGTTTCCTCCGGCGGCGGCGCTAACCTCTCCTTAATCATCACAGGAATGAATCCTCTTACCCTATCCGTAATAGTCTGATCTCGGAAATCATATATCTCCGGTGCGGTATCCATGAATGGTTCCGCGAGCGTGAGTACAGAACTAACATGCGCATTGACCATGGTTTGAGACTCGTGACCTGTAAGGTAGCCCAGCTGGATGGACAGGTCACGGACGGTATTGCGGTCAGAGCGGGATGCGGCTAGGAGGGTGAGGATGTAAGGCTTGATGAATTTATCTGGGAAGTCTCTGCTGGCGCCAAAATCTAGGAGTTCGAGTTTATTCGTCTGCGCGTTGTACAGGAAATTGGTCCAGTTGGGATCCGTCTGCATGAATTTGAACTCCGTTATTTCGCGGAGGCAGAGACGGAGGATGTGGGTTCCTATCCAGTCTTTTTGGTCTTGTGTGAAAGTTTGAACTTTGGTGACCCCTACGCCTGAGCAGAATTCTGCCGTCAGGACTGTAGGGCCTGAGGCTTCGGCGATGATGGCGGGGACGTGGAAGATGTCTGTTTCGTCGGTGAGGAGGTCGCGGAAGCGGGCGCCCATCTTTGCTTCGCGAACATAGTCGCATTCCCAGGCTAGTTCTGTACGAGCGTTCGCTATTGTTTTGTCAAGGTAGAGCCCTTTGGGGAGGAGGCGGGAGGCTGTGAGGAGTAGTGAGAGGTTCGAGAGGTCGCTGTCTATGGACGATGCTACGCCAGGATATTGAACCTTGACTGCTACACGTTGGCCAGTTGATTTGAGAGTTGCGCTGTGAACTTGACCGATCGAAGCTGCCGCTATGGGCTTTTCGTCAAAGGAGGAGAACTGATCTCGCCAGTCAGAGCCGAGATTGTCCGCAAGGACTCTATTGCGTTGCGATGCAGGCATGTAGTCTGCGCTATCTTGAACACGTTGTAAGACTTCATGAATCGGCGCTGGGAGCATCTTGGAATCTATTGTATGTATCAGCAGGGCCGGTATGCGAGACCCAACAGCAACGAACCTTGGAAACTCATCATCTGACCTAGTTTCAGAGCAGCTCCTCGCATACGAGAAAGCTTCGCCACCAGCCTTTCCATATTTCCAGCGCTGAGCATCAAAGAACCACTAGAATACCCACCACCTCCAGTAGCACGTCGGAAACCTTCGCCAACTGCTCCAAATGTCATAGATGCAGCTAAACCACCGTACTGCCAAAGTCTCCCAAATCGAGATGATGGTACTCGAGACTCATGCATACTATAAGGGGCCTTGGCGGACTCTCTCTCTATGTCTTCGGGGATCTAAGGAAGGACTGTCAGCCAATCAGCATGACGCTCGCAGGTGTGAGACAATAGATGCTAACCTCTTTAGCATTGAGTATCTTATCCTCTGTGTCTTTAGCAATGTCTGCTGCCAAAATCTGTACATCGTGCTCTGCCTCCTGTTCAGCGGCCAATGACGCTGGGGTGTCGCTCTGAGCACTAAAAGCCTGAGATTCATTTTGTGTCRGTGTCGGCATACTAGGGTCTACTTGCTCGTTCTCTTCTGCAATCTCACTCTGCTTGGACGGAGAGCTTTTGGCGCTAGGTAATTGTATACGCTTCGGCGTAGCATCTTGACCAGGCTGGCCCCTCATCATCTTTGCTATCCTTGGACTATGGAAGATTTCCGAATACGCTTCTTCAGGCAGCTGTTCTTGTTCTGGGATAGCTTGAGACTCAGTGACAGGCTGCTCCTGGTCTTTTGGGGTCGAAGAATAATAGACATCTTGATTGATCTGAGCATCAGGGACATGTTCGTCACTTTCTTGAGCGTCTTCGGTGACCCTTGGCAACTTAACCCGAGGTAGAGCTGATAGGACTCGTCCACTTGAAGTGGGTGGAATATAGAAAATATCCTGTTCCTGGGAGACGCTAATTGCAGGGTCTTCAGACTCAGGGCCTTCTCTACCTTCTAATTTAGATGCCGCTGCAGGCGCAGGCGGAGGCTCAGCGGCCAGTGATGGGATCTGCTTTTCTGCTTGCCATTGTGATATTTCCGGCTGGTCGGCCGATTGCGTTGCCTGAGAGCCAGCAGGCTCAGGAATACTTGTCCTACCAGATGATGCGGGCCGTAGACCTTGCTCCTTATCCGGTAGATCTCCCAATGGCTCTTTTATAGGATCCGCCTGCTGCAATTCAGAGAATACCTCCTTATCGTGCGTAGATATGCTCGTATTAGTCGATTGAGGAGGAACAGAGCCATCGGGCAAAGGATGTCCTTGTGCCTTCTCTTGCTTTACTTTTAATGCGTTATTGGGAGGAGGTTCTGCAGTGGCATTGTCCGGGGATCGCTCGTAGAACTGAWCCTGTAGCTCCCCTGGCTTCAAGCTTAMATTGCCACGTGATCCTTCATTCCGACTTGGTATAGGTTCATCTTTAGAAGGAGTCTCTCGGGAAGACGCTGAAGTAGAAAATCCGGGTCCCTGCTCATTGAAACGTGCTGTCAAGGCCGATGCAGCTTTGACTGTAAGGGTAACCCTATTCGTCTGTGATTTGACAGCCTTTGCAATCGACGATGTCTTGCTGTATATATCCAGTTGGTGCTTGCGAAGAGCGACATGTTTCGAGGCGACCCCACGAGAAGCTTGGATTATGAGAGCTGCATCTAGAAGTCGTTTTCCTGTCATGGCACGCTACCGCTCCCCTAGAGTCTTACGTACAACTCCATATTAGCAAGGCCACCGAACCATTTCCCATTGTTAGGGTATAAGCTGTTTTACCTGGGTGGTGGAGAAATGTCGTGCATGAGGATGGATGATGGCGTCAGGGCTACCCGCGTCGGGCGTTTGTATGAGACGGAGAGTGCCGCACTGTCAGCTTCCACTAGCATTGCTCGCGTTGTSTACAACATTTGCCCACATACCCTGGCTTTCCACTGCTCTATGACAACTGTACACACGTCCTTACCCACGGCTGGACGTCTTTCGTGCACACATGCGGAAGCCGAGGATCCTTGAGTCAAACTTGCAACCTCTTTTCCTAGCTTGCGCCTACCATTGAAAAGGCTTCCTCATTGCCTGGTTAAACAAGCTGGCTTGTTCTCCTCACCGATGCGGCCATTCGGGCTCGTGTGTCCTAGGCTACAGACATGCGTCTTCTCCTCAGTCCCTCTCATCCTAGCATACGTCTTCTCTATCCTTGTCCAATCCCACCAAGTCGATGCTATCCATGAAGATTTGATTACACATGAAGATCACAACCATCATCGACTATTGAAATTTACTGACGAGGTGGAATACGGGAATGATGGGGGAACTTATGAACCGGACTTCATTGGAGCTGACAGGAGCATAATTGGTAGATCTCCTACTGATGACCAGGCCTTGGTCAACAACGTCCCGGGCCAGCTGAACATCGAGCAAGGCGACAGTCAATTCTGGAGCTTTTCCAGCCTGGCGTTGTCTGGGCCGAAGTCACCTCCAACTACTGGGCTGCCGTCAGCATTCCCAGACCAGAGCAACTACACTGCCAACTACACTGCATCACCCTCCGGTGGAACGACACTGTACATAAGCCTGAATATTTGCCTTCAGCCAACGCCGCAGTCAACCAAAATCAACGGCTCTCCAGACCCGCTGAAGCTTTATGTGTCGACATCATCAGATAATCAACAGCCCGACAGTGATAACAACAATTACGCTGTGCCCGTCGACGGGGGTTTCGCCTGGTTGAATATATCTTCAGTCAAGAATGATGTATACATTGGTGTGGTTGCCCCTGAATCCCAAGGCTTTACCGGGGTATACAACTACGAGCTCACAGCATCCATTGATGGTTTTTATGCGTCGTATTATGATGCACGTGAACTCTATTTTGTGGACAGCGACGCGACTTCAGCGTTGCTCTACACATCCAATACAACCAATGAAGATTCCTCGTCTTCAGTCTATAAAGCTTGGATGAGTCGAAAACCGCCACCATTCACCCTATTTGTCCAAAATCAGAACAATCCCTCACTTCTGGGTCTACAAAGATCATATTGCGCCTTGAAGAACCTTGCGCAGGTCTCGATGCCAGACGTTGATACCACTATGACGTCTCTGAACAATGGTCAACCGCAGCAACAGTTCCACGCAAAGGCGTTAAATGCGACTTCTAGCTACTATGCAATCCTAGCTGTGGACGGAAATTCCACTGACTCGGGTTCTGGCGTTGTGGGTGGGGGAGGGATCGTATGGGATACTGTGAATATTACTACTAAACAGGGTACTGCGTCATTATTCCATCATCATTTGCAGAAGGCTGACGAGGTCTTATAGATGGCAATTGTGTGCTCCTGTTCAACCTACCCTTCTGCAGCTCTGTCGCTTACGCCGCGCCTGGCAATCCTTCGAGCAATAACGCATCAATATCCAATCCAACTAGCCTTGGCCTCCTTTATGACGACTATGCTCAATCTGCATGGACGAATTTCAGTTACTCACTCGCACAAGTAGCATGCAATACGACGTCCTCCGCGCAATACTCCTTAGCTAGGAATTGCACTGACTGCGCTAATGCTTACAAAGAATGGCTCTGCGCTGTCGTCATACCAAGATGTGAGGATTTCTCAAATAACGCCTCATATCTGCAGCCACGGGCAATTGGTTACCCTTTCATAAACGAGACATATGGGAAGATATTGAATGACGATCCCACATTGTCCAGTGCATTGTCCAGTGAGAACCAAAGCAAGGTCTATTTCAATTCCAGTAGGAATCCCATGATCGACTCGTATATCAAACCAGGTCCTTACAAGGAGGTTCTACCTTGCGAGGATATATGCTATGAGCTTGTACGGAGTTGTCCATCATTCATGGGCTTCGCGTGCCCCTTGGCTGGGCATGGTCTGAATTATTCCTATGGCAAACCAAACAATCTGTCATCTAACCCGCCCACATGTAATTCTGCGAAAACAGGGATAAGTGGGGCTGCTGTGTCCAAGGTTTTGGGACCTTTGGCCTTTTTAACGGTTTTTTGCTCGACTTTGGCGGTTATGGCAATATAATGGGGGAGCGATACCCATGCATTGGGAATGGCGTCAGTGCTAAGGCCGGTTTGTGTACACCGGAATTTCCAGTATATGACATGATACGATATTGGCATGGTAGATCGTTGTGCACTTACTGTATATATATGAACACTTTATACCGCCAATGAACGAACAAATAGGCGGAATCTAATCGAACCCTCAGTTTGACAAGCCCGATGGCTAATGAGCAATTTTGCCTTCAGATATTCCAGGTTCTTTTTCCTGTTCCAGTATTCGAGTGYGTGTGAAAATTTTGGTGAAAAGGTACGGAATGAGATTCATGGAATTGATGCATGTAATCAAATAGAACAGAGCAACATTCCCTTCGCCCTTCCACCCCCTTCATGGGATGGGGAGATTAAATGAGAAGTAGTGGTTCGGCAGGACTCGATGGTATACTGTCTTCCCTTCATAGGATATCGGGTTTCGAACTTCTAAAGCAGAAGACATTATTTCGTGCTTTTGCCTTTTGCAGCTATTCTGTGCAAGGTCCGGACGCGGATCCAATCACTCGGAATGGTACGAATATATTTCCTCTAGCTACCCGTGTGGGTGCCGAAGAGTTTGTTGTAGGGAGTTGCGACTGGCTCATCACGCCGGTGCAGTCCCCGTGCGTCCAAAAGAGAAGCTGCAGGCAGGGAAGCTAGCCATTAGCATTGCCGTGATAGGAATGTATGGAAAATTCTACCCTTGGACATCATACTCGCTTGGGGGTATCATAACTTGTGACTCTTATGTTAACTCAATCACTATCATCATCACTCCCATACGCAACTAAAGGACCCGCCTGTCCAGATGGAGGCGCCGCTGTGCGTATGTTGCCACCATTGCTTGATGCTTGCTTTTGCAAGGCGGCCAATACCGAATTCGACAGAATGCCTTTTTCGCTTCCAGCACCTTCGTCTTTCTCCACAGAGTCATCCTCAACAAGATACCTCTCTTCCTCCTCGATTGCCTCCCCTTGGCCAGTTGGTGCTTCCAGCTCCCGGCTCCTAGCATACCACACTTGATCCGGGGCTTCGTAGCCCTCCAATCCAAAACCCCCTTCAATCTTCTTCCTCCTTTTCGCCTCTGGATCTCTCCCTTCAATCTCCCTTACGAACTCTTCCGGCAAAGCCCTTCTTACTGCTTCAGCAGCCTGCTCTTCAATTTTCCTGGCTTCTCTTTTCTGCGCCATTGGATTCGGATCTACAGTGGCCCACCTGACATTGAGAATCTCGTTGTGATCTAGGCTCTGATGTGCCATTGCTTCCTTTGCAAATTGGCTGTTCGCTTCATTTGTGTACGTCACAAATGCGACCCCACGTGCAGTTAAGACTCGTATCCGGTCAATCTGACCCCATTCTGCAAAGTGTCGAGCAACCACCTCTTCAATGTCATCCGTGACATGTATTCTTCCAACGTACAGTGTCCGGTTCTGCCGCATAAAAGACCCAACACCACCCATATCATCTCGGTAGTCACTGTGTTTGTCTCTTCCAAAACAGTCGACGTTCGGGTTGAAGGTATCAAACAGGCCTGGTAAACGATGCAAATATTCGCACTCTTGACCTCTTGGGCATAGCCCTTTAGCAAAGWACAAACAGAAGTAGCTACCAACGACCTTGTCGCCCCGTGTATAACCCGAGTCCTTTGCGATATTGCATCGGCCAGCGGCTGCGGTTTTGGAGAGATACTTGTCCTCGCGATCTCCCCCTGACCATTTATTGTACCATATGTTGAAAATCGTGCCCGTCTGAGGAGGCGGTTCAGATTTCATAGTAGATGGATCAACTTGTGGACGGGCTGGCCGCCTCTTCTTTCGTATTATTTTCTTCGTCTTTTTCTGCTCTGGGTCCGCCGTGTCCGGATTCGGAGCTATGTCTGTGGTCCGGCTCATGTTCGCAAGGTCTGTGGATGAAAATTGAGGTGGGGACGGGGTAGACTTGGGGATCATTATTGAGGTTTCGACTTCTGCCATATTGTAAAGTGATTACGAGAATAATACTTGTAAAACATGTGATGGTTAGGATTGGAGCATGTGAATCTAGGGCGCGGCTGTCGCGCTAGATCGGTAAGCGCGAAGGCTTATCTCCGGAGCCGATCATCTTCAAAGTAAACAAATCAAATTGCAGCTTGGATTTGTGTATCTCTTACATTGATGTTCGACCTGGCATTCAGGGGGCTAGATTAATATATGCAATAAGCCTGGCCTCAGTAAAGATGCTGGASTGGATCTCAGGGTCTTCGCGACAAGGTGACGCGCAAGGTAGGTTTACCACAGCACAAGCTTGCAACATTGAGCTCACAATTGCTAGACGAGGGCATGTCGTACGCCGGAGAACCACCAGAGACTCCCGCACCATTGTTTGTTGTCCGTGCTTTTAAAACCGCAATTTTCGGAACTCCCCATCCGATCCAGCGAGAAGCCAAACAAGCTGGGAAAGCTTCGGAAGAAGACAAAGCTGGTACACAGCGTGCAGCATCAGAAAAGCCGGAAGATAGGAAGTCCATTGAGAGAGATAATTTTACTGGGGTTGAAATAGAGCGCGCTGCTAGCATCAGGCTTGACACTGTAGCTTCTCCTGCTAAAGGCATCCTCATGACCCCTGGTACTACCGCTACCCGTCGGAAAACCGTCTCGTTCCTGCATCTGGAGGATTTTGACGCGGGCAAGCCAAGCGAAAATTTATTTCAAGATGCGGAATCGGACATAGACCCACTACTCACGCCATGTAAAAGTGCACCAGAAGCACAGTCCAGTGATCAACCTCGCCATTCACAACTCACTAGAAAATTGGTGGAGCTGTCAAAGCAGAGATCAGAGAGGAAAGGTTCCTCAAGTGAATTCGATGTCCAATCACCAAGATCGGGGGCCTTAATGAGTACAGCCATCCAAACGGAAAGTAATGAGTCCACAGTCGAAGTCACGATGGATCTAAGTAAGCCACGGTCAAGATCAGGGCAGCACTGGAAGACGGAGTATGAGCAATATCAGCGGCGATCGGATCGTGAAATGAAGGAGATCATTAAATATGGTCAGCAGGTTAAGTCTTACGCTGCCAAGAAGGACGCTGAGGCCGCGAATTTGAACGAAAAGTTGAAAAAAGAGTTGGCCAAAGTTGCTCGAATGGAATCGAAAGTATCGAAGCTGGCGACCCAGTTGAGTGCATCACAAGACCAGGGTCCAGAGGGAGAGAGTGAGCAGGCCAGACTTGTTGGTGAATTAGCGCAGCAAACCGCGCTCGCCATCAGGTATAAGCAGAAAGTCGATCATTATAAAGCTGCCATAAGTGAACACAATGCAGGAGAACCCGACGACATTGACCAAGACGATTCCAAGGCGGCGGCTAAGGAGGGTGCTAGAGGAAAGAGGCTGCTTAGCCGGCCAGAAGCAAGTGATAGTCTTGCAATGATCTCAGAATTCCAAGCCCAGTTTGAAGACCTGCACAGGGTGTCCCAGGCAGCAGAAGATCGTGGCAGACAGCTGGAGGAGGAAAATCGAAGGCTGAAAGGGAGCTTAGCACGAATAAAGAAGGAGATGATGAGTTACGAAACCAGGCGGCAAGCAAGAGAGGAGAGATTGAAGCGGAATGAAGCCAAGCATAGAGCTGCAAGAGAAGAGTGCGAGGAGCGTCTTGCCCAACTTACAACCGAGCATCAGGAGCTGTTACGAATGACGAATCGACGTCCAATAGCACACGAGACTCCTCGAGCCCACGCTGCCCAACTCGATGGGATCACGCCAAGATCGCGTGAAAATCGAAGAATGCTCAGAGAGGGGGTCGATGAGAACACTCTTCCCGCAGGCGCCGATCTGAAAACCTTCAAATCATCGTACTCCCCTCGCAAAAGTCGGTCCCAAAAGACAGCCGTCGATATATGGACATCAAACAGCCCTCCAGAGATCGCAGTTGACAAGACGCCCACTCAAGGACAAACCCAGCTTTCACCGTCCAGTGTGAAACGCGACATCTATCGAACACTAAAAGAGATCGATCAGAACCTAGTCCTAGAGAAAGACCCCAAAGAAGCCCCCATTCCAACACCTGTCCATGCCAACACCCACCATCACCCCAAACCACGAGCTCCATCCCAAAAGTCACGGACCATAAGTCCACTCCTGCCCGACAAAAAACCCACCATCGACTCTTCCACCGTCCATCTCGCTTCCAGCCCAGCAAAGCTCCAACCAGCACAGTCTACTGACCTTTCTTATTTGAAACCATCGATGGCAACGATGGGTCGCTCAGCCAGCCTATTAACATGCAGAGCAGGTACCAGCAGGACGGGTACGATGGGTTCGGCGAGGGGTTCGACGTTACCGGCTGATAGAGCGGCGGCTGCGAAGGCGAGGTTAGCGAAGAGGAGTGAGGAGAAGAAGAGACGGCAGGCGAGTGGTTCGTAAGTTTTGGGTTGATGGCGGTTAGAGCGGAGATATCCATCCTTAGATTATAGCATTAAAGATGAACATGTTTAATGATTCGAACCCTAGTTTCGTCGTAGATTATAGAGCGAGCCATATCAAGTAGTTATTTTGAAAAATAGGAGCTATTTAAGCTGTTATTCGATCTTGGAGCTAGGTAAGGTAGGCCATATGACCCAAAAGAAGAGTAAGTGTAAGTGTAACTGTAGCTAGCTATGCGAATCATGGAGGAAAACCTGCCACATACCGCGTCGTCCGTGAGCAATTAACCATATGTATCCCATCACAACGCCACATAGGAACGCCATCACTAGGAACTCCATGCGATGGGGCGAAAAGGGATCAGAATTCTGTTCCCACCCAGGAACCCTCCAGCGCCAAGCAAACAACACCTCCCGCTATGCCGCTCGCTCGCTCGCTCCATGCCGTATAGAAAGATCGGTAATTAACCTGCCCATCCGCTCCCTCACTAGCATACAACGAACCCACCCCTCTCCTCTCCATACCCAGCCACATCTATCTCCCTCCTGACACCTAATTAA
This sequence comes from Cladonia macilenta KoLRI003786, assembly GCA_000444155.1. NCBI lineage: Eukaryota > Fungi > Ascomycota > Lecanoromycetes > Lecanorales > Cladoniaceae > Cladonia > Cladonia macilenta. The sequence continues at coordinate 932,849 of KE598603.1, read as the reverse complement.
TCCTCCTCCTCCTGATCCTCATCATCCGGCAACCCATCATCCCCATCCTCATCCATCTCCTCATCCGTATCACTCCCCCCAAAATCATCCTCCTCATCACTATCCACCCAAAACTCCCGATCATCATTCTTCACCTCCGCCGACGATGGCTTCGCGCTCGTGCTCTCGTGCGTTGGCATCACAAAGCCAGCCGGGATATCAGCCTTGCTTTTCTCCACATCGGCTTGCACGCGGTTTTTGTAGCCGGCGAAATCTTTGCGAAGCATGACGCCAGCGTCGACGTTGGCGGGTGAGGAACATTCGGCGTCGTCGAGGAGGGAGATTATGGAGATGAGAACGGATTCTACGCGCTGGGCGGGGGACCAGCGTTCGCCGGCTGATTCGCCGGACATTTCGTCGTCGCCGGGGGCATGGAGGATGGAGATGCAGAGGTTGCCGTTGGGGTAGATGTTGGGGTGGTAGAGGGGGCGGGTGAATTGGAAGGTTGGTGGGGCGTAGGGGTATTTGGAGGGGAAGGTCATGGTGGCGAGGAAGTAGCCGCCGTAGTAGAGGGAGTCGGGGTTGAGGATTATGAGGCCAACGTTCCAGGTGAAGATGTCGTCGTTTTTTAGCTGAGGGAGGACCGGTCAGTCAAAGTTGGGGAGAACGGTGGACTCGGGGGCGGGATGGCTTACTTCAACATTGACCCATTTCTCTTGGGCGAGAGATTTGTACTCGTTCATTAATATCCTCTCTGCCATGATGGTGGTTGAGAGGTGAGAGAGAGGCGGTATTGGTGTYCTGCTTGAGTGATATTTATGAAAAGTCCAGGTTGCCTGGTGTGGAAAGGCTTATCGAAGCGAAAGTTTGTAATAGAAAGCGTTGTGGAATATGGGTGTATAAGTGTGTCATCAACCCATGATTTTGTGTGAGTGTTTACGGAGTAGTTACGGAGTAAGTATGAGGGTTTTTGTACGTCTTGATGTGTCAGCCTGGTGAGTGAGGGTGATGGTGATCCGATTGCAGATGACGAGCAAGAGGCTAATGACCGAGGTATTGATCGACACGGGGGTTAACTGTACAACGCCTCAGCCGCCGGAACATTTTTGCTACACAACGCCATCGCCACCATACTATGTATATCTCCTGGTCGCTTTGGATTGCTTCAGGGTGCCTTTGCCTGTTGCCATGAGCGTTTTGTTGCTCATGGCTCAGACACAACTGCTTTTATGCCAGAATGACTGACGGTCACAAGGCTCTCTCGGTACCTCAACCCTTTGACCACGGCTATGGAGGGCGGGCAGCTTGTCTCCCCACGATCGTTGCAAAGAACTCTCTGGAGTTGCAGTTAGCACTTGAAGGCCTCGAAGCGCACTGCAGACCCAATGGAATTCACTGAACGTCTGTCTCCTCGACGGCCTCTCCGCTGTGCGACTGGCTGGTTGGCACTACGTTGTGCAACTTGCTTATATCACAAATTTGCACCGTAACTTTTATTTATTCCTGGAGAATGACCATGAACGTCCAAGCACAAGTCACTAGCTGTGAATGAACACTCCTTGGGCTTTGGACGAGCGTTGCTGAAGTCGCCAAGACATCAAAACCGCTTAGTCATTGTGGCAAGACTCCAACGGCGAGGTTTCCCCCGGTCGTCCAAGTACGGCTCTCTACAGTATAGCATCAAACGGAGCCATTCATGAGTGCACCGACTCTATTCAAGCACTGAGATCAACCCGAATGACTGCCGTTTCCATGACGCCGCTTCTCCGCGCCGTCTCACCCGGTAAAGCTTGAGTCCCCTCAATGATGTAAGGAGAGGTACCTGCATCGGTCTTAAGATCGGCTTCATATCTATTGAAGCTCTTCAGATGCTCAACGATTGCTGTTTTCCTCTTCTATCTCTCCTGCATGTCCCTTGTTATGAACGTACTGTAGTTTTTCACCAGTATGAAGTTCGCATCTTTATTAGCCCTTAGTGGCGTCTCTTGTCTTGCAGCTGCTCAAGCAATCACATATCAAAAYCTCTCAAGTGCCAATGTACGTGTTGATACAGGCCAAACRGGCCCTGCTGTCGAAGAAGTGCATTACTATTACGATCAATGGCCAATTGGCCTTGCAGTATCAAAGCAGGGCCGAATCTTCGTCTGCTATACTAGAGGCACATATGCCTATACACTGGGAGAAGTAGTCAATACTACAGCTGAGACACCGTACCCAAACTTAGCAATCAATACACCTCCAGGGGGTCTTTCAACCACTATCAATGGCATTCCATTTGCGAGCAATTCCAACACTACATTCATCAGTGTCCAAGCTCTATATGTTACCCCCGATGACACCCTATGGGTACTTGATACTGGGAGGCCCAGCACTAATGAAACAGAGGATGTCACTATGCCCTATGCTCAACCAGGAGGTCCAAAACTGGTAGCCATTAACCTAACCAACAATTCAGTCGTTGCGACCTATACTTTCCCCGCCTCCGTTCACTACCCTGATTCATACATGAACGACCTGCGCTTCGACATGCGAGCAAACGCCACCGCCTCCGGCAAAGGAACATGCTACATCAACGACAGCAGTAACGAAGGCCGCAACGGCTTCATCATCCTCGACCTCGGAACCGGCGAATCCTGGCGCCAACTAACCCAACACTCCTCCACCCTCCGCACCTTCGAAGACGTACCCTCCTACCAAGGCATTCCCTTCTACCAACGTAGCCCTGGCCTCCCCCTCACCAACATCCAAGAAGGCCTAGACGGCATCGAACTCTCCCTCTACGGCGACATCATGTACTACTCCCCCCTAACCAGCGACTACCTCTACAGCATCGAAACCCAATACCTCCGCGCCAACCCCGCCCTCGACGTCCTCTCTTCCCAACGCGCCTCCAATAACGTGAAGAACCTCGGCCAGCGCGGCGGCAACGCCAACGGCTTCAGCAGCGACTCCAATGGCGCCATCTATATGCTCATGCCCGAGCAAAACGCCATCTATATTTACAACACGACGAGTCTGCAAGCCGAGTCGTTTGTGAGGGATCCGAGGATCATTTGGCCGGATAGTTCGAATGTGGGGTGGGATGGGTATATTTATTTCAATATTAATCAGTTGCCGTATCAGCCGGATTGGAATAATGGGACGGATTTGAGACAGTATCCGGGGGTGATATTGAGGGCGCCGTTGCCGAATGGGGGGACGAAGAGTACGGTTTTAGGAGCGTCGTGATTTGATGTTTTAGGTTTAGGGATGGAGATGATGAAAGTATGGGCACTGGATGATTCGCATAGTGTATATAGTAAATAACGAAGGAAATACAAAAATCAGACTTTCAAAAAAAAACGAAGTACCAAGGACGACATTATCCGGGTATACGCATCCCCATCACAACTTGTAACGCACTCCAATTCCTCCCTCTCCACCTCTTTGCAAACCAGAAATGTCAATAACAGCCAGATCTCCATTTTCGGTAAATGCTTCCCCCCTCTCAGCCCCCCCTCAAACTATAAGCCAAACACGCCTTCGTTCGAAAATTATAAACAATCGCCATCCCACTCCCCCCTCCACCTGCACCTGCACCTCCCCCTCCCCATCCACCTACACCTCCCCCCGCCCCACCCGCCGCCGTCTGCTCATCTGCCAACTCCCTCAAAACCATTTGTAGCTGTCCCAAATACTTCCTCTCCCCCGGCGGGGCGTTCTGAATGAATTTCTTCCAAGAATCAGTGTCTGAGAGGCGGGTATCGCTGATGGCGTCGAAGATATCGGAAGTGGTTTCTATGGCGATGATGGGGCTGTGGTGGTGGAGGGTGGAGAGGTAGAGGTTGCGGGAGTGGAGGGCTGGTTTGAATGTGTTAGTTGGGACAACATTTCTTGCTGAGTGATTGGAGGGGAAAGGTGGATGGGGAGGGAATTAATTTACCTTCTTCGACGACGGTCTTGCGGTTTACTTTTTTGCCTTTGTTTTCAGATGTGAGGATCTTGATATCGACGCCTTTCTCTAGTGTGGTAGTTTCTTGTTGGCTGTTTTGATGGCGGAGCGTGGATGGTTTCGCGGTACGACCTTCGAGGCGGTCACGCTCACGGATCTCGCTGCGGAGATGGGTGGAAAGGTCCGACGTGCGGACTTCGATTTCGTCTTTGCGGTCTGTGCTTCGGACTTTGATGAGGTCTTCGGATTTGATGAGAATGACCCAGTTGTGGTTTTCGGTGCGCTCTTCTGTCTTAGTGTAGGCATGGTCGGCGGCTTCCTCGATGGTGGTCTCGGCCAGCTCGGCACTGATGTTGTTTGCCCAGAGCTCATTCAGAACATCAATGCCAACGGAGTTGAGCAGAGCTTGATCGAAGCTGTCAACGAGGACGTCACAGCGCTTTCTCTTCCACTCTAGGTTGAGCTGGGTTTGGGGCCTCTTCTTGGCTTTCGATTTTGCTCCTTTCTTCATATAATGCTTCATGTCCGCACAAAGACCCGTCCACGCAAGCTGGAAACCTACTGCATGGACCCGGTTTTTCTTTTGTGTTATTGGCTGGTGCGCGCGGATTAATTGATCATACCGGCCCCCTGCAGCAAGGACCGACCTCTTCTTCTGGTCATAGAGGCATTGAAAAAGCACATTTCCACGATAAAACTTTTCGTTGTAGCTACTCAGGGGACTTAAATAGACTTTTCGTTTGACACCAAAACGACTAAGGTAAAGTGCGATTGCTTGGAGGTGAGCAAAGGTGGACTCTAGATGGACAGTGTCTTTCAGGATAGTACGCAGTTTAGGTATGGCCTTGTCCCAGACGTCTCGAAAATCAAAGCGCTCAAATTCGTCAAGTGAAGTAGCGGCAATAGATATTGCGGGGTCGCGCAGCTCATATCGTACTCTGCTCCATGTCCAGTCACCAGTATGCAACTTGCTGATTGTTTCTTTGACAGCAGACCATTTGGAACTTTCGATATCGCAGAATTTAAGGATAGAATCAAGTATGAACGAGTGATTGATGTGATAGCACATCTGTACTGTTGATAGATTTGGAAAAGTGTCAAGAATTTCGTCCAATATCTTCAGTATTTCAGCTTCGCGAACAGCGAGGTTGAGGCTGTTCCCAGAAACAATATCAAAATTTGCTTCACCGAAGATTTTGGGTTGAACACCCGAGGGATCAACACGGTAGACATTGTCAAATACGAAAGTCTTCTGCTCAGGCCTTGAACTTCCCGCCAGCAACATTGCATTTGGTAGGATTAGATCGTATGGAAGTTGCATCACCTTGCGCTTTGGGTGAAGGAATTTAACAACCTCTTCGGAGAGATAAATAGCATTGTACGGAAATAGTACAGGACTGTCTGTCCTTTCTACGGCTCCGTGTAGTAGAAAGATTGCGGTTAATTTCTGCTTGACTATAGCCTGGAGGTCGAGATCATTTGGAAGAGAACGTGACATGGCTCGAACTTCTTCAAGTAACGTGATCGCGCTCATAGGGTTTGGTGCATTAGTGGCTGTATTATGCCGTTGGCCACTAGTGGTCTGAGATTGAGAAAACAGGCTATTGATGAATTGCGATCGAAAATGCGAGCTCTCGTCAGCGAGGAGTCGCCGTGCCATTCGCAATGATTCGTTTTCATCCTGTACGGGAATTTGTCCACTCTCGAGAAGTTCTACGCTGCTCGGCCTATTTGAAGGTCTCTTTTGTACAAGTGACGAGATAATACTGGCTTGGGTGGCCTTTTCCGGTACCATGAGGGCCGAAGGAAGAGCGATTTCTTCCTGACGCACTTTTCCCAGTGTCTCTGCCCGCTCCATACCAGTGGAAAAGGCAACGTTCATTTCAAGCAATATAATGCCAAGTGCATACATATCGGCCTTCTCATTGTATTTCCCGTCTCCGGCGGACAGGACTTCGGGAGCAACATAAGACGCAGTACCTATGTCCTTCGTAAAACTGGTGAAGATTTCTTTTGAGGGCTTTGAGTTAGCGATATGATGATAGTCACCCGGCCTTGCAAGCCCAAAATCACCGATACGCACATCGCCTTCATCTATATCCAAGCGTAAGTGTGTGAGATGACAGGTGGAAGATATTCGATGAGGAACAACAGCGCTCAGCAAATTGTTACGGAAGAGGGGTGGCGTACTATCAATGAAGATGTTCTCAGGCTTGAGGTCGCGATGGACGATGAATAATCCATGTACATGTAACAGTCCTTGCACAACTTGCCGAAACAGCCTCCAAGCCTCAAGAGCGTTTGCGGGTAAACCAGAGTTTATGAGATCACGCAAAGTCTAGACAAATTAGTATGGACACGCACGTTCGAGAAAGAAGGGCCCTAGATTGACTAGTCCCACTAGTCCATGGATGAGGGTGAAAGGCCCACAGCAGCCAAGACCACCTATCTCTCAGCCCAATGGCTTTGGATAGACCGCATGCTCTGAAATATGAAGTTATTGAAGGATAGACTTACCTCTTGTTTGCAATACTCCATTTGTATGTAGAGTATCGTTGAAGTCATTGGCTCGGAACTTTGAGGGTGGTGGTCAGAGTACTTTCGGCTCTTCATTCTCAGGTCGTAGCTGTCATTGTCGTCGTTAACATTAGAGCTCTCGTCCGCATCGTCATCATCGCTAGTTTCACTTTCATCTCCCTCGTCTTCATTACTAAAAACAATGTTCACTCCAGTTGAACTGATGAAATCCAGGCCTCTTGAACTCATAGGTAGAATATTTCTGGGTACATTTCCTGTATATGCACAAGAAGATGAGTCGGCATATTCTGAAAAGTCCTGTGCATCATCGACTTGACCTAGAGAGTCATCGATCCACGAGGCAAAATATCTCACAACGTTCGGATGATTCAAGCGCGACAGTACGGTAGCCTCGCTGAGTACAGGATCAAGGGCTGACTTTGAGCTCGCTTTGATCTTCTTGATGGCATAAAGTTGGCCATCCACCTTATTTCTGGCTCGAAAGACTTCTGCGAACCCGCCACGGCCCAGGCGGCCCTCCTCGACAAAATCTTTGTTGTATCTGGAAGACGCTCCGCTACGGGAGTCGCGGCGTTGGTGAAGCCGCTGAGAGTCTATGAGCTTTGGGACTGAACCCTCGATCATGGAGTCCTCAATGGGCGAAGCCGCTTCGATTAAGGCATCATCATTACGAAAGAATTCGAAATGCAGCAAATCCCACGCAGACGGTCGCCTCTTAGGGTCACTATTAAACACTTGGTCGAGCATGGCCCGGAGACTCTTTGTTAAGGTAAGCTCCTCGAAGAATGCAGTTAGGGATTGATACTCGTTGAAAACGCTTAGGCCAAAAGACATCTGCAAGAAGCAAAGACCAAAGTTCCAGATATCAGTTGCTGGTATGATCTCTGCTTGGGATTTGTCATTGACGGCTTCGGGTGCAGTCCAGGCAATAGGAGATGGTTGAGAGGATGTACCGCTTTTCAGCAGGTGTAAATCACGCTGAAAACCACCATCTGACAACTTAACCATAGTGATTTTTCTACCACCCCTCTCTGTTTCTCCTTGTACAAGGAGTATATTGCTCAAATGTAGACTTCCATGCGCAGCTCCGTGGCGGTGATAGTGTTGGAGGCCTTCAATGAGTCGGATGGACCAAGATCTGACTTGCTTGATATCCAATCTGTCGGTAATGTCCAAAGCGTCCCTTAAAGAGTGTCTCCCAGCCAATTCTAGGAGTATCATCACGTTCCAGCCACCACTGACACCAGAGACTTCGTTGCTGGTAGCACGCTGGATCTTGAAATTTAAAGGTTTCAGAACGCTTTGATGGGGCTTCAGCCCGGTATGAAAATCGAGCTTCGACTCCAGATTCTGGATTGCACGCTTCGTGGCAGCCTCGTCGCCACCCAAAGGCAATATGCGACACTCTTTCAGCAACAGGAAAGGGGTCTCTTCGAGAGGGGTTTCACCTTCAAAATCAACATGAGAAGCGCCGGTAGTTCCGCCATTCTCTTGAAAAGGCTGTACCGTAAATGTCTCGCACACAGGTCCAGCACGGTATCTAACCCTTCTGTGGACAGCATTAATGGTACTTGGTATTCCTTCATTTGGCAATTTGACGGAACATGACGCCCGATCGAATGTGAGGACACCAGGGAAATTGCTCTCAATCTTAACGTTACTAAATGGATTACTTGACTTGGTCTCGCGTGTCTCGTGGCGAGTTATTCTTTGCTGCACGAGTTCCTGAAGGAATCTCTCTTCTTCTTCCTGAGCTTTGAGTTCCTGCTGTCTCCGTTCGTGCTCAGCTTTTTGGGATGATAATCGTGCAGCTTCTTCTCGGGCAGCACGTTCTTCGTCCAATGTAGGGACATCAGTCTTTTTCACTCCAGTATTGTCGATAGTGTCTTGTAATGAGCTCGCGATTTCGTAAATCATCTCAGACCCGAGAAGTGACTTTGGCTTGGTCTTCAGGATATTCTGGGCTACTTTCTTCGAATTTTTGGCTATATCAGGGCCAAAGTCCAGACTCAGCCGTGGCAAGGATTTGGGATATGTAGGCGGAAATGAGACAGCAAGGGTTAGACTTCTCTCATCATCATCATCAACGGCGGGCCTAATTTTGATTTTGAAGGCGCGATCGAGCGATTTGTTCCATGCTCCAGTTTTGGCTTCTTCTTCCATAAAATCCTCCATGTAAATGGAACGTAAGGCTTCGATTTCATCGAGCTGGATCTCTGAGTAATTGGTCGTGGTTGGTGCCATTGCAGCACTGCGATTCATAAAATTGCTTCTATAATGGTGTGCAACAGACCAGGAATCATTCTACTGCATGTGCGGAAACGCCAATAGATGACTGGAAAAAGATGCAGCCGGCGGACCAGCCGCAGCTTACTGTTGAAACTCCATACTCCCAGGCCTTACTGACTGATCAATTAGGTCCTTCTGTTCAGACCTGACCATGCGTGAGCGGTTGATAAAGGCAAGAGTCGGCTAGTTTTTACGATATCGGCGCCTGATTTAGCCGATGCACCGCTAGCTCGCTAAACCCTGATGCCGATCATGTTCTGATGATGATTCTCACTCAATATTTTACATTGGATAACATCTCGTACTCAGTATTATTGGACGTTTTCCGTAATCATCATGGTGAACATCACGGAGAAGATCAAAGAGTACGAATTTCGAAATCTGGTATAGTACAATGCTGAGTTCGGCAGGATTGAAGATGAGATGCGAAGGACCCAGAGTAAAAACGAGATGGGATGGCTAGACCTAAAGCGTAGTTGCTAATGATTCTGACAGAGAATAAAGCTACTGGTGGGTCACGATGAACTGTCGAGTACTTGGAATTTGGACTGAAATCGTGAAGAATATCACTTGGGTTTGTTAAAAGGGTAGGTTACAACCCTCGAGCGAAGCGTCTTGTCCGAGACTTAATCCGCCCAGAAAGCTCGCTCGTCTTCGAGCCCAACTTCTTGAACCAGCGCCAGGGGCTGGATCAGGTGGCGGCGCAGGGTTTGATGTGAGCAAAAGCGGTGATGCTCGCATAGCCCTTGTGGGCTTTCCATCCGTTGGCAAATCTACATTTCTTTCGAAAATCACGAAAACTAAAAGCGAAGTTGCTGCGTATTCCTTCACAACCTTAACGGCGATTCCTGGAGTGCTTGAGTATGGAGGTGCGGAGATTCAAGTCCTTGATTTACCTGGTATTATCGAGGGCGCTTCGGAAGGTAAGGGGAGAGGTCGACAGGTCATCAGCGCTGCAAAGGTAGAACTATACTATAACCGAACTTCGGCTTCACCGCTGAGACCGTCTCAGACTAGTGATTTGATCTTAATGATACTGGACGCAACGAAGAAAGCAGAGCAGAGAGCGCTACTAGAGGGCGAGCTTGAAKCTGTGGGCATTAGGCTCAATCGAGAACCACCGTATTCATTTTCAATGACCCAAGTCCAATCATATAGCTACTGAAATGCCATAGCAACATATACCTGAAACCAAAGAAGGCTGGCGGTATGAAGATCACGTTCCAGTCTCCACCGAAGAACCTTGACGAGAAAATGCTTTATAATATATTACGAGACTACAAGATGCTGAACTGCGAGGTCCTCGTCAGAGATGAGAACGGTAAGTACATCGGCATTCCTACATGACACTGCTTATATCTTGCAGCAACGGTCGACGACTTCATTGACGTGATCATGAAGGACCACAGAAAATATATCAAATGGTGCATACTACCTGCCGTCATTCAACAACTTGCACTAACCTGTATCAAAGTCTATATGTATACAACAAAATCGATTCGGTCTCGCTTGACTTTCTCGACAAGCTGGCCAGAGAACCCCACACGGTGGTGATGAGCTGTGAGCTCGATCTTGGCATTCAGGACGTAGTAGAAAGGTGCTGGCAAGAGCTACAGTTGATGAGGATCTATACCAAACGGTACTTGATGCGACACAGGTAGGCAAACAGTCCCACGCTAACATAATTACAGGAAGGGAGAAGACCCCGACTTCAGTGAAGCTTTGATCGTAAGGAACAAATCAACGATCGAAGAGGTTTGTGACCAGGTACATAGGACGTTAAAAGAGACGTTTAAGTATGCCATGGTGTGGGGCGCCAGTGCACGTCACGTTCCCCAGAGGGTTGGGTTAAGTCATGTCGTAGCTGACGAGGATGTTGTGTCTATTGTTGCGAAATGAGGAGCTCCGTTAAGACCTTTCACTACAGCTGTGGAACACTGTTGAAGAATGGATGTGATAGGGGTGCAGCATGGAAGTAAAGCCCTCCATTCGTGGATATTTACCCGAGTCAATGGGTGCTCGGAAATACCGAGAGTTGTTGTTACATGCTGATGCAAGGCCAATTAAGTTTTCCTGTGATATGTGAGTTATCATACAATGAAGTTGTAGACCTACGTTACTTGATAATTCCCTTTCCTTGCTGGAGGAAGGTAACATTGACATTAAGGGCTACCTAGGCGCAAACCCTATGGTCTAACCAGAGAAGGTTCGAGAAGCTTCCATAGGCAATGCGGCCTTGTCTCCCACCCAACGTCACTGATCGCGTGGGCGATGGTGCCCTGCCCACGCTATCACACCAGCGAAATTTCGCAACCTCAGAGTCAATTACCTAGTCTCACCCAAAGCGACCTGTCAGATGCTGTCTACTTTGATGCGTTTGTATTTGGCCACTCGAATTATTCGTTTCACCCGCTAAGTCATAGACACAAGTCACGGACAAGGGACAAGCCCCCCACGCTGGTTGAGCCTGGCTGCCTGGCCTCTGCAGGCGGACACTGCCCGTTGAGGTATTAAATTGACTTCAATCACACGGCATTAACTTCGAAGCGTACTCTACTTCCTAACGGCAACAAAATCTATCACCCAGTATGGTAGCAGAAACCAAACTCTATGATACCCTGGGCATCAAGCCTGAATCAACACAAGATGAGATCAAGAAAGCATACCGGTAAGCCGATCGAGACTGTAAATCCTTTTATGTTGACACTAACGACATGCAGGAAATCAGCGCTAAAGAACCACCCTGACAAGAACCCCGATAACCCCAAGGCATCCGAGAAATTCAAAGAAGTATCACAAGCCTACGAGATCCTTTCCGACCCGGAGAAACGAAAGGTATACGATCAATATGGCCTTGAGTTCCTTCTCCGTGGTGGTACAGAAGCTCCACCGCCTGGTGCAGGTGGACCCGGTGGCATGCCCGGTGGATTTGAAGGCATGAACTTTGGAAATATGGGGGGCATGCCTGGGGGAGGAGGGAGGTCATTCCACTTCTCAACTAATGGAGGGAATGGAGCATTTAGTTTCAGCGACCCCTCGAGTATTTTCTCCGAATTCTTCAAGCAGGGGGGTTCTGGGATGGGCGACGATGACGATAACATCTTCGCTCAGATGAACAGTGGAAGGGGCGGCTTCGGCAGTAACGGTGGACGATCTTCCCGAAGTAACGCATATCCAGGTTCTTCGAGACGGAGAGAACGGAGTCCTGAGGTCACAACTGTGGAGAGGCCACTACCACTTACTTTGGAAGAGCTCTTTAAGGGAACAAAGAAGAGAATGAAGATTAAGAGGAAGACCTACGATCCAAGAACGCATAAGCAAAGTATCGAAGACAAGATCTTGGATATAGACATCAAGCCAGGATATAAGGTGGGAACAAAGATCAAATTCAAGGATATGGGAGACCAAGAAGAAGGTGGTACACAAGATCTACACTTCATCGTCACTGAGGTAAGCCTTTCACCATTCGCATACAGTATCATTTGAGACACTTACATATAACAGAAACCCCACCCCGTCTTCACCCGCGACGGCGATAACCTCAAAGCAGTGATTGAACTCGACCTCAAGGAATCTCTCACAGGCTGGAAACGTACCATAACCACCATCGACGGCAGGCAACAAGTCGTTAGCCGCGGCGGCCCTACTGGACCCGGCTTCCAAGAAACCTTCCCGCATCAGGGCATGCCGAAGAGTAAAAAGCCTTCGGAAAGGGGGGACATGATCATTGAGATCAGGGTCAAGTACCCGACGAGCTTAACGCCACACCAGAAGGAATTGTTGAAGGATATCTTGTGATTGAAGCGCTGGCTTGGTTCAATGATCTTACGATTTGATGCATTAGTGAGGCGTTTTGAGCGAGACGTGAGGATATTTTTTGTTGGTATGGGATTAGATGGCTCACATTATGGAATTGGCATGAGTTCTACCATAACAATTAGTTCGATAATTGGTTGAGCAGCAGATATTGGAGAGAAAGAGGATGCATTTCCCACCTGTCTATTCGTTCCTGGTTGCCTTTGCTTGATCCTTTCGGCTTGATTCCTTATTTTTCACAAATTACAATAAGTATCCTAACTTATATACTGATACTACCTCCTTTATGAACAACCTCCTTACGAATTAAATATCCTTGAATAAAGCAGCTCATGTCTCCCTATCCACAAATCACACATCACGACCCCTTGCCCCGCCTCCTCTACCTTCCTCTCCCAGTTCGCCGCCATCACGCTCTCAATTCTCCCCCTCAACCACCCACTAGCCAGCACCCCCTGCGCTTTATACGGTCCCATCACACTCGCCCTCACAGCCGCGCTCACCACCGCTTTTGCGTGACTGAAGAGGAATGTGTATGCAGAGGAGGGCAGAGAAATGCCCAAGGCGCATGTCACAGCAGCCCAGACGGGTGCGAAATGCCCACTGAGTGCAATATCTTCAGCATTGTCCAAGCGAGAAGTTGGGGCTTTCATAGCTTGCGAGAAGTCCGAAAGCGCTGTTGCTGCTTCTGATGGACCGGCCTCGGAGCCTAGAGCGCGGTCCCATAGGGTAAGAAGTGCACGCCCCTGCGCTATACTTGCTCTCCTGGCCACGGGGCAGAGTGTGCAGGCATCTAGTTCTGCATCTAGGTCTTGGAGGTTCGGTGGCTTGGTGTATGCTGCGATGAGGTAAGGTAGGGTGCTCGTGGCGAGAGAGGTTAAAGTTAAGGAGAGGAAGTGGTGGAAGCGTTCTGCAGCCAAGGTGTTGCCAGGCGTGTTAGGGTGGTGGGCAAGGTAGGATTCTAGGCCGGATGAGAACGCAAAAGAGCCGAGGGGGAGGGCGGAGTCGGAGAGGAGGAGGAGGGGATGGGAGGGTAGCAGTGTCTTGGGGGAAGGCGGGGCGGGATCGTCTGGTTTGGAAGGGTTGGGGCTTGAGATGGAGTGCAATTGAGAACGAGCAAGCGATAGCCCGGCCTCCAGACGAGTGATCTCATCTTGCAGAGTCGACTCGTCTGCACTGGAGGTCATTGGGGTAGCATTGCTTGAGTGGAGGAGTGACTGAGGAACCATTGCGGGATGTTCTCCACTCGGCAAACCTTCCTTCCGCTGCTCATGCACTACTAGAATTAGTGCACCTCAATCCATGCGACTCGGCGATACCTTTGCAATGGGCAAAGCAAAGAAATCGAAGCTCAAAGCTGGTGGCCAGAAGCCATACCAAAGATCTAACGAGCGCATTCCAAAGCCGACAAGGCCCTTGCAAAAGTCGGAGCCCACCAAAAAACCACAACCTCCAGCGCCGACGATTCCATTCTCCTCAGGTGACCGTATACTCCTCCTTGGCGAAGGCGACTTCTCCTTTTCTCGCTCGCTTCTTGAGACTCACGGCTGTACCTCTCTCATCGCAACTAGCTTTGACAAGCCTTCTACCCTACAAACAAAATACCCACAATCAACATCCAACGTCCGAGCGCTGGAAGAAGAGGAAGGATGTCAAGTGCTGTTTGGCGTCGATGCGACGAGATTAGGCAAACCCGGAGCGCTCGACGGTGGTGGTAAGGAAGTAAGAAAGGGAAACTTCGACAGGGTGATATTCAATTTTCCACATGTTGGCGGATTGACTAAGGATGTCAATCGGCAGGTCAGGTATAACCAAGGTGAGTCACAAATTGCTGAAAGGCCTTTGAGGTACGACTCGCGGACTGACTCACTCCTAGAGCTTCTCGTGGGGTTCTTCAATTCGGCACTGTCTTTGCTGGCGCCTGAAGGTTCCATCATTGTTACAATATTCGAGGGCGAGCCGTATAGCTTGTGGAATATCAGAGATCTTGCTCGGCACGTGGGCTTAAAGGTTGGGCGCAGCTTCAAGTTCCAGGCAAGTGCGTATCCTGGCTATAAGCATGCCAGGACCCTTGGCAACATAGAAGGCGGTGGAGGCTGGAAGGGGGAAGACAGGCCTGCGAGGACCTATATCTTCGAGGTCAATGAGAAAGAAGCACAAGCAACATCAGAAACCAAGAAGCAAACCGATGCCAGTGATTCTGATGATGACTGATGTTCAACGCCGCTGACCCAACTTGTGCTGGATATACCCCAGCCCTAACTCCGTCACTGTGGTGGGTGGCTAGAGATACGGATATCTTACAGGACAGCTATGAAATATACACTTTTCGAATGTCGGAGATGTCATACTCAACCGATGTCGTTGGATCCTTCACTTTACCAGGATCAAGACCAAATTTGGCACTCATCTCAAGCAGTCGGCCACGCCCGTATACCCTCCCGTTTGGCAGCACGACGGGATCATTTTCGACATAGCTCTTCGTGTGGTGTGCATAGGGTAGTCTGCGAGCCAGCTCATTCAGCTCGGTGGAACAGATGGGACATACTGAGGTTGTTGTGGAACTCGCGTTGGCGGTGCTGCTGGCATGCTTCGAATGGCAGGAAGGAGTCTTGAGCGCCGACAATCCAGCCGAAATGGCTATGTGTAGAAGCGGTCGCGCAGGGAGAGAAAACAATTCGTGATGAGTTTGAACAAATAGATTCGCCAGATGATCCCACCGCGCCTCTGAATAGAGCATCTGCATATATTAATCTCAAGTCGCACCGTCGCTTGGACGGGACTTACTTTGTACTCGGGTACTTGTGTATCTGGGGGGAACGCAAGCAGCCCTGCAGCTCTATTCACCTCCCTGGGGTACATGGTTGCATGCTGGGTCAAATACTTCCGAGCATGTTGCCGGGCTTCGACAACCTTTCCGTTTCGGCGGAGCTCAACACACTGTTGCAACCGAAGTGCGAATTCAAGCCGGTTCTGCATCAACGACATTAGCAGATAGGCAAAGGCTAGGTTCGGACAGAACTCACGTCGAGTTTCTTCATCATTGGCTTGTGCTCGAAACACCAAGCAAGGCATTCTGTTGTACTTCTTCTCCTCAAACTCTCTTCGACTCTGTGACATTGTACGAAGACATCCAGATCCACCAGGTCCTCAATGTTCTTCTCTCTGGCCAGTGCTCTAGCACTTTCTCCATATCCACATCTCAATAAATAGTCCACCAGTAATCGATTCAATCGAACCCTTGACCATTCATCATATTTGACATCTGCCAAGCTAGGTATTTCATATAGTTCTTGGAGATGTTGGATCCTCCTTCTTGAATGCTGATGCAAGACCTTTTCTTCGTTGTGGAGACTTTGCATTTTCCGCTTGAGCCCCTGCATGCGGCTGATCATGCTGTCCAAGCTATTCAACGTTTGAGCAGCATCTTGGCCGGCGAATGCGGCATTCGCTGTCGTTTTGAGGGCGGTAAGAATATCTTTATTTTCTCGTTCGACATTCTTTTGAACAGTTTTGAAGTTCTTGCGTGCCAGTTCATGGGGAAGTCGGAGAAGAGGTTGATCCTATGATTTGCGTTTTGTAAGCTGGGTATTGCTGTTGAAAACCGCAGGTCACGTACTAAGAGCAAGTGACTTTCAGCGTTGAGCTTTGTAGTTGTGAGTTCTGCCGCCATCGTAGCTTCCTTGAGAAGAGTTTTGGGAAATAAAATCAAATATATATTAATTCACCATGAGAGTAGGAAAAATCTTTGATTATCGTTGTACTTGTTTGTTCTCACAGTTGGTCATGCGTAAGGTAATCTTACTACGTATCGCGGGGTTTCGGAGGTAAACTCTAGCGTCCGTGGCGGCACAAGGCCAGACATGTCCGCTAAGATGTCTACCAACTTCCCCACAACTCTGAGTACTTCTATTAATCTATCACTTACTATTCTCTTGRTATGGCAGCATGGCTACCGATATATRTATCGAAGACTTCGAAGCGAAGAGCACCGATTTTCTGCAATGGCTGCGGCAACAGCCTGGTACAACCATCAGTCCAAAGATACAGATAGCGGATTTGAGAGAAAAGCATGCTGGTCGAGGAGTCGGTAATAGTGCTTGATCGCTCTCCCAATTGCTCACTAGCTAACAGGCATCTAGTCGCTGTGGAAGATATCGAAGAGGACGAAGAGCTTTTCAGCATTGCGCACTCGGATGTACTGACCGTTCAAAATTCGGGGTTGCACAACGTGAAGCCCGCCATGCTCGAACATCTTGATGCTTGGAATTCGTTAGTCCTAGTCATGATCTATGAAGATGGTCTAGAAACGAAGTCTAGGTGGTGGCCATATCTGAACATATTGCCGAGGCAATTCGATACCCTGATCTATTGGTCGCCGGAGGAGCTCGCTGAGCTGCAAGGCAGCGCCGTAGTGGACAAGATAGGCAAGAAAGACGCCGACATGTCTTTCAAGAAGTCTCTTTTGCCCGCGGTAACACAGGACCCGCAGCTCTTTGGCCGACATGCACAAGCATTCGCTGGCTCCGATGCAGAGAATGCACTGTTGGGACTTGCTCACCGAATGGCCACCGTAATTATGGCATATGGCTTCGACTTGGAATCAGGTTCCACTTCAACCTCCGAATATGGAGAGGATGATGGAGCAGATGGTTCTTCTCAAAACGCGTATGAGCTCAATAAGGGGATGGTACCTCTAGCCGATCTCTTCAACGCCGACGGTGACTTGAACAATGTGGGTAGCATTTGACTTCAATATCTCGCAATCCATCTGACTGAAGCAGGCACATCTACTGCAGCAAGAAAACTCAATGACCATGATTGCTCTCAAAGACATCCGGAAAGGAGAACAAATTTTCAACGACTTTGGTCAGCTACCACGATCTGATCTGCTTCGAAGATATGGCTACGTTACAAACAATTACAAGAAATGGGATGTTGTCGAAGTAGATATCGAAGATGTCGTACAAGCTGCCGGTGAATTCAACAAGCTTAGTGGAAAGAGGAAAGAAGACAGGGTACTTTTACCCTTCAGAGAGTGAGCTCTAGTCGAGGACTTACTGACAGGACGTAGCTCGAACTTGCGGCTGATTGGGATGTATTACAAGACGGTTATGATCTTACCCGCCCAATGCGGGGAATGCCCTTCGAATTTGATCGTGCTCTGGTTCTTACAATCACCGCCTTATTGTCTGAGGACGAAGACTTTAAAGAAGCCACTGAGGACCCACCAGGTCGGCCACCCTCACACTTAAGGATGCCCTTGGCCTTAGTCCTTCGGAAGATCATCTCTTCCAGGCAGAGCGCTTACAAAACAACCATAGCCGAAGATGCTGCGCTGTTGGAAGATGCTACAGTGCAAGGACGGCGAAGAATGGCAATTGAGGTGCGCCTGGGCGAAAAAGAAATCCTGGCCTTGGCAAGTGACGAAATAGAGAAACGTATTGTCAAAGATCAATCAGCAAATGGAGAGGAGCAAGATGTCAGTCAGTTCAAGAGGAGGAGATTCTAATTTCGTTGGTCGATTCCTCACCTCAAGATTTCCTGCTACAGGTCTCCCAAAGGACACTCGCTGGGATATGCTACATCCGGTCCAGCGCCAACATTTAATGCTGCACAATAGCACGCTTCACCGTTCCTTAAACTTACACTTCCCTTCGCATATGATCCCTCCATATGCATATGGCATACCCTGTCCTACGCATGCTGCAGCTCGACGGCTTGCAAAGTCTTCGTGGACGGCCGGTGTTGCTCTGTGTCTTGGAGCCGCTCAAGCTTTATGTCGTCGCCAACACCAAGTATTTGCCCGGCAAAGGCAGAAGCACAAATATACACTCTACCATCTGGCTGGTCATCCATCGGATCCGGACTGTCGCAAAGATCTAATCGAAGGATTACTCTGGCTCGCTGCTTGCGCGGCTGCAGCTGCTTCCAGCTGGGCGCGCCTCGCTTGTATCTGTGCCTGGCTTGGCGGTGGAGGGAGAATTCTAGATCGAAACAGCAGGCTATCTGTATCAAATGGATCGACATAATAGATGGGCCTTTCGTCTTCATCCTCGTCGTCATCATATTTGTACCGATCTGCTGTGGCCGGATCCATATTCTCCTTTGACGGCATGCGCATGCCTCTACGATCAATCCATAGCCGGCCTCCTCTCCCATATCTACGCCGGAACGAGGGCTGACTATGACAAGGCCCGTCATAGGATGGAGACGCATAGCGTACAGCTACGGATTCTGGCTTGTTCTGACTCACGGTTCCGAAATCAATCCCACCGTCACCAGAATGTTCCGAAGAAATTGAGGCAGGTGGTGTAGGTAAGTATTCCGTCGTTGCGGTACGAAAAGTCGATCCTGTGCCTGTCTCCAGAGGGGGCGTCAATGGCGCCTTTGTTAAGTCGACATAGCCTTCGTTCCATTGCTGGTGCTGTTTGATCCGCTGTTCGATCGCCAATGATATTTCCCTTTCGCGCTCTGCTAACCAATCAGACAGAAGAAGCAGGTCGGCTTCTGCAGACCTGCCATCCGATCTTCTAGGTAATTGGAGTTGACCACTTGGTAAACGCTGAGTAATATCCAAAGCCTTTTTCTTTTGCTGCCAGGATTGTTAGTTCTGCTACGTTCGTCTTGGTCATGACTGATTTTACCTTTTGAGTGATGAGTAGGTCCTCGTCACCTTCCTTATATTGATCAGGAAGGTTCAGCTTGACTGATATTAGGTTATCTCGTTGGTCAAAGAGTGTTTTATCTACTGCGAGCTGCTCTTTCTTCCAGATTTCTCGTTGTTTGATCATGGCGAAGAGCTCTCGAGCCTCCTCAAGCTCCTTCCGAAGCTTCTTGAGCTTTTCGGCACTGTGGGCATCCCTACCACGAGTTTTCCGAATCTGCCGGACCTCTCGTCTCCGGAAACAGACGTACGGGTCAGCATCATCGGTATCTGCGCCGGTCTCAAACTTCGTATTGTCAGCATGTTACAGTGTCCTGGGGGCATACAAAACTGACCTTAAGGCCTGTTATCAATTGTTTGTTGGCAGCCTCTAATCTTCGAGCTTTCCAGTGTTCATATATGTCTTTGGCAAAATGCTTCGCATGGTCATCAAGGTAATCGTCTATCGATGACTCGATCTCATCATACGAGAGCACAGGTGGACTGTCTACAGCCGCGAATGGTTGCTTCGCTTGAGCCGTTTCTTCGAAGCAGTTCATAACTTCCTCGAATTGGATCTCAGAACACTGAGTTGATGCATTACGCTTCTTGTTCATTGACTTCAAGAAAGCGTCATCCTCTTCGTCCATATCATATGGACAACCGACGCAATCCTCTACGGTGGAAGAAAAGCGAAGATATGACGTCGGCTGGGAATACTTAAGAGGGTAAAGCTTCTCATATTCGATCTGGCTTTGGACTGCATCTGGAGTTGGAATGTAAAATGTGGCGCTTTTACCACCGATGGCAGCAGCCTGGGAGGCCGAGAGCGCGGCTTGTAAGTGGTGTTCCCTGTTTGCCAATATCAGATCACGTGTTTGGCGGTGATCGCGAAACAATACTCGGGAGTTGACCAGAACATCGTTGACCCAAAGATAAGAACATTATGAAAGGAAAAGGAGGGTAATGGAAAAAAACTCACTTCTCTTCGACCTTCTCGACGCCAGACTCGACATGGGGCACATTTCGTTGGGCTTCATCATCAATAGCCTCAAGATCCTCTTCTCGAACGATGGCCAGGCCACTCTTAGTGCTTAATTTACGTTGACGGAACCCTTGGAAGATATTAGCAGATTACGATTGAAAAGATCACGAGTATTGGAAGGGAATATGTGGTTGTGTTGAGAAAACCGCGATGAAAATCTGCTGAAAAGGACTCACGCTGCGAGCCCAAAGCCGCGGTTTGCGCACGGGTCATAGTTTCTGTAGGCTACCTTGATGAAACCTGGCAACGATGGCAAGGGGAGCTCGCAAGGTCGTATAAACACCATGATGTATATTTAAGCGTCGAAGGTGTTGCGAAAGGGGATAAACATGATGGAATCGTGGTTATTTTGATGCATTTGATTACTATTTGATGGATGCCTTTCTGATGGGGTCGATTTGTTCTTTCGAATTCGTGTTTTGCTCACGGGGGCCCGGGGTGACGGAATTATGGGGAGCCTAGCGCGCCACGCTTTACTGCTTTTCGCTTGCGGCTTGACCCCTCCAGGCATCGTAATCCGTCCCTGAGATTTGCAGGTAGTTGTAGCGAGTAGTGTAGCTTCAGCTTCTACCCGTTCGACTCACTACCTACCTTGCTGCCTGCCTCCATTGCGCTACCTCTGGATCATACTCACAACTTCTTACGCGGCTAGAAACAATACACAAGAAAGTAATGCGCTAAATTCTTCATCGACCCTCCGTACCATTGTTGATGCCATTTAAGCTAGACTCGCAGAAAGAAGCAACAAGCACGAGGACATCTACAGACAGCCATGGCCGACACAAATGACCCAAATAATGCAGCTCTGATGGATGCCAGGCGGAGAGTGGGTTCAGGCGGCCAACTGCTAGACAGCATCATACAAGGATCGAATTGTAAGGCGCCAGGTTAGGGAGGAATTTAAGGTCAGGCACTGACAAGGTGATGAACGCCATAGTTGACCGAGATGAGGTTGACAGATTACGCAAAAGATTTATGAAACGTAAGCAGACCCTTCCAGCCTCTACGGCATGTCTCATTCACGGCTTGATAAACTTCCAACAGACAAAGGCTGACTGTGGAATGGTGTAGTTGACAAGGAAAGACTACGAACGACTACAGGTTGAGAATGCCTTGGGCTCATTGCGTATACAGGACAACTCAGGCACCATAGAACGCGACGAATTCCTTTCCCTCCCCCAGGTCTCTTCAAATCCTCTTGCAACTCGGTAATACCCCAAAGGCTACAATTAGCCTACCTCAAATACCCTGCAGAACCCTCAGACTGACCAGTCTGTTCCGAATACAGAATGATCGCTATATTTGACGAAGACGGCGGTGGTGACGTCGACTTCCAAGAATTCGTTTCCGGCCTGAGCGCTTTCAGCTCCAAGGGCAACAAAGAAGAAAAGCTACGATTCGCATTCAAAGTATATGATATCGACCGTGATGGATATATAAGCAACGGAGAGCTTTTCATTGTACTCAAAATGATGGTGGGAAGCAACTTAAAGGATATGCAGCTGCAGCAGGTGGGTCTTCCTTGACCGCCTTCAATACCCAGGCATTAGGAGATGGGTACACAATGCATGGTGTAGGCCGTTTGAATGCAGAGATCATACGTCGATACGTGGACAAAGGCTACGAATAGCTTTTTGAACATTGGCTGACTACGTGTGGAAAGATCGTTGACAAGACGATCATGGAGGCGGACACAGATCGAGATGGTAAGATCAGCTTTGAAGAATTCACGAAAATGGTAGAGAATACCGACATTTCAATGAGTATGACATTAGGTATGAAAATTCCTCCCTTCTCTTTGGCTAATGACATTGTGCAACCCCAAACCAACGACAAACTCCATGGGCATCAATATCAAGTCCTGGCCAAGCAGTATCTGACTATCCCACAGATCAATTCTAAGGTAATCGATACCCTCAACGATCAAAGATTCCTTTTCGAGGCGCATCTTTGCAGGCAAAGTAAGCGAAAAGAATCGGGCCACGACGGAACGCCATTCAATCATGAAACCTAACATCAAGAAAACGAGGCTTAAGGGAGGCTTTAGTGATGAGCAAGCAGGTCCGGTCTCCGCTGGACACTTGTCCAAATCCCAAGCCCACATCATCATCAGCTATTAGTGGAGTCTCAGAAACCCTGTAAAGAGGGGCGAGCCAGCGAGGCGAAGGTAGTTACTTGGATTTTCGAAGCTGTAATGCAATGACAGAGTATATACCATGCATCCATCACCTGACTTACTTCTGGCGTCTCTGCTTATCCATGACCCGAAACATTCAAAAGCAACTCTTTCACCAATCAGCCCTACGCACGCAGTCTTATCACATGTGTTTCATTAATATAGCTATTCATGCCCAACATGCACTCCTCAAAGATTCTCTGATCATTGCACGTTTCACCTCCGTTTCAAAAGCCCCATAACAAATACAAAGAAAATAGTCCTCCTCCCACCCCCCTGTATCTGGTCGTTGTTGCACTTGCAGATCCTCAAACAGTGGGATGCTTGTATATATGTATAGACTTGGAACGTACCCTGCGTGCACCGGAGGTCGTTTTCTACGGCTGCAGGGTTATGAATTGATCGTTAGCGATAGTGGAAACGTGGCTGTGCTGCTGCTGCTGCATGGGTGGTAGTGTTGGTCTGTGCAATTCATGACAAAAACACATATGTAGAGTTTTCTAAGTTCCAGATTATGCGAAAGTTGCATGTATCATCAGCGCGTAAAAACAACCCTACCTACCTATGCATGCATCAGAGTCCGTGCTTCGCAGTTTTTGCACAGCCTTGCGGGGGAGGGGTTGAGGTCGCTTTGTGAAGCGAACAATGACTTTGTGCTTTGCGGTTTTGCCTATCAAAAAGTCGATCGCTATCTATTAGTAGCACCTTTACATCAGGCTTGCTAGAGTAGGGCGACGGGATGGATGTGATAGCGGTCAGGTTCGCTAAGGGCAATGGTGGTGATTGTGATTGAGTGTGCGACGGGCTTTCCCATTGGTTACCAGTGCGAAGGTCCCGTTTCAGTAAGACATAGGGGCAGTATGAGCGAGGCAGTATCACTATTATATCCGTTGGTTCTACATTCCATGTAAAAAGCTGCCTCGCTGCTCATTCGTGGATCTGTTCGGTTAGTGATAATTCCATGTAGACGCAGCCATATTAGCTTATATTTATACTTGTTGGTCCGTTCAATTGTACGTCACACGGTATCCGCTTCTTAAAATATGGGGAGGCGCATAGTTGGATACTTTCCTCTATTTGATTGATACTTGTGATGTTTGGTGCTAAGGTACCTCTGCAGTGTCCCGGGCTCGCATTCGCCTTAGCTGAGTGTCATGCGAATCCAAAACATCATAAGAGGCTGGCTTTGGTGCTTCGACCATGGTTTCCATTCCTTGAGGTCGCAGCTCGCACCTGGGTTTGCGCCCAACTAAGACCAGAGCCAGCTTTAGTTCCACGGTGAACCTTCTAAATCTATTTCCACATTGCCAATGTTGAACAGTAGGAAATGCCTGTCAGGCGTGTTATAGTACAAATACCAGGCGCGATACAATGCAAAATAAGAATGACGATTGCCTCCCAGGGTATTTTGCCTAGCCTTTTTCGATCTCGAACGCCGTGTGTCCGGGTTGCCCTAACCTATAATTCTAAGCCGTGATGCATGCATGATATAGTGTCGTGATGAAGAAAAGTCGTATAATTTATACTGATTGGAAGGTGATGTGGGATAGACAGTGATTCGTAATTAGGTGGTGAGTGATGAGTATTGGTGGTATGGTGAAAGTCCTAACCCAAGGTTGCTTTACAGATCCATTAGTGCGTCGTAGGCCAATTTGTCTGATTACGCAGAGAGAATGCTATCATGTGCAAACCTCTTCACATTGTGCGGAACAATATATTGGCGTTGAGATGGAGATCTCCAGAATTGAAGAACGTCGGGAACCAATGGAAAGGCTCATCCGTTGCTAATGTTTTGAGCTCAGGCACCACCCACTTCTGCCTCTGGAATATCTTCCTCATCGGTGCTAAGTAGATCAATACATTCACTCAAGACTATTACAATATAAGCAACTGGCAAGCTACGCACATTAAAGGGGTCCAGCTTGATGCTTAGCTTACGTGTAATAATTTCTTCTTCTGCGACCCCCATTTGGTAATCGACTAGTCCAAGTCTCTCTAGTTCATCAGCCTGTGCCACTAGATTGTCACCCATTCTCCTAAGAGACTCTATTGGCAGAATACTTCGTGGAGCACGCGGTGATCTCCCTGAATCGAGCATCTGCTGTGTGTCGTCTTTCTGCCGCTGAAGCAAAGCAAGCCAACAATTGTTGAAATTGTCCCATAGTTCGATTCGTTGTGCATGCAGTGTTTGGTCATCTCTCGAAAGACCTGTCAAGGGTCAACCGTCGAACGACTGATGCTTCTTCTCGGACACATACCCAAGCCGGCCGCGCGCGTCAGCAGCCACTCTGAAAGCTTTTCCAGTGACACAGCAGCTTCGATTAACCTGCCTCTGGAAGTGCTCTCATTTGTCTCTCGCAGAGCTGTCTGGTAGTTTACAAATTGTTCAGCTCGGGTATCCGGCTCCTGTTCTGGCTGGGCCTGCTCCTCTGAACTCTCGGCCTGGCTGTAATCTGGAGCCGTTGTAGGATATGATGATGCAAGGGTCGAGCGCCCAAGAGCACTTGGAGCATTGTATTGCATTGGTTGTTGGAATGCCGTTGTCTGGTATCCTTGCGGTATTACTGTCGATCCAGAGACAGTAGAGACCTCGCCTTGATTGTAGTATTGCTGTGGCATTCCGAACTGGCTTGACAATACCTCCACAGCCGCCGACTGTCGCTGGTACTGTCCAACAGGCTGATAAGGAGATTGCTGTGGAGGTTGTTGCGCAACGTTGTACATCATCTGAGACTGGTACTGAGGATAACGATGCCTTTGAGATTCTTGTAAATAATCAGGCTGGTACGGGTATGACGTTGGCTGCATTGGTGTTGTAGCGTACTGCTGTGCTGGCGCATAGCCAAAGTTTGCCAGCTCATGTGAGCCTCCTGTACCCGCGGCGAGAGATGCTGATGACGCGGGGCGGGTCGTTAACAGCTGCCCTTGTCTGAATCGCTCTGAACCATCGCCTTGCGGTGGTCCTCGAAGTCTCTGGGCACTTGCACCTTGCCCTCCGAATGCTGGAGCGTAGCCTCTGGGGTAGTTTGATTGGTCATACTGCCCTCGTCGCTGTTCATCACCATCCATGCCACTCGCTGGTCCAGATCGAGACTGGCCAGACGCTGGACCGGAGGTCCGTACTTGGAGCCACGCAGGCGAAGCAGGCGGCGTCTTGTACACGGCCAGGTTGTCGATGTCGCTGCCGCTGCGTGGAGAATGTTCTTGGATTTTTTGGTGCGCCTCGAAGAGATGCTC
This sequence comes from Cladonia macilenta KoLRI003786, assembly GCA_000444155.1. Taxonomy (NCBI): domain Eukaryota; kingdom Fungi; phylum Ascomycota; class Lecanoromycetes; order Lecanorales; family Cladoniaceae; genus Cladonia; species Cladonia macilenta. The sequence continues at coordinate 907,192 of KE598603.1, read as the reverse complement.
GCAGGAGGTCGATTTTTGGTGGTATAGGTGCTACATATAGTTCTACGACTGAGAAACAGTCAGCTCACAATGCGTTCTAATTCAAGGGAGTTGATTTCCGGCTTGTCTGACTTACGATTGATACGGCAAGGTGACACCGAAGTGACTCTCCAGGGGATTCATAGGCTCATCTGTTGCTGACCAAGGGAAAGGAAGTGAATGTATGTCAGGAGTGAGGAGGCCAAAGCAAGGGTAATTGCCGAGTAATAGAATAAAGAAGGCCGCTGAAAATTCTGAAATAGAAAATGAAAGGTCACAATAGACATAAACAGAAAACGAAGCCTGTAAGGAAGGAGCGAAACAATGTTAGAAAGTGCGTAAGGATCGGGCCGGGAAGAGGGGATGCAGTTTGTTAGGGAGCGTAGCATGCGATCCTTCTTCGAATTTGACAACCGGCATCCAACTTCTAGAGAAGCTAAACACTGTCAAGTCACCATCATTATGCCGTCAGATCAATTGGGGGTCAACAGAGATGATGTGCGCTAGGGGTATGGATGCAGTGAGGCTGCGTTTACCCTATGCACCTGCAAACGGTCAGCTTAGGTTTCGCGTCTTATTATCTGTTGGGGCGAGTGATCGTCACTTGGGCACCCACACAATGCGAGGGTAGGGTAGGGGAAAGGCAGACGACAGTCCAACCGAAGTACCTAAATGGGGTTTCCACCTGACCTCCCTTTAACAGGCAGAATACTTTTCCTCCGGCAGTCTGAACCAAAAAGACCGCTGAAAGCCGGTTTCTAAGGCATCCAATACATCCAGATGGGTTATTGGGTAGTATGGAAATATAAAGAACCGGTAAGCATTGCGCAAGGGTCCGATCTCTCATGATCTGAACTGCTTAGGGCCTATGGGAAGGCTCTAAGAGCCTATAGGAGGGCTGCGAAAACTCTGTAACATATACTAGTCGGAGACTACTGTAGGAACAAAGTCTGTCCTCTACTCGCGCCTGTTACGTATCATATTGAAACGCGGATAAGAAGCGCTGTGGCTGTAAAAGAGCAACAAGCGCGTGGCAGTGTTGAGGAGGTGATGTTTTAGGATGACACTATCTGCCCACCGGTCCTGTGGCTTTGACCGCCTGAGCGATATATCCAGAACACATCGAAGGCCAAGTCCGGCAGTGAGATTAGATTGGGTCCTCCGCGAACGAACAACGTGGGCAGGCCTGTCAGAGGTCGCAGGAGTATTAAGGATCGTACTACGCACGCCATGACTCGAGGAGATGAAGGCCCAAAGAGAGGATGGAAGCTAGAGAGGAAACTCTCAACCCTAGCGTCTCTGATAGAACGTTCCTTCCTCCGCCATGAGCCATACTTTCGACAAGTCCAGACCCCAAATTGGGGCAATCAGACCAGCCCTGGTCGTACCCATATTTGCTCTCCCTAGACGCCGGTTTCTTGGGCAAACAAGTCCGGGGGAAGCCTTACTGTGATTGGTCTTCCAATTGGATACTTTTGCCGGGATTACTGTATCATTCTTTGTTTCAACCTTGTACTCGCGTGACTCCTTCGTCTCGCCTAATCCAGCCTTCACGTTTACTTATTAGTACACCGTATACTTGCTAATCAGAAAGTTGAACCAGGATTGGGAGTAGGGTAAGTGGAACGACACGACTTCAACAATAGGCTTGTTGGTAATCCACCACTGCCGTCTCAGGGCTGTTAGAAAGTCAGCTCGCTTGCTAGCAGAGATAACGACTTCCAACGCATAGCAGCCAGGGCTGACAGTGGTTCTCGGAACGGCTCTGCCTCCGCTATGGATGCCATGATTGCTAGGATAGTTGCACCTGCTTGGCTTGTCTTGCCACCTGTGTTCTACGGACCCCAACTGCTCAAGTCAGCCGTGGAGTGACCGATGCTACGAGGTGTCCAGGTGCTGCTCGCCACTGTCAGATGCCGAATTTGCAAGCAAGTTGGCGCAATGTGGAAAGTTGCATCCATTGGCAGCAGCTGGTACGCCGGATCAGTGTTTTGCCCGGGCCAAAAAGCTCCAAGAACAAGATCAACATCAGAGTCCTATTTTTATGCGATTCGCGTTCGCTGTAAGGAGTAGCGATCTTCATCTCAGTGGCCCTTGGCTGGTGGTTATAGCGGACGCGCAGGGTGCATACTCCCGGCGCAAGCCCCAAGACCGCTGTCGATCACTTCGCCCTACAAAATCTCGAGTTCCATGGGGAGACACGGTGACCTCGAGTCTCACAAGAGCGTCTCATTGGCTGGCGAAAGGAAACGGCGGCCAATCAAGTGCTGTCCCGTTGTCTCCTCCAACATGGCCATCTTGATCAAACCTGTAATTGAATTGAGTCTCCACAGCTTCAGCTTGCTTCAACGCGACTTCGTCTTCGCCATCAGCCTACAGCGTACGAGTGGCTGTACTATGGTAAGGTAGGTCCGATTGGCTGAAACGCTACTGCAGGTACCCCAAACTCTAAGCGTGGCCCGGGCCAATTCTCGAGATTCTTTGGCGTTTGGGGGTTGGAAAATGTTCACACTTCAGGTAAGGTCACAATCGTTTGAGTACCGGTCACTTTTGTAAGTTGATTGCCAGAAATCGAGATGACACATCCTATACCCTTACTGACCTTATCAATCATCAGAGTTACCTTCTCGGCCCCTGACAGAATAAGCAATCAATATGTCGAAATTGAAGGATTTCTAACATCATGTCGCATAATTGGGGGCCGCCTCAAACTGTTGGATTTTTCACGACCTTGACCTTCCACTGCGGGACACAAACCGGTTTTCAGCTGTTGCCTACCGTTGACTGCACATATGGTTCCCAATTATCGCGAACTTCGGGACCCTTACTGTCAACTTGAGCGCTTCCCGGGCTAACATTTGCGCATTTCGCCATCGCCGATAGCCGAAGAAGGTGCAGCTTATTGTCAGGTTACATGAGTTCCCCATCAACACACAGCAAACCTTTGTATTGGTAAGCAAAGCGAAGAATGAAAGCTGAATGAGCCTTGCCGGCACCCAATTACCACCCTACTTTAGAGCGTATGTTGTCTACCGGACAACGGCGCCCCCAGAGCAATCCAAGAAAGACCCCCCGAGTCCGTTTTGAGGACACGGCGCATCAAGGGTCGTGAGCAATGCCACCGATAACTGGGCAGATCGGTATGTCGATTATGGAAATCCGCTTATGGGAGACGTCAACTTCCCGATCCCATGGCCTTTTTACTCATGACATTGTCATTGCTCATATGTTTATTCAACGTGTGGTGAGAATCGGCTATCATTGGTAAGATTCATATGTAAGCTGTCGCCGCTTGCTTTGACACCTTGCTCCTAGGCGAGCAGTGTGCACGGTCTTTCCCTCCAAATTCTTCGCTTGTAAGAGTATGATCGGATGTACTGACTCGTAGGACCATCCCGCTATGCCTTGTGCTCCGCCAAAGGCGGACGAGTTTTGCCCCAAAGCCACAACGGCTCAGAAAATTTGGTCTCAACCTTCCAATATGTTCTGGAGAGCCTCACTCAGATGAGCTTGGACGGAGGGTATTGTTGTCCAGTGGCAACTCTTGTGGTCGAAATGCAAGGTCCGGAGTGGTATCCGACATTGTATGTAGATCCCACCCAGCTTTGTTAGGACATTCCCCACAGGCTCCTGCGTCTTAGGGTTCACGCCACGAAGCTCTTCCTGAATTCCCAGTCCCCACTTCGAATCCTCTTGAATGACCAATATCCAGATGAGACTCGCTGTGCAGCATTTTGGTACACTTTGACCCCTTCTCTTCCTTCCTTATCTATGACCTCGACCACGGCAAGCAGCTGGCATCATGAAGGAGTCCAGTCCCAGGTCAGAACGTAGGTTGTGAGTGAAGAGTTGCCCATTAGTGACATCTACTCGACAGTGCCATCGGTGACCACATGTGAGTACGTGGCTTCTCGTCAACCCTTTAGGGCTTCATTGCGAGAACGGGAATGGAGAGGAACTCAACACTGTCAAAGGTACGAAGTAGTCGGTCGCACTGGAGTATCTTGTGAGTGATTTGGACTTTCCCCATTCACTTGGCCACGCTCGCAACACACTGATGCTTGGCTACATTTGTCGATACAATCCGGAAGTTCGATCATCACTCCAACAACCGAGAATGGAGCTCCACAGTAACAGTAGGCAGACTCGCTAACCTCAGGATCATCTCGTTACAGTCGAGGATGGCAGTCATGGGGAACAATCCACCGAGCATCCGCATTGACCTTGACCCTATAAAATCGACGGAGGAAGTTGGAATTACCCGGAAGATCGAGCGGTTCGTTATCTTCTTTAGGCTGTTGGCGCCGTTGGCTACGCGATTAATGCATGCCACTTGGCGTAAGGCTGCAGATATACGTAGATTTGCTGAACCAATCCTTCTTTCACTACGATTGTTCTGCGCTTTGCAGACAGAATATGATTCTTTGACCAAGACCCGCTTGCTCCACTCCGAGATCGCTTTGAGGGGAGGATTGGTGAAGCCTGCATCTCCACCTCAATATCCTAGCCAATCGCAGTCTCACGCTGGCTCATTGGACGCAATGAGTCGCTTTGGCGCTACCTCTCGGGTCATATTCGTATTTGACCATGCCGTCTCGACGAGGATGACTTTTAATGGGTTGGGGTCGAGGGTCTCATGACCTTTCTTAGCCGACACCACTCAAGCTATTAATGGCAATTGGTGGCAATACGTAGTCATCTCCAATTCCGAGCGTCTCAAAGCGATTCTGGATATTACAGACTGGGTGTGATTTGCTAACGGAAATTTCGGTTGCTGTTTTGACGGAGCGGCATTGATATTGATCCTTAATATAAAAGGTAGGTTCGCCGCTTTGCATCTAACACTTCAATTCAACGTAGCTTACTAAATTTTGCAAAGCAACTCCGTGCCATAGAAGTTTGGTGACTAGGCTTAGCCTGGAAACCAGGGACCGGTGTCTCCTTCCGAGCATCTTGCACAGCTGGCCAGAGTGTCCAGCTATAGGGTGACGCAGAGAGTTTGTCCCTGCCTGCCCACACCACCTTCAACCCCAAGGCGTTGGATAAGGATCCAATTGGTTGGTTGTAAGATATCGTACCAGATTCCGAAGATTCGGGAAGCAAGAAGGTCAGTCAGTACTGGCAACAACTTGAGTCCTTAATCAACTTAGGGCCACCTCACTTGAGCTGGGTCAAACATCGGATCGCGCAATAAGGGAATAACCTCCAGATGAGACAAATTTCATAATAGCTGTATATTTTCTTGAGAGAAAGGAGCTGGATCGACTGTCCAAGTGGCAGGAAATGTAACAAACATGAACGTACCCAAAATATTGATGCTAACGGTACAGAATTTTCACCTACAGCACCCTCTTCTTTGTGTCGTCTTGTGCTTTACCAATCGAGAGCTACAAGAATATTGATTGCCTGTGCTAGGGTTATCGTTGTTGATCTACATGTACTTGCCTCAACTTTAGATTCCACATCGTGACTTCCTAAGAATCAATCCTTCAACATCATTGCGAATTTTTTGAAACCTAAGGGCCTCAATGTGTCTACCGTCAACAAGTGAAATATTATCATAGAATCTCAGGTGTTACACAGTCTTAAGGTATTACATACCAGTCTTCCAAGCAGTCTGATTTACTAGTCTTACAATCATTCTCTATTGCTTGTGATCCACCCTTTACTTTCTTTCTTTGTTGAACGAGCACGCTCAGCTTTATCACATCCTCGCTTACAGCAAAATGGTCTCTCAGCGCTATTACTGGCTCACGCTTGCCGAGCTGAGAATGAAATGTGCACAACGAAATGTCAGTTCTGAAGGCACGGAAGCTCAGCTTCGTCAACGACTCATAATGTGGGATGAGCTGAATCCAGGAGATTTGAGCGAGTAAGTAGGAAGAACCTTGACATCCAGATGGAGAAAACATTACAAGTATCTGACCATGTAGACAGATTCATGGATCTCCCATCAGAGATACGTCAAATGATTTACACTCTTTGTAAGAATCAAGCGGTGGACCCCGCTGGTAAAGAATGGGGCTCCAGTTGGAATAAACATAACCACGGCATGGTCTACCAGCCCCCAATATTCAGGACCTGCAAAGCAATTCGTTCCGAAGGGCTACTGGACTACTATAAGCGTCAACCATTTACGTTCGGCATACACTATGAGTCGGATTTTTGGAGGATTGCTTCCTGGTTAGAAAGAATCGGTGATGCACCAAGACTGCACATTCGAGATATGACCATCACTGTAGTGCCGAGTTGGTTCGAGTTTACATCAGGGAAGGCTTTACTATGCATCCACCAGGAGCTGTCGGACGCGGCCACAGTGAGATACGTGGGGTCTGAGCGTTTGATGCTTTTGCTTGGAGACTTCTTCATAATTATGGTTGGAAGGCATATGAATCCACCAAAAAGCCCTTGTCTACGACGCTTAAATCCTGGAAGGGCTTTGCTAGCGTTTCATTCCGGGGACGGTTGGTTTGGACCACATTGCAGAGCTATGGTGTTGAGGACGATGTCCAAACTCTGAGAATTAACGAGCAGTCGCGATGGGATTATGAGAGCTGTATATCAACCTGGGCCACGGGTCCATCAGGTCTGAACAATCCAGGCGGAGCCTATCATCTTGCCTAAACCATCATGCCATTTGGGCTTGTCGTTGCTGCTGTTGTATGTATCTGTACCAGACTTTAGATCGTAAGCTGTAGCAGAATGACAGAGGATAGAACACTCTTTGCGATTGGCAGTTTGGAGGTTCGAGCAATGCAGTTTGCAGCCCAAGTAAAATTGCATCCTAATCCGTGATTCACTTCAATGAAGATGAGCTCAAGGTCAACAGATACATCGCTATGAGGAATGTCCCTTATCAATAATGATACAGCCCCCTCGAAGTCCGCAAGTAGCGCTTTCAGCAGGTTAATGGACTAGCAACCTGCGTAGACAAAGCTGAATTCAGCTTACCAATCCTTCCATGCAAATGCCGCTTAATCTCATTTACTCGCTGTAAAAATGTATGATATTCACAATAATTATCTATCTCTTCGTCCAAGTAGGCATCTTCCTCGCCTTTACATGTCCCGGCTTCTTTCTCTCCACCCGTCTGGGATCCCTCGTGACACAACCAGCTGCACAGAACATCATTAGCATCCCCCACCTTCGCAATTAAGAAAACACGGAAGACTCACCCCTTCTCAACGCCGGCTTTAACGCCGGCTCGAAAACCATCAACGCCTTCGCCGCCCCCAACGTAATCGCTTCTGCCTGTCCCGTAACACCCCCTCCACTCACCAATGCCCAAACATTATACTTATCTAACCTTCCTGTCGCCTTAAGCGCCCACAGCGCGCTCTCCCGATCATGTATCCGTCCAAATACATTATTCATAGCCTTCCCATTCACCAGCACCTCCCCCTCCCCCTGCACGAGATACACCTTTGCTGAACTACTCTTCCTTCTCCCCACCCCAAACGCTCTTCCATCCTCATCAATAATCGCTGGCCGTTTCTGCACAGCGTACGGATCTACTTCGCGTTTATACGTCTCCATTGCCGTCGACACCTCTGCGGGCAGGACCGAGGGATGGATTCTGTTTAACCGTTGCAGTACTTCGATGATTTTATGGTATTTTGATGCGCGCACGGGTTCGCCGACGAGTAGGCGGTATTGGATGAGGGTTCGCCAGGCGACGCGGGGGGCTTGGGCTGGGGGAACGGTAGGGAGGGTTTGGTAGCGGCGGAGAAGGGAGATTAGGCTTAGGTACTTGTCTGTTGAGTCGGGGAGGCCGGTGAAATAGGAGGGGGAGGCGGGGACAATGCGGGCGTTTGAAGCGTTGGGGGGAGGGAGGTTGTTGAGGTCGATGGGGGGGGCGGCGATTCCGGCTTGTTTGCTGGCTGTGGTGTGGAGGGGTCGGTGGTTGAGACAGCGCGGGCAATGAATTGAGGAGCGGTAGGCAAGACGGAAGGGGAGTTTAGTTGCCATGGTTGGCAAATGTTGGAGCGTGCCAATGCCTCTGGAGAGCGATGAGGATGTAGAGCAGCGGAAGCTTCAGACAAAGATCATTGGATGGCGCTAGAACTAGGGAAGCGAGGTCAACTTCTAGCCGCATCAAAATTTGGACTGCAAGTTCTGTGACAGCTCCGGATTTATAGTAACACACAACACGTTACGACACCGTTAACAAAGCCAGGCTTACAGTTATGGCTTTTGGAAAACTGTATACCCGTGAGGTAAGCCATCTACCTTGGGAAAGATATTTTGCTACGTTTGCTAACACAGCCTTTGACAGGCCAACCCACGGTCTACAGCCATTCGAGCTGTAGCCAAAGCCAACAAGCTCGATCTCGAGATTGTGGACACAGACGTTACCAAAGGGCCCCTAAGTGCCGACTATCTAAAGATCAACAAGCTTGGAACTGTACCCTCTTTCGTGGGCGCAGACGGCTATGAATTGACGGAGTGTATTGCAATCGCGATTTATAGTATGTCTCTTGTGAATGCCCCGCGCCATTCTGCTCTATTCATACACCTACGGGATGAGAAACATTATCAATTACAGTTATCCCTGTCTGAAGACTACTGTTGAGAATTATTCACACTCTGATAGCACATTGCATTTGCTGGAATTGTACCTCAACACCTATGACTCAGAAGAGTAACTCATAGTTTACAGTTACCTCGCAGAATGAGAAGACAAGCCTTTTGGGCAAGACTAAGCAAGACTACGCCTCTATTCTCCGATGGATGTCCTTTGCCAACAGCGAGGTCCTGCCGCCTCTCGGTGGTTGGTTCCGTCCCCTCATCGGTCGTGATCCCTACAACAAGAAGTCGGTCGATGACTCCCAGAAGAAAGCTCTCAAGGCTGTCAAAGTGCTTGATGAACACCTTTTGGTCCACACATTCCTCGTCGGCGAGCGCATCACCCTAGCAGACCTCTTCACAGCCGGCATCATCTCCCGTGGCTTCCAATTTTTCTTCGATAAGCAATGGCGCGAGGAGCACTCTAGTGTAACCCGCTGGTACGAAACCGTATACAATCAGCCCATCTACTCCGCCGTCGTCGACAAACTCCAATTCATTGATCAAGCCATCGAGAACAAGCCCCCAAAATCCGACAAGCAGGAGAAACCCAAGAAGGAGCAGGCTGCCAAGAAAGAGCAGCCAAAGCCCAAGGCGAAGGAGGTTGAGGAGGATGAGGAGGAGGAGGACAAGCCTGCTCCTAAGCCCAAGCATCCTCTCGAAGCTCTATCCAAGCCCACCCTTGTCCTCGATGACTGGAAGCGAAAGTATTCGAACGAAGAGACACGCGAAGTGGCCCTACCCTGGTTTTGGGAGAACTTCAACGCAGAAGAGTACTCCCTATGGAAATGCGACTACAAATATAATGACGAGCTAACCCAGGTCTTCATGACTGCTAATCTCATTGGTATGTTCCCTTCTTGACTACCCCAACCTTCACAATTGGCTTCACAACACTAATCACAAAACACCAAACAGGTGGCTTCTTCACCCGCCTCGAAGCCTCCCGCAAATACATCTTCGGTGCCGCTTCCGTTTACGGCGAGAAGAACAACTCCATCATCAAGGGCGCCTTCGTCGTCCGCGGCCAAGAGGCCGAGCCAGCCTTCGACGTAGCACCCGACTACGAGAGCTTCGAATTCACGAAGCTCGACCCCAGTAAGCCGGAGGATAAGGAGTTTCTGAATGATCAGTGGGCTTGGGATAAGCCGATTGTTGTGGACGGCAAAGAATATCCGTGGGCGGATGGGAAGGTGTTCAAGTAGATGGGTGGAGGCTAGCGTAGAAGGCTGGGGGAAAAGATAGGGATGAGTGTATGAAGTGGACATGGAAATGGACATGAAAAAGCCAGCGTTGCGAATGCGAATGCGGAGCGTGTCTGTTAGCGATGCATGTTGACTAGACCGTTCATCATGATAGACGTAGCTGTAGCTTACAGATGCAAAGACCCAATGAGCACATGCATGCATTATGAGCCTGTCTTAGTGCTGGTTGACCATCTGATCTTGGGCATTGAATAGTAATTCCTATTTGCTAGTGATGCTGAGCACAGCTTCGCAACAACGGAATGTTCTGGTCTATCATTATCATCATATAGCTGTTGGAAGCCAAGTGTAAGCGAAACTTTCGCTCAAACCCCGGTTCCGGTCTCTTCTAGAGCACGCTCAAGAGACTGGGGCCCAGATCCTTATCCAGGCTCGATTAAGCCTTGCATCAGGAACATGGCAACCTTTTGAACGCCCTGCAAGCATGATATTTGGCTTCGAAAATAGCAGCAATAAGACTAAGTTCTGTTACTGAGTACTGAGCCTGTTGACCTATTTTCGCCTTCCTTGGCGCCGTATGGTGTGGATCGTCGAAAGATGCCGACTTCTTAGTGAGTTTTGGAATATGACTGCTTGGATCTGCTCTACACAGGCATAGCCATGGCCCCTTCCATTGGAGCCGGAACCATTGAAGGATTGAGGACACTCTCCATTCCTGGGAAGAATGAATGCAGCGCGTATACCGGGCCCTTGGACTCTTCACCGTCGAAGAGAAGGAAATTCTGGATCGGCTGCTCCCTTTGACCCAGAACATTGATCACATCCTGTGCTAGCTGTCCACCAAGGAAGGCCGTGACTGGCGCGATTTCGCTGCCGATGTTTTGAAGAAAGCTGCGTAGAAAATCGCTTTTTAAGGTTTCTGTGGGCAGCTGAAGTTCTTTGTGTTTCTCTGTTGCTAAGCTAGTGAAAAGGGCCAGATCAGCGTGTGAGTGTGAGGGCATGTTCCCCGATATAGTGGAGAATTCCCATAGAGCTCTCAGGCAGCTTAACAAGGGAGGAACCTGCAATTTGCGTCTCCGTGAGTTGGTTTGCTCGGCAGGTAAAGGTGAGCTGTTTGCGAGTAAAAGTGGCGAATATATTTCTCGCTTGGTTACCATCTCTATTACCTTTCCGTTTTCTTTCTTGATGGTAGACGAAACTATGGACCTGGTGAATGTTTCTTGCATAGGGACGGTTGGGCGATTAGACTTTTCACGCTCTATCACATAGTCATGTGATATCAAATCCGCGAAAATATAGCCGTAGAATCCGTGGGTACCTGAGGCATAGAATGGTCTATTGCATAGCCGACACGAGGCATTGATGGTTGAGAGAGTTTGTACGTCAAGATCGGTGGCGATTATCATGTCAAATTGTGCATAGAATTCTGGCTGCTTCATTTGAATGTCTTCGGTGTCGACCTGTAGGGCTACTCTAGGATTAAGCTTTCGTATTTGGGGTGCCGCTGCTTCGGCGCGCTGTGAGATTGTCAGTATAATAGTTCTTCAGAATTCTAAAGTTCTGGTCGGCATACGTTGTGACCTATATCCTGCTCGGAAATGAAGAATTGTGCCCCGGGGTCGTCGTCAGTCACGATTGAGCTGTCCAAGACCGTGAGAGAACCTATACCGGCGAGCACGAGATTTTTGGCGATTTCATTCGCAAGAGCTCTCATATGAATTAGAAGAATTCTAGCTGTTCGTAATCTACAACATATTAGCCACTAGCTAGAAAACCTACGAATGCAGCCCGCCATACTTCTCTTGAGCTTTGACACCCCAAAGCCGTATCTGCCTATCATAAAGCGCAATTTCATCTGTTCAGATATTGATCAGTCTGAGGCTGTAGAGTGTGATGGTATGTAGCGACTTACCCGCGCTGATTGGTTGGGCTTGAGGCTGAGCTTCAAATGATTGAATGTTATACTCATCCTGAAGCGGTACCTGGGCAAAATCCTCGGCTGATACATTCAAGGCCCCATTGCTCAAGGACGCGGCTCCATTAGTGACTGGAGCCTTAGGCACTGGCAGGTTGGAGCCCTCCATCACGTAAAGTTGAGTTGTGCTCTGCGAAAGCTGTAGAGCAAAAAGTGAGAGACCGTCTATGTATAAGTAAGGCCCAATGAAATCGATAAATGCTTACTTAAGCTGCATGACTTCATTTTAGCCGACTTTACCGCCCGGCATGCTAATCGATTGCTTGGCGGCGAGGCTAGGCACATAATACCACTCATATCGCGGAGAGTTGTTGCTACCTTCCGTACTACTGGGTGCCACATTACATTCAACTCTGATTTGCTCAAACACCCTTGTGAAGAGCCGCTCCAGATCGCTCCCTCCTAGCCTCATGTTTATAAGGGAAGCTTGTCAATAACACGACGATTCGCTTCCCCCACCATGGTAGGTGTTCGAGAGGTTGCAACTTCGTGTTCGGAGGAGGCTCTCAGAGCAACCGAAGACTTCCGCTAACAGCTAACAGTCTGGCGATTTCGACTTCTCTCCTGCACCACGACAAGCATCTTTTGAAGGAGCATCCAATATCGTCCGAGAAGCACGAGCCCATCGCAACGTTCTACGTCACAGACTCGATGAAGTTGTACGTCTTAGAGACCAGGTAAATAATTCTGACGAGCGGCGAACTCAAAGAATGGAACAGTCTGCCCTACGGGATGAGATCAGGCGTCGCCATGCGGCTCAGCGTGCAGATACGCCCGGGGCCTCGGCGAACGATGTTCAACCTCCCACTTCTGCACTGAGGACACGCTTTTCTGCTCATCGCTTGCGTAATCGACCATCTCCTTCGAGAAGTGGTAATAATTTACAGCAAGCTATGGAAAGCCTCTACGAAGCAAGTCCACTTAGTTCTTTACTCGACCAGCCCATCCCCAGGATAGGATCACCGGATATGAACTTACGTGAATACTCGGGCGAGGCCGAAGTGAACCGCAGGCGAGCAAAACGCAGGAAGCTGGATTCAGATTCTCTCTCCAACGGTCATCTTAGAGGGTTCAGCTATGGGTTTAGGGGTCAAGTCGTGCCTGGGCCTTTGAAGATGGAGCTCGTTAGTTGCGATGGAGGTATACACAGTGACGCAGCCATGCATGGCAGGGAATATCACCCAGAGAACGTGCTTCGTAACGACAAGAGCGTCTACTGCACGGACAGGAGTGAATGTAACTTGATCCTACAGCACATGGGCCAGACTCCTTTTACGTTGAAGAAACTGGTCATAAAGGCTCCTGAGCGGGGTTTCACCGCACCGTAAGCGTTGACAAGTTCCCAAACAGTCACTAAGCTGACTTAACCGTGTTAGTATTCAGGAGGGCATGATCTTTGTTTCCATGGAAGCTACAAACCTCCTTGCCCGCACGTCTTGCTACCGAATGTACGAGCCCCCCGAGGACGACGAAGAATTCATGAATTTCATTTCCGATGAATTGAGCGAGAATCGGCCTCTTTCTCGCCGCCGTGACTCTAACGCTCACCGTACAATTCCCCCTCCAGTATCCAACTCAGTCCCTCGCAGCGTACGTCACAACAACGATACAACGAGTACCAGCTTCAGTAGCAATCCTTCCCCACTCCTCGACCTTGACAGTGACTCCGTTCTGCCACCACGCACCATTACGCCACCCGAAACTTCTGGTTTCAAAGTAACAACGACTTGCGACTCCCCCTCTTCTGACGAAGAAGAACCTTCTAGCGCTGCAACTCTTGCAGATCTCTATCGCCGAGATCATTTCCCTCCCGCCTACCATATCGAACCGCCGGATGAAGAATTGCAAGATGACCTTGATSAGGCTATGCTGAGAGCCCGTGAGCTAGGTCTCCCAACGAGCCATCGCTACAGGAGAAGGCGCAGAGGAAAACCCAGTAGGATTGAAGCGATGCTTCCACCTGGTTCGAGCAATACGGACACGGAAGCGCAACGGATACTACCACCACATGCAAAATTCTTCATTCAGAGGGAGAAGAGTGTAGTTAGTGTCAAATTTGATCCGCCGGTGTAGGTTTTCCAACACTTCTCTATGATTTGTTTACTTGTCCTATAATCTCTAACGTTGGACCTATAGATCCGGCAGGTTCATTCTAATGAAGTTATGGAGCCCTTCCAAGGATCAGAACATCGATATTCAAAGTGTCGTAGCACACGGCTTCGCGGGACCTAGGTTCTTCCCTGCTATTCAGATGTTGTGATAGCATGTCTTCATGTCAACCTCACAAATAACGAGACACATGCGATATTTGTTAATAGGATGTCTCCGGCCGTTATGAGCGGAGTTGCGTCAAGGCGACGCCCGTTCAACCCATTATAGAGACCTTCCTGTTCCCTAAAACAGGTCGGATGCAGTGCAGGCTTGCCGGTATTCTAAATCATTAGCGCCTTTCGTCGAGATTATGGCCATCATACGAGAAGCAGAATCATGGAACTTTAACCCCATGAGGCGGAACTTTGGTGGAATAGACTTATACCCCCAATAGTCAATAATAATTGAAAGGCTTAGAACATAATTTAATCTTCTAATTCAATCGACTCGAATTGATTGACATCTGTTGCATGCGTACACTCGGATGACGCCTCGCTGTGGTATCCTAGCTCTGAATACAAACCATACGAAAGGAATGAAGAGATACCCCTTCTCAAGGATAGCATAACGAAGCGCCGCTGGGCCATATCCTGATAGCTGAATACTCCACATAACCCAACGGCAAACGAATCAATGTGGACATTAGCAATGACCGCGAAAGCGCCAAATGATTACTCCACCCTCCTCTTCCTCCATATACCCTGATACCTCAATATCTTACGCTGTGCGCCTTCGTATCGATCGTAAAGTATGCCGTTCCTCGTATGTCCAATCGGAGCCAAAAGGAAAAGGGGTTCATTCCACTAGGCTATTCAATAGGAGAAACTGAAGCCATCTCAACATACAACCACGTCCGCAGGATCTGAGCCTCCATTGACGCCGCTGGATACGAACCCTCCGTAGTCGGCAAGGCTGCGCATAGGCGTGTTTGGAGGGAGCTCCAATTCCATGCCAATACCGCTATCGTCGTGTTGCTCTGGCTGCTCCATTTCGGGGTGCTTTGCCCGTGATTGAGGCAATCCATCTTTTTCAGGGCGTATCCTATTATTGGTGTGTGCAGGCCTATCCATCTGAGCAACTGGAGGTTCGGAGTAGGTGCCATTGTGCAGTTGGGGCTCGAAATGACTCTGTTCGCGGTGGAAACCGTTTCTCAAATCAACGCTACCATACCTGCTTGGTCCCTCAGTGGCCTCGCTCACACCAGTTCTTAGCCTTGAACCAGGGTAGGTGTCGTCCCTGTGGTCCATATCGAACCCTGCATCGTAGGCAGATCTCTTCTTTGGTCTCATCTCTATGCTGCTTGGTCTGTGCTCCAGAAACCCCCCCTTCTCCGCAAGCCATTGCAACATCTCATCAACCCAAACCTTGGTAACCCACCATGAACCGAAGCTTAATGCCTGTGCCATAGTGATATCTCGTAGGGCGGCGGAACCCACCTCGCCAACGCAGTGAAGTAGCATGCGCGCGTCAACACCAGGGAATCGGGAAGGTAAGTCATGAAGGAATGTCGTCCAACGATCTAGTACGCCAGAGGTAGAGCTATCATCCAGTTCAGAATTTGCGTGGCGAGAGTAGTTGTGACCGGCGTTGTATGCAGCAGCATTTGCGTAGATGGGTTGCATGCCTTGGTAAGAAGCGGACCTAAGAGGTCCAAGAAGCTCGCGGACTTCGTTTGTCAGAATCTGTAGAGTACGCGTATATCCACCACCAGGAAGACTGCTCTCAACAACACTGACGGGCCTGACATAGCAGATCCAGTCATGCCACATCTGGTCGCGGTTGGCATCATTGGTAAGCATATTGGCTGCCGCGTGAGCCGTAGCATTGACACGCAGAAGTCGATCGATAAGCCCCGCAAATATCGTGGCTGGACCAAGCTTCGCATCGCGCATATGCTGGGGATGAGTTTGGAAAGTGTGATTGATGTGGTTGCTTAGTTTTAGCGATATGTTTCGAAAGGTATCAATGACTTTCGGTGGCATGACTTGGAGAGCAAGGGGCGAAACAAATCGTATCATCTTCTGATACATGAGCCAGTCACATTCTGTGATCCAGGCTGCAATGTCTGGATGTACCAGCAACTTCTGGACCGGAACTGTCAATGTTCCGTGGAAAGAAGTAAAATGGTGCCAGAACATCTTCTCTTTGCAGAATCGAAAGCAGTCAATAACAGAGATACAATGTGTCCGATACAACGCCACCAGTGCATTGGCCGCATCTAGGTCTGTTCCAGTAGGTAAATAAGGTTGCAGGCTGTGAAGCTCAATGGGTTCGTCCTGATTGTAGCTCTGTTCTTGATAAACGGGAAATTTGAGCTGCCGACGGACCATATTAGGAGCAGAAGGGCCCTGTTGAATATCTGGCATAGCGGGATTGAGATACAAGCATCCAGCCGCTTTCGGATTCGACATGTTGGCATGCGCTGCATCGGAGTTGAAGGGGACGTTTGGAGAAGGAAAATCAGCAGTATCAGCTGGAAGTTGTGATCGTGGTCTGTCGTGGAACTACGCGTCAGGAACAAACATCTTGTGCAGAACGCTTCGGTGTGGTGGCAACGGCTGGACGATATGTGACGGGATGAGTGAAGCATTGCTTACCTCCTACCAGCCAGGGTTTCCCCTGCTTCGCCACCCTCTGTAAACTGCTCACCAGTTTGACCCTCGATCGGATCATCGATCAAAGCCAGATCAACGTAATGATATTTGGATTCACCACGCATACCAAGCCTCCGAGTCTGAATGCCAGGAAAAATGATACGAACGAGCTTCCCAAAGCTAGCTGGGTTCAAGGGAGGCACTCTCTCGGTACCGCATCTGGTTGCATAAAGCGAGAACACTCGGCTACGAGGTACCGAGCTGTTGCTCTTTTTACAGACCGAATTTAGCCTATTATAGTAGTCAGTCAACAGAAACTCGAGGTGGTTCTACTTGCTGGTCTGTCAAGACTGGACCCGGAGACTAAAGGTTAACAGACTAAGGGCGCAGACGAATGAGAATCGAAACTCGTTCGGTATAGTCATCACAGCGGGCAATATGACCACCGTAGATAAAAGGCTGCCTTACCAATTCATTGCAAAGATTTGTTTGGTTTTCTCTGATCTTGGCCCTCTCTCGTTTGCAAGTACAGAGGAAGCTACCTCTTTTAAGGATCGATGATGGTTCTCCTTGAAAAGCCGTCGAAGCTCCAAATCGTTGGCAAGGCTTGAAGCAGAACCCTTCTTTTTCCTCATCTCGCTATCGTCTTGGGTCTGCTCATCATTGAACGTTATTGGGAATGATCCATCCTTGCCATCAAAGGACTGGGGATGCGGCATGATAGGTCTCATCCCTTCCGGGTGCCCTGCGTACGCATGATCCACGCTCATTGATCGTCCTCCATTGTGGTGCTCCTGAAGCGATGGGTCGATTACATATTCCTGATTGGGATTCGTCAATTGATGCTCAGATCGCGATATCATTTCTTCAGGTGTGTACTGGACGGTATCGCGAGAAGGTGGTGGTGGATAGGTGCACTCAGAGACATGGCGATACGGCTGCGCAGGCTGTGCGCTTGGGGTGTTTATGCTTGTTGTGGATGCGCGGGATAGTGGTCGTGGACGGCTGCTTGTCGTGGAGCCTGACGTGTTCGACCGTTGTCTAATAGGCCCAGGACCCATGTTGAGTCAGATCGCACTGACGAGCGACAGTTGAATCTTGCCGATGATGAGCGTCGGAGGGTCAACTTGTTTATTGAAGTGGCTGGGGGTGAGGGTCGTCGGTGGGACCCGCGCCGTAGGGGTTGAAGGTTAGAGAAGGCCGACTATTAATCTATGACCTAATCTCAACGTCCAAAAATGGCGAGAACAGCCCACAAGGGACTGCGCGACTTTGAATGATTTTGTGGTGGTTGTCGACTTTTGGGGTCGATTTCTGTAAACAATAGGTCGCCGGGTCAATGAGAAAGGTGGGAATCCACTAGTGCTAGAGCGGGACTAGGATAGCCTAAATTTACATCATTGCCTGCCTACGAAATTCCAGCCATCGTTCTCCATCCAACAGCTATTCCAGAATCATCCAGCTTGCTTCTCCATCGCAACCCATCTACATCACTGAATCCCTCACAATCACCTAAAGTCGTCTGACCTTCATTTTCCTACCTTCAAGATGTCGTTCCAAGACCGTACACAACACCAAATCAATCAGATAGATAAGGAGGTACGTCGCATGAACGGCTTTCAAACAGCTTCTTGATGTCCTATGTCGACTTCCGAAAGCATTCACTGATCTGGGAACATCGTAGCTCTCTAAGTATCCTGTGCTCAACAACTTCGAGAAGCAAACCTCAGTGCCTAAGGTCTATGCGTTCCTGGGTCTAGCTGGGATTTACTTCTTCTTGGTCTTCTTCAATATCGCTGGCGAATTCCTAGTAAACGTTGCAGGATTCGCCATCCCAGGTTACTACTCCCTTGATGCGCTATTCAGTGCAAGCAAGGTTGATGACACTCAGGTAAGCCTGCTGTGGCCTTTGTTGGAAGCCAGCTAACAATTTCACAGTGGTTAACCGTAAGTCAAGCCGCATAGAGGCCGTATCCGTAGTTTGAGGTCCCGAATGCTAATCTACGACAGTACTGGGTGGTCTATGCCTTTTTGACCGTATTTGAGAGTGCCGTAAACGCTGTTTACTGGTTCCGTATGTCTATCCCCCAATACGCGCCTGGACTTGCTTCTAACATTGAACAGCCTTCTACTATACCTTTAAGTTCGTCCTCGTCTTGTGGATGGCTCTTCCTATGACTGGGTATGACAGCATCGACTTATACCCTCACTTGAGCACGTGACTAATTGCGTCGTGACAGTGGTGCGCAAATCGTCTTTCGCTCCTTCATCCAGCCAGTCTTCTCTCGCTTTTTCTCCCAGTCAGGGCAAACTGCTGCGAACCTCCGCTCCCAGACCGACCAGGCGGGCAAGCCCCACGCTATGTGAAGCGTTCACATACATTTACCTCGGACATATGGTCTGGGCACCCATGGGAAAGGGAGAATTGCATGCATTTCTCTCTACTAGCTAGGCAATATGCACCGAGGATCAACAATAGATGAAGTAGATGGGGGTTTCTTGGTTCGTGGCCATTCCTCAGGGGTTGCAGAACGGGTACGAGTCTACAGCGAAATATTGATCACCGATCATGTCTACAATAGCTCTCGCTTGTGTATACTACAGCGCCGAAGCTGGTAATGAAATTTTTATGCATGGTGTTATTTGTGGGTTACTGTAATGCGGTGTGGAACAACTCGAACCCCCTCTCACCTGCCAAAACCACTTCAAGAACCGTTGATCCAAAAAGAGATAACATTGATGTTGGCCATCTTCGAGCATGCGTCGCCTGTCGATGTTTATACAAACTACCATGCTTGACCAAGTCACATATACAATGCGGTTAGAGCGTTCAAGCCCACATTCATTCAATATATTCCGATACTCCTCCCCCAGCCTTCCACTCTCGGGTTCAACTAATGTCACGTTAGTGAAGAGACATACCTGGTACGAATATCTCACAATACCTCTATGTGGAACGGGAATAAGTTTGTCTCGCTCTGCGTTAATGGTGGTATATGCTCCTTATCCCTATTCACTATGGTAATGATTTTCATTGCCGTCTTCTGCAACGTCGAGCCAATGGCCTTAGTAACTTTGGTTCGTTCTAGAGTAACATGAGCAATCCGCAATAACTCTCCAGCACGGGAAGCCTACCAATTTCTGTCTTTGGCGTCGCAAGAGTCACTTCCAGGCACCAAGATTCCCAGCACACCTCTTCGTCTCCCTTCCCAAACCATCCCAAGCCCCCGCCCTTCTTCTTTCTCTTCTCGAAGAATTCAACAACCAGCGAGCCTCGTATGCTACTCTTAGGTGACGAAGTAGAAGTGAGTTGTCTTATCAGCTGTCCAACGCGCGTATCTATGAGGGTTTCGACGTCTGGATCCGGGATGACAGGAAGGGTGAAGTCAAGGATTTCGAGGTATGAAGGTCGTATCGGGGAGAAGTAGCGGTGGAAGCAGATCGTGTGTAGAACTCCTGGAGAAGTCAGCGCAGGAATTCTACCAGCTGTATTATTCTTGTACCTCGAACAATGTCTTTGACACAAGTGGGGTCCGCAAACACTTCCAGGATATACTGCGGCGGTTTTTGCGCTTCCATAGCTCAAGGACCCGGTTCAGCCTTTCTGCCCATGGTTGACTCCTCTTCAAAGCCTCCAGCGCTCATATGCCATCTTATCGGCCACAGGTCACACACATCGTGGACAAAGCGTGAAGCTTAGGCCAGTAGGACCCCCACATGATGCCTCGGCTACAACCACAGCGTCTCCCGCGCCAAACACCAGCCACACTTCGCCTTGCCATCCCCAACATCTACCACCCGCCTTGTATATCAGGAGATCGTGATCTAATTGGGGAATTCAAGAGGTGATATACCGTGAGCTTGCAAGAGTGATGATAGATGCTACTAGGAAATGGCTTCGGCGTAACAGGACGAATTTTGCTATTGGCTTCGGGGTCATTGGTGTAGGATATATTGCGGGTCAATATGTACTCTCGAAGATCAAGGAAGCGCAGGAGCGCATGGCGGGCGACCGCATTGCAAAAGAGAAGTAAGTACCTCTGGAGCTCCCCAGATTGCCCAATCACTGACTACTCGTAGCTTACGCCGACGATTCCAGCAAAACCAAGAAGACTGCACTATCACAGTCCTCGAACTGCTGCCGACAGTGTCCGAGAATATAATAGAGGCTTTACCGTCAGAAAAGATCCTAGATGAGCTGCAGCAGAAGAAGGCGCAAAGGTTGGGAAGAGGTACAGGCACGTCCGACGTTGCGCAATCAGAGCTTTCTTCAGGAACTCCCAGTGCAGTAGACGAGGATGGCAAAAGTATCTCTAGCGAAAGCTACGTGCATGCAAGTCAGATGGTGTCTTCAGGCGTTGGCAATGGGGAATCTAGGCCAGCAAAAAGCAAAGCCCAGCTATGGGGCGAGCTCAAGATCAGCTGTACGTCATGTATCGCTCTTCTAGTTTTACAGATACTGAGTTCTTGCAGCTATCACAAGAGTGTTCACACTACTATATACAATCTCTCTCCTCAGTCTACTGACTCGGATACAACTTAATCTCCTTGGTCGAAGAAATTACCTTTCCAGCGTGGTTGCTCTGGCTTCTCACCCTCCACAGGATCCTACTATCAGTCTTGAGAACCGTGACGATGATAATGTCGAACGAGCCTATGGCAACGACTTCGAAACCAACCGCAAATATCTCACCTTCAGTTGGTGGCTATTGCACAGAGGATGGAGAGACATAATGGGGCGAGTTGAGCCAGCGGTCAAAGAAGTTTTCGGGCCTCTAAATCCAAGAGAAGACATCTCGCTGGAGCGATTGTCTAGCCTAATACTCGATGTTAGAAGGAAAGTCGAAGGGGCAACGCCGGAAGAACGAAGGTACATGTGCCCGCTTTTTACGCACTTGCCTATGCTAATACATCCTAGAGTCCGTGAATGGCTCTCTTTGATCCTTCCACCACCGGACCAGGAAGATGCTGTCCTTCGCGACTCCGGCATGACTACCCCACCGCCTTTACCGCAGCAGCCACCAACGCTCCAAGACCCAACATCTATAGCCTCTCCTCCGACTTCGCCCACCTCTGCTTCTACCATATCCCCACCTCTCCGACGCCTTCTGGACGAAACGTCCGACCTCATAGAATCTCCAATGTTCACACACGTGCTTACTGTTATTCTTGATTCCACCTTCTCACAACTTGCCGATAAAAAGCTCCGTTCGGAAGCTTACAAGCTTCCTCCTCTCACACTAGAACCATTGACCTCGGAAAGAATCACAGATATAACAGACACCGACCCCGCAGCTGCTTCGGTGAAATTACCAATCATCTTGGCAGTGATGGTTAGAGAAGCACATAATATTGGAAGAGGAGTGCCTAATGAGTATGTGCAAGCTATGGAGAATGTCGGTGAGCTAGAAGGCTTTGCAGCTGTTGTCTATAGCAGTAATTTCGAGTTTGAAGCCGGCGTCGGCACCGCCAACGGTTCTGATATTGCTGAGCCTAAGAGTGATGATGACGCAGTCGCCGAAGAGACATCCCTAGAAATTCCAGCTGCTGTCGAAGCAGAAGAGACGACAAGAGCGGGAAAAGGCGCCGGGGTTTTGGACAGAGCCAGTGGGGTTGTGGATGCGGCATGGGGAGGATTCGAGAGTGTCTGGGGGAGAGTCACGGGAAGGGGCGGAGACTCGATTGCAGGATGAGCGTAAATTTTAACATGAAAGATACCCGAGGCTTCGATATTTGAAGCGATCTACCACTGTGTAGGCATTGATGTAAAGTATCGAATTTTTACTATAGTAGAGCAAGAAGTCATCAAACCTTCGTAATTCATTTGGTACGGCCACAAGCTCGCATGTATATTGAAAATTAAAGTCTTATCACATTTTTCTAAGCCTTTATTACAGCTTTGCTTCCACAGTGGATGTGCGCTACAGTTACCTTTAATTCAGGTCGTTGACGGTTGACGCACTAGTGCTAGTCCGTTTCAGCCTTACAGGCTCGAAAAAGCCACGACATAAGAATTTCTGTTGTCCAAAAACTTTTTCTCCTTTACACCCTCGTCACGATATTTCTTCTCATCTAGACTACAGATATGGATGCATTTTGGGCGGCTCCTCCGGTGTCAAGGTGAATCCTGAGTACCTCTGTGCCTTCTTCCCTGCGAGTTGTACATGGTAGAGATTTTGATGCTAATAGGGTAGGACTTTGACAGCTTTGACAGCCGTGCAATCGATACTCATCTATGGAGGGATACTTGATAGCCGTCGGATTGTTTTCTACTTGCCATGGATCTTTAAGTTTCCTATGCCAGAAATATGGCGATTTGGTACCTCGTTCTTTTTGACGGGTCCTAACATCAGCATACTGTTTGACACCTATTTTTGTAAGCAGTCATTGGGACCCCTGAAGTATCAAACTCTTACATGAGTCAGTATGGACGTATTCAAGTGGCCTCGAGAAAGCGTCAGGCCGGTTCTCTCAGCCTGGAGACTTTTTTGTCTACATTATCTTCATTTGCCTAATTATTCTGGTATGTTAAGTCAACAATTGTCCAACTGTCAAAATTGCATTCGTCTTGCTTCTCACTTTAGTAGTGATATACACATGTAATTTCCTATCAAGCACCTCACATATCTGCCCGCCCAGCCCTTTCTAGCTGAAGCGGTTCCTGAAGATGAGGGAGATCACCCTCACATTTTGCGTGGGCCCGTCATTCGCAATCAATCCTTAAGGGTCTGCGTGCGGTGTGAGCATGGTGGAGGTGA
This sequence comes from Cladonia macilenta KoLRI003786, assembly GCA_000444155.1. NCBI lineage: Eukaryota > Fungi > Ascomycota > Lecanoromycetes > Lecanorales > Cladoniaceae > Cladonia > Cladonia macilenta. The sequence continues at coordinate 883,926 of KE598603.1, read as the reverse complement.
AATTTGAGAATAGCCAACGTGACCTTCGGATATTTACGTTTGGTGGTTTTTGCTTCCTACATATAGTCCTCGACTTCTATTTCCTTGCAKACACTACATGTTTCGAATCTTTTGCATACTTGCAGTGCTTCTGCATATTAACGAGGTATTTCTGAGAGCATTGCTGATACCAAAAAGGCTACTGCAGGAGGTTTATTGGGTGGCGTGATCTTTACACAAGGTAAACATTCCTGCCTTACATTTTTGGAAACGTACTAATATTCGCAGCTCTGATCCTCGCGATCGCATACACCTATGCCCAAGAAAACAAAGGCAAGAAGGTCTCGTTCTTCATCGTCACTTTCAACGTCGTCTGGCTGCCATGGGCTATGCTTCTGATGACGTTCGTCATGGCTGGACCAGGTGCGGTAATGCAACAAGCTACGGGAATCGTGGCAGCCCATCTCTATGACTTTCTCACTCGCATTTGGCCAACATTCGGTGGTGGGCGAAATTACATAATCACGCCTGCAATCGTTAAACGGTGGTTCGGAGCTGATCGCCCAAAAATCCAAGTCAGAGGCTATGGTACCGCATTTAGACAAGCAGCTCCAGCGCCAGGCCGTGGTACGTCAAGTGGATTTGGATTCTCTAGCGCGTGGGGTACTCGTGGGCAAGGGCGGCGTCTGGGAGGTGACTGAGTGGGCAGCATCAGCATTTGGAAGCAGCGGCGCATCTTGTATTTGTAGATGAACGAAATGACTTTATACGATACCCAGCATTGGAAATACTCTAGCTGTTTGGCCGCGTAAAATTACCGTTCTAATAGAAAACCGCGCTAAATTGGCCTTCCCGCACAAAAATTGAAAGAAGCTATGCAACCCACAGCTTGAGTAGAAAGAGTACCTCAATGTTTGACCACTCAAGCAACCCCAAGAGAAAGAAGTGCTCCTGCGCTGTGGTCCACGCCTGAGAGCGTTACTTCCCAAAATGGCGGTCGTGCTTGCCAAAGGCGAGGAGCTCGACTATACCATCAAACCAGAAGCTACCACCCCCATCGTTGACACAAGTGAATGGCCATTGCTCCTCAAGAATTACAACAGACTTCTCGTTCGCACTGGACATTTCACTCCTATACCAGTGGGTTGTACGCCTCTCAAACGCGACCTAAATTCCTACATCAGTTCCGGGGTGATCAACCTTGACAAACCTTCCAATCCCTCCAGTCATGAAGTCGTTGCTTGGGTGAAGCGCATGCTCAGGTATGACATATAGGAGCAAGTTGTATAAAGTGTTGCTGACGGAAACAGAATCGAAAAGACTGGTCATAGCGGAACTCTCGACCCCAAAGTTACAGGCTGCCTCATCGTATGCCTCGACCGTGCAACTCGTCTCGTCAAGTCACAACAAGGCGCAGGAAAAGAGTATGTCTGCGTAATCCGCCTCCACGATAAGCTACCAGGTGGCGAGGCGCAATTCGCCCGAGCTCTAGAAACCCTCACCGGCGCACTTTTCCAACGACCCCCATTAATCTCAGCTGTTAAGAGACAATTGCGGATCCGAACTATTCACGAGAGTAAACTATACGAGTTTGACAACGATAGGCATCTCGCTGTTTTCTGGGTGAGCTGCGAAGCAGGGACATACCTTCGAACGTTATGTGTACATTTAGGATTACTACTAGGGGTAGGTGCGCACATGCAAGAGTTGAGGAGGGTGAGGAGTGGGGCTATGGATGAGCAAGATGGGATGGTAACTCTGCACGATGTGCTGGACGCTCGATGGATGCATGATAATCAGAGGGACGAGGCATATCTGCGGAAGGTTATTCGACCTCTAGAGAGTCTTCTTACAACGTATAAGCGTATAGTTGTGAAGGATAGCGCGGTCAATGCCGTCTGCTATGGTGCGAAGTTGATGATTCCTGGACTCTTAAGATACGGTATATCCCAACACTTAACACCAATTGTCTGAATAAGCTGACTCCTTTCGCAGAGGCTGGCATCGAAGTGCACGAAGAGGTAGTCCTTATGACGACAAAGGGCGAAGCCATTGCTCTTGGTATTGCCCAGATGTCCACAGTCGAACTCTCTTCATGCGATCACGGCGTCGTTGCAAAGGTCAAGCGATGTATCATGGAACGAGACCTATATCCCAAACGTTGGGGCATGGGCCCGGTAGCCCTAGAGAAGAAGAAGATGAAATCCGATGGCCAGCTCGATGTACGTGACTCTTGCCAACCCAAATGGCCTTTGAGGCTCAACTAACATCTAACAGAAATACGGCCGACCCAACGAAGCCACGCCCGCCAAATGGAATGCCGAATACAAAGACTTCACCGCCCCCCTCGAATACGTCGGCCCCGAAACCACCCAACTCAAGATCGAGCCCAAACCCGAACCAGCAGAAGAAGCCCAAGCTGTATCCACAGCGAACGCTACCGTGGGATCCCTCCCAGAAAACGGCGATACTAAGAAAAGGAAGAGACATCATGAAGGCGAAACGCCGGAGGAGAGGGCAGAACGTAAGCGGAAAAAGAAAGAAAAGAAGGAGAAGAGGAAGTCGAAGAAAGAGTCGTCAGATGATGGTAGTGAATGAGTAGGAAAGTAAAAGCTTGCTAGGTTAGGATAAGACGGAGTGCTTGGATGGGCGCTCTCCCTGCTGCTTTGTATATTAGCTCTGAGGCGYGGCGCTTGGAATAAGATGCTCGGTGGTCTCATGTTACCAGAGTCAAAAGAAAATTTATCAGATGCTGGTTACGTCTAATCATTGACTGAAGCCTTGTATCTACTTTGAGTGCCTGTGCTCCTCTGTATTGTCAGWCCGAATTTGAAGCGTGGAGCTCTTTGAAAAGTCCGTAGGGGGGAGGTGTGTTTGAATCGGATACCTAGATAGATTCAAATAAAATACGAGTAAAGATAGTTGAACAGGACGTTACCCCTCGAAAGAAAGAATGAATGAATCTCCATTGCTACTAACGTAACGCCGACTCCCCAACCAAGAATGTCCCTACCGTATTCATATCATACAACGCCCCATCCCATCCGCAAATGTCATGATGAAACCCCCCCTTCCAAAGAAACAACCCCCTCAACTCGTCCCCCTCCCCGCCTCCTTCCTCCTCCCCCCACCAGAAGAAGACTCCTCACTAACCACATCCTCATCATCATCACTCATCAAACCCTCCAATTCGAATTCCTCTGCATCCCTAAGCCTCCTCTCATTATTATTGGCTAGTACATGGCCATTACCATTTGCATGTAGAGTTTGATTCTTATGTGTTTGGTTGGTTCTGATGTTTTTGGGGGTTAGAGGCCAAGCGTAGGAAGCGTAGAGGTGGAGGAGGATGCAGACGAAGAGGAAGAGGAGGAAGGAGATGGAGTAGAGGAGGAGGATGTAGGAGACGTGGGAGACGTGGACGGTGGCGAGGAGGTTCATTTGTTCTTCGGTGGCGCCCATGAAGAGGAAGCCGGATGTGTAGAGGAGCTTTAGGCCGATAGAGGTGTTAGTGGATGGGATTTTAGGGTGGTGCATGGGCAGTGGGGAAGGGGGAACTTACGAAGGGGGTGAGGTATTGGAAACTAATGGTGTCTTCGGCGTCGGTGTCGGAGATGGAGTTTTGGTCTCTCAGCACGAAGGCTATTTCTACTATCCTGACAGCGCCGGCGGCCATGAGTGTGTACCCGAAGACCGTGTGGACGTGGGTGCTGAGTTCCAGCTCTTGCGGATGGGCACTCATACCCCAGCCGGTGAGCATGATGACTACAGCTGGGAAAAGATTCCTTTTGGGTCTGCCGTCTCGTTTCCGGGATAGCCATACCCCTAGTAGGCCAGCACACCACCATACGATTCCCATGCTTGTGTGCTGTAAGTCGTTTTTCACCCATGGTCCACCCCATCTGTGCTCGGTGAAGGTATTGACACAGCCCCAAGCGGCAATGAGCAAGCTGTCAAAGAACTCTTGACTTCGGCCCGATCTCTTTAACCAGATTTGTCCTACCAGGAGGAGTATAGTGAGGATGATTCCGTAGCCAATAAACGCACTACCCATGATGAAATGCGCCAGACACTGACCCAAATGATCACCGCGGCAGAATCCCAGTGCTGTGATACCTCCAAACAGCATCTGCACCCAGCTAGCAACAGGCATTGCCTTTCCCATCATTCCGTGCATCATGATCGTGTATCGTCGTATCCTGGCATGTATTCCCTTTTCTAAATGCAGTTTGAGGTATATGCCTAATATGGCTTGCACAAGGAGCATGAGCATGAGCATCGTGGCCATGGATGAGTGGACGTTGGGAGCGAATTGGCGACCGCCGTGCTCGTGGCCGAGGAAGTATCCTACTATTGCGAGGACAGCGCCGAGCGTTTGGAGGGGAACGTGCCATCGTGAGCGGACAATCTGGTTGTCAGTCAGTATTGTGGGTCGAGAACGTATGGCAGGAGGAATTGTACCCCAAGAACCATGCCGGTTGGGAAGACGATCCCGAAGGATAGTATTTGGATTCCTATGTGAATCCATAATATGGTATCCTGTCCTTTGTCAGAAATGTTGCAGGTGCGGATGGGTGATAATGGCGCACTATAGGCTCTGCAGATATTCCTTCACCTTCCGGTATGTCATCCATATGATGCTCGTGCGTCAGAGCATAACCGGCGAAGCAGAGCAGAGGAGCCAAATCCAGTGGCCGAACCATGGCTGATGTTCGCATGTTATGATAGGATGGACGGTGAATTGCAAAATGCTAGGGCAGCAGTCTGTTCATGATCTCCTAAGGTACGAACAGATTCAATGTGGCCGGTAGTTTCCTAGGCATTCAAGGGCAAGCGAAAGGTGACATTGGAGGTTGTTGTCAGCAAGGTATTTTGGAGAATTCGAAGGGGGGCAAATGTTCAACCAATTAGCGGAGAGCAGCGGAATCCCGTTGCGAAAAACCCCCTTGGAGCAACACCTAAACACAGTGCTGCTGCGAAAAGAGTAGCACTCTAAGGCTGCTACGACTTGGTCTCAGCACCGTACTGTTTCGAATTGATTTAAGAGTATATCAAATCTTCGAACTTGCGCCATTTCAGCATACACATGAGCTCCTATTAGTGTAACATCTGAATTTCATCTCTCATCAACCAGAAGAACAATTGAGAACCAAAATACATGAAATACCCAGGTTATCTGCATCTCGATAAAGTCTTACTCGGTTGAATCCTCAATCCAAATAACCTTACCTTCATTTTCTTCTCTTATTTCCTCATCAAGATGTCTTCATCTCCCTCCTCTCTCCCCTCAATCCAAAAACCAGGGCCAATCCCAGACTCTCAAATATCAATTCCAAACAGCCAGACCAACCCCCTCGAAGCAAAGAAAATCGTTTGTCATCCCCTCATCCCGAATAAAACCACACATAACCCCCCCATCAAAATTACCTAACCTCCCCCCTTCACAGGCCAGTCTCCAAGCCAAAATCACCGCTCTAAAGCTCCAAATCCAGGAGACGGAAGAGAAGCAGAAAGATGTAGATGCTAAGCTTAAGTATATAGCCCTCTTATTCCTTTTCCCCATTCCCCCTCATTCCCCCCACCCCGAAACCCTCGAATCAAGATACATATCATCCCCCACCTATACCCAGCAAAGTCAAATAAATCCACTTCAACCATCATCACCTCCCTTTCCCATTCATTATGATTAATTCTCTCATATCTGACACATTCTTTCCCACTCATCTTAGAAACAAAGACCCTCAAGCAACAGTGAAAGCGCACATCAAGCTCCTACACGACTATAATGAGATACGGGATGTGGGGCAGGGCCTCATGGGTATTATAGCTGCTACAAAGGGCGTGAGGGTTCGGGATGTTTATCAGGATTTTGGGGTTGGGGAGGGGGATTGAGGGGGAAGTGTTGGAGCATAGGTCATGATGATGTGGAAATGGTATGAAATGATTGCAAGGAGGTAGAAGAGTGTTGCTCTATTTCTATTTATAATAATAAGACAGGTAAGGAGCCCAGATGTTCCCACAGTATAACCATTTGACTCAGCTAACCGAGTGGGGTCACTATACAGCCAGTCCAGCCAAAACACCATCGCTGTACCCAAATGCTCAAAGTACGACACGACGAACAATATAAATGATGCGCATCATCGCCGCCTTGACCAACCGGATCAATGCGTCTTCCCCAGACTCTGCAAGTTGACCAACTCATAGTACTTGCCACGAAATCTCAAAAGCTCAGCATGAGTCCCGTGCTCCACTATCTTTCCCTGGTCGAAGACGTAAATCATATCCGCCTTCTGGATAGTACTCAAACGATGTGCCACAGCAATAGTCGTCCTGCCGCGTGCAGCGGCGTCAAGAGCTGCCTGCACCACCTTCTCTGACTCCGAATCGAGAGCGGAGGTTGCCTCGTCTAGTAGAAGAACTTTAGGATCGCGAAGTAGGGCTCGGGCGATCGCAATACGCTGCTTTTGGCCACCGGAAAGCATGCTGCCCTTCGAGCCAACTACGGTGCCGAAGCCATCTCTGTAGTATATGTCAATAGCTGCCCTAGATCAACGATGATAGATTATACGTACGGAAGAGATATGATGAAATCGTAAATGTTGGCATCTTTGCAGGCTTGCACAATAGCCTCCTCTGGCACATCCTCCCTGTCCGCTCCCAGCAAGACGTTCTCACGGATTGTCCCTTGATAAAGAGTTGGCTCTTGACTGACGAGTGCAAGGAAGCTCCTATAATCGTTAAGGTGCAGGCTAGAAATCTCCTTCCCGTCAACATAGACTCCTCCAGCCAATGGGTCGTAGAAGCGCTCCATGAGGGCTATGGTCGTGCTCTTCCCGCAACCGCTCGCTCCTACTAAAGCGACGTACTGGCCCGGCTTGACAGTAAGGTTGAGACCTCTCAGCACTGGCTGCTCAGGCCTGGTCGGATATCTGAAATGTACATCGCGAAATTCAATGTTGCCTTCCATATGTTCGACTCGCTCACCATCTGGGGACCAAGAGTCAATTGGCGGCACTCTATCAAACAATATCTTGAGTTCTTTAGCGGCTTGCTTAGCTTTGCCCATATCTGGGGCGAAGGAAAAGATTGTTCCAGCTGACTGGGCACCGAATATGATGGCGGAAAAGCAAATGAAGAAGTGTAACTCCGATATTTCCCCGTTGGCGATGAGTGTTCCGCCATACCAGAAGCCTAAGGCTGTACATAGGAACATAAATGACTGAGCCGCAGCGTAGAGAACTGAAGATCGAAGGATCGATTGCAGGCTCCTTTGCTCTTGCGCAACGATTAGTTGATGATAATGCTCCCAGACGTCGTCTTCTCTTGTTAATGAAGCCACGGTGCGAATGGCAGCAGTGGCTTCGCATGCATAGCTTGCTGAGGACTCATATGCTTTCTTGGCTCTAGCTTGGAACCTCGCCAGCATCCAGAACCTGAGAAAGCCGCAAGACAACAGTATTGGTATCGTAGCTGCGCACACAAGGGCGAGTTTGTAGTTGAAAGCGCATGACAATGAGATGGCCGCAATGAGTGTCGTGCACACGACAAGGATAGTGCCTAGGGTAACACCACTCATGCCTGCAAGATGTGTTGTCTCTGTTGATAAGAAGGAGGTCAATGTTCCAGCTGAGTTCTCCTCTTTATCGAAGAAAGCAATATCTTGCCGTAGCATCGCCCGGAAAGCTTGGTTTCTCGCCCGATGTACCAAGCGTTCAGAACAGTACGCAAAAGCTATACCCTGAATACTGAAAGCTAAGATTTGTGTGATAGCAAGCATGAGGTACATCAGGGACCAGAAATTGGCCCGAGATCTGAGCGTAGCGTACATCGGTGGTGGCAATGAGAGAGCGACGATTTCCTGGCCGAAGAAGACCGCTTGTGTTGGGTTGCCCCCTCCAGCGATTATGCAGAAGGCAAGCCCAAGAAGCATGATAGGAATCTCCGTCCTATTGAAGCTGCCGACTACCTTGATCAAAGTCCATAGCGAATATTCGGGTCCAGAGTTGTTAGGTCTGTTTGCTAACACCGCGCTGGACACTGACTTTCCCGTAGCCAGACGCTCAAGTCCCTGACTGGTGGTTGTTTTCTGAAGAGAGGCCGACTTTGTTAATTCGGCTTCTGTCTCCTCTTCCGCGGCGCTTTCTTCTTCATCTTGCTGCTTATTCTCTGCAGATATGCGCTGTGCATCTACGAGGCTGTAGTAAGCTCCCCTCTTCTCGAGGAGTTCGTCATGGTTGCCTTGTTCGACGATTCGCCCTCGTGACATCACCACAATATTGTCGGCTGTCTTTATAGTAGAAAGGCGATGAGCTATAACAATGGTCGTACGTCCCTGCGCAGCTACGTCGAGGGCGGCTTGGACCACCCCCTCAGATTTCGTATCAAGCGCTGAGGTAGCCTCGTCGAGCAGTAGGATCTTRGGATCGCAAACCATAGCTCGTGCAATTGCAATTCGTTGCTTTTGCCCGCCTGAAAGTAGAAATCCACGCTCCCCAACATTGGTCTGGTAGCCCTCTGGTAACCCGGTGATGAAGTCGTGTGCATTAGCCATCTTAGCGGCGTTTTCGACGAGTACCTGCTGCTCTTCCGGGCTTTCATGTTCGTGCTTAGTACCGATGAGCCCGTGTCGGATGTTCCCAAATATGGTGGTACCAAATAACGTGGGCTCCTGACTGACCAAAGAAATTTGTCGGCGCAACCACCTCAAATTCAGCTTGCTAATGTCATGGCCATCAAGATATACATTGCCGCCCACCGGATCATAGAAGCGCTCCACAAGGCCTACAATGGTAGACTTTCCAGAACCAGACGCACCGACAAGGGCAGTAGTCTTTCCCGCTGGAACCTTAAGGTTCACGACTTCCATAACCACAACCTCCGGCCTTGATGGATAGATATGCTTGATGTTCCTCAGCTCGACTGTTCCATCCACATGCTCAAGTATTTCTCCTGCGGCGGACGTCGGGTCCAGAGGCGAAACTCGATCAATTGTGTTAAAAATCTTGGCTGCCGCTGCTATGCTGGTGGTAAAAGCCTGAACGTTTGGCGCCACATTGCCTAGCGAGAAGGCTCCAATCATTATAGCAAGCATGATTGTCAGAACCTGAGAAAGTGACATTTGACCATCGGCAATGAATTTTGAGCCTTGCCAGAAGGAAAGACCGTAATTGAGGTACAATATGCCCATCATAAAAGCGATCATGACTGCCAGAACTCTCTTGAGCTTCGTACCCCATTTTTCAGCTTCCGTCAAATGCACGTCATACTGTCTCGCAAGCTTCTCTTGTGTACCAAAAGCCGTTGCATTTCGGATGGAACTGATGACTTCTTCTGCCACGGTGCCGCCCAATGCATACGACTCTAATGATTGCTTGTTGTACCTGATGATGAACCTGGATCCGATTGACCCAATAGCACTGATGGCAAAAACCGTAGACGAGAGAATCAGCGTCAATTTCCAGTACTTGACGAACCCAATGACGAACGCAGTCACAAAAGTGGATAATGCAGCCAATGTGAGAGATATCTTTTCGGATATTCCATCCTGAACAAGGTTTGTATCGGCTGTGATCCGTGTGGTTATCTCTCCTGCTCCGAGCTTGTCAAAAAAGGCGATATTCTGGCGTAAGATCGCTGCCAGATACTGCTCACGAATCTTGCCGGAAATGTGTTCGCCAGTATAGATAAACCCCACAGTACAAGCATAGATGGTGACAAACTCGCCAATGGCAAGATAAACAAAGTAGAGCGTGAAATGTCCTAGCTCGTGATTGAAGTATGCATGCGAAAGCGTTCCGTTGAAAAAGCCTTGAAAGATACCAGCCAGTTGGCCAAAGATAACCTATACATCGTTAGCACTCGTGATAAGCGTACTGTATTCGTGTACTAACGGTCATTAATGGCATAACAGCCCCTCCCGCAATAGCACATACACAGCTGACCGCAATAATGATCAGATCCACTGTCGTAGCATATCGGTACAACGTCTTGAAAGTGACGGTGACTGTCGGTATATCTAATTGCCTTTTGACAATCTCCCTCTCATGAGGTGGGAGATGCTGGTATGCTTCATCTTCTTTCTTAACCTCAGGAACCTTGACGAYATGCGAATCGAGTTTTTCTAATTTGGTAATGTCTTCAGACGACGACCCTGAAGAGTGTAGGTCGTGCTCTTGCTTTTCACCCTCAACTGTCTCTTGAGTGAACGCGGCATCACTCAGGCCCTCGTGCGACTGTTTTCTTTCAATTTCTGCATCGAATTCTTTCGCGGCATGGTTCAGGTCCCCACCGGTGCTATCCATGACCAAGACTTCAGAGGATGGCGGCCTATCGAAGGAAAACCAGCAGGGCCGAAACGAAAAAGCTGGTAAAACTCGAGGAGGGTATTAAATATGAATTATCAGATTAGCAGCTCATGGTATGGGCGAACCGAGGCGATGACAATATGTTGCCCCGCAATTGGTCCAAACAAAGAAGGAGAGGCAAAAGGTGCTGCTCAGGGTGCGAAAGCTAGGGAGAGGAAAAATTTAAGCCTAAGGAATGTCAGGCCAAAGATGGAAGAGGAAGATAGAAAAGGCGAAATAAGTATGGAGGCAGCAGCGATTGTACATGATAGTAGTCATAGCCCTAGGCCTTATTTACTTGCGCCTGCATAGGAAATAATTCTACGTACTCGGAGAGTCTCGATCCCGGTCCGCGTAGCACCTACCAGAAAGAGCTTATGGCGCACGCTAGGTCTGCAAAGCGTGCGGGATGTCGGCTACACGCGACACCGCTGAAGAGTGTCATCTTACATACGATTACACCTACTGTAGATCGCCGTTAAAAAGCAACCTCCTGCAATGCAGAAGTTTGTCTACAATGGCCGTTGTAATAGACATGCATCAAACAACATAGATTCCTCTTGCCCCTGGCCATGGATTTTCCTCTTCCAGAGTCACTGAATCGTACTCGTTTTTGTCGAGTCATAGGCAATCATGTTAAACACCGCTTCTTATGACTACATGTCGAGTCATAGGCAACCATGTTAGACACCGCTTCTTATGACCACATACCTACGGCTGAACTCATGGATACGAAAGCGAGTGTCGGAACGGAGGAAAGATATCAACCGACGTCCGGTAGGGCCACCCGCTAGAGCACATTCAACCGATCACAAGGCAACAGCATATGGATTAATTCATGGGCTCTGTACCAAAATTAGTACGCCCTGCGTGTGAAGAAAACATAATACGGCAACAAGATCGGGCTGTTGAGCTAGGATCATATCTTCACCCCTGCTCATGGAGCAGAGAAATCTTAATTGAGAGATATCCTCGTACAAAATCATCATTCAGAGTATCTTCTGAAATATTAAAACTCAAAATCAAGGGTAGTTAAGGAGCATAAATGCAATTCCTGAGACGGAAATCCTGAGTCATCCAGCTGTGACCTTCTAGAAAGGAGTAGCCATATTCCAGCACCCCTCCCCTCACAAATGATCCTCTACCCTCCTATCTCACAAACCTCAATCGTAGTATCATAGAATCACCCAGTAAACCCTCCCATTCACTAAGCAACCCTCTCCCAAAACCCGCCAAGAGATATCCCCCCGTCACGTGACCCCACCACACTAAGCGACCCTCCGCCCACAAACCCGCTAAAATTACAACATCACGACCACGACCACGACCACCACATCCATCCTCGCCATCACCTCCCCTCTCAAGACATCGCCAACACCCACAACGATGCCTGTAAGCCCCCCCCCATCCCCTTTCCCCTTCTCCTATCTCCCTCTCCCCTACCTTCCTCTCTCACATTCTCGAACTAATGTAACCATCAACCTAGTCCCACAAATCCTTCCGCACAAAGCAAAAGCTCGCTAAAGCACAAAAGCAAAACCGCCCTATCCCGCAATGGATCCGTTTAAGAACTGGGAATACAATCCGGTACGTTTGAAACTATCTTATTATATACCGCAAAGTTGGAAATTGGGGGTGGATGTGTGGATACGAGAACGAGAAGGAAAGGCAGGGATGGGTTGGGGAGGACTGTGATGGTTTGGATTTGGCTAATAGGTGTGTGTGGGTTGCAGGTATAACGCGAAACGAAGACATTGGCGTAAGACGAGGATTGGTATCTAGACTGTTCTCAAACATCTTGCGGAAAGGTCGGGGGGAAGGGGGAAGGGTTTGCATGCACGGATTCAGCTTCTCTAAATGGCATGGACATGGATATGGAACAGATATCTCGTGTGGTGGGTGGGTGGGTTGTTGTCCATTGCAGAGATACGGTTGGCTTGTGAGGGCTTGACATATGGATAAGATCGAAGAGCCAGCGCTCTGGAGCAAGCAAGCAAGCAGTTGAAGGAAGCCAAATATGATGCTTAATCCCATGAGGTAGTTTGCCGTGATATCGTGAGAAGTGCTGTGCTTTGATGTTTCATCTGTCTTTGGGGGTTTGTATGTTGAGTAATTGCGCGGGAGTTCTGAATTCCTATTCTCGCTCTCKCTTGTAGTAGAATTCTTTGATGCCACCGAATGCGGAAACACGGTGCTAGATCTGCCTTTCACATCCTTTAGAGAATATCTACTGTGTTTCTACGGTCCGAGAGGTCTGCATTGATGGATGCAATGCTTGTGTTAATAGTTGAAACTTCATGGACCAATGGATAGAAGTTATAATTCTACTTGATGTTACCTTAACGCATTGAATGCATGCAAGAGAACACCGGTGCAGGACTGAACGGAAAGGCACTACTTAGGTGAGTATCTAGACAGAGCACCTGGCAGAAGATGGATCCGTCTGAGTCCACTCTTGTATACGGAAAAGCAGCCTCAACAGAGTCCAAGCACAATCTGAACGCCTTGCCATTGCATCAATCGTTAACCGTATGCAAATTTTTGCCTCCGACCACCACAAGTGCATTCAAACCGTAGCACTTGACCAAAATATATAATTGTCGAGGCGTGATGAAGGCGATCAGCGGCTGTAATGAGATTAGCAGGATGGCCGGCATCTCAGACCACAGAACAAACTTACTCCTCAGCCCATTCGTTTTCGCGACGGATTTGATCCTCCTCCTCAGGGGTAAAGTCATTCTGGATGTTAAATGTCTTGCGAATCTCCTCTGGGGACTTGCCCTTGATCATATTCGCAACGGTCTTGCACCCGACATCCAGCAGAGCCTTGATGTCAAGGTAGTTGGAAGCCTAAATAGATACAAAGTCAGCATAAGAAGCTTAAATCGCATGTCGAAGACCACCTACGAGGATAATCTCAAACAACATCTCCTGGTCTACCTGCATAAACTTTTGATCCCACTCCTCAATATCTGTAGTCTTCTTCCGCGAGTCGGAGTCATCGTCGTTTGTTGTTTGAGGATCGGTCTTGTGGTGGGCGCACCACTCAAGAACCTTGTTCAACACTGCCTCATTGACCTAGCGTAGACGAGTGAGTTTTAGGCGAGAGTAAAAGGACCATAGTGAGAGCTTACATTGGGAATGGGAATAGCTTGGTCCTCAGCTTGTTCGCCAATGTCTTCCATCATGTGCTTGATGAGGACGGAGCGCTCAGCGACATCACGATCTGTACAAGATATTAGTGCAATCCAAGACCAAGTGCTTACGCATAGAGCAGCTGAAGCAACGCAGGGATGTAATACATACCCACCACAATTTTACGACCATCGTTGCTCTCGAGTGTAAGGGTACCTCGCGGAGGGGCAGTCATGTTGAAAGCTGTTGGGGTTTCGAAGTGTTCGATACGATAAAGGTAGTTGTTAGATGTGAGCTTAGTGATGATGGCGTTGCGTTTGAGTTGACTTGAGGGTTTCAGTGATGAAGGTTGAAGGAATGGATAGTTCAAGGAGGGAAGGAGAGATCTAGTCTGGGGGTCCGAATTTCTAGAAGGTGTGACAGATCGTTTATAGAGTGTCGGGAGATTTAGTGTCCAAGAGCTCAGCCTTGAAATGGAGGGCCTTGCTTGCCGCCTGGTGGGGCTGAGTGGCGTTCAACTTTTGTGTTCTACTTTTCGCTCTTTGTCTTTAAAGTTCGTTTTCAACCTATCTCCATTCTCCACAAAGTCTTGTCCAATCATATTGAGCTTTCTGAACCAGCATATGAGCCCGCATGCAGCTGGCCTATCCTTCACATGTCATATTGCCTAACACCAGAACTTCATCTGAAAACACTTATCTAGATTTGAGTGAAGGAGCTAGGCGATTGATGCCTACCTATATTGCTGCAGGCGTTTGCTTTTGCAGGCCTATATTACACAGAAGGGGATACCCGAGGGAATCCGAAGGGGACACTGCTCTCCGGTCTATTCATAGTAAGACCTAATGTGTTGATTGTCTCTGACCGATTGCTGCACAATGGCATAATTCTATTTACTTCGAATATGAAACATACTATAGACTGTGCTACGGTCAGGTAAAATCAAATACAATGTCAAGAAACCTCCAGCGCTCTTGGCCGTCTTTTGACCATCAGATCGACCACTCATCATGATAGGGCCTTTACTCTGTGAACGCCTCGCTAGGTGATCCCGTGAAACCTCCCATCTGTGCATTCCTCTAAGAGTGGCTAGATACTTCGTAGTGCTACCCGTAACCTGTAGAAAAGACATCATGTTGCGCTGCTCGTCTGCTCATTTCCATCATTTTCTGACTTATCCGTGCCAGGCTTGTCACCCTTGGCAGCTTTCATTCTGGCTTGCTCCAGCACCTTCGCAAAGCCCGTTTTCGGCTTCGAATCCTCAAAGTGTGCACCGTCCCCTTTGACCAAGCCTTCGTCATTCCGATAGTCTTCCCTYCCCTCTACCCTTCTATTCAAGAAAAGTGTAGCAGATCTACCCTGTTCCGCTCGTATCCGTTCGAGCTCCTGGTGGTACGCAGTTTCATAGATATTGGTGTCCGCAGCTGGCGGCGATTCACTAACTGCTGGGGGTGAAGGGGGTGCAGAGCTACCACCAGGGCCGAGTGCAAGGTACAGATGATCAGATAAAGGATCATGCGCTTGGCCTTTGCCATGATGGTCGAACGGAATGGGTGCAGTTGCAGCATGGACCGGTCGATGGTCCTGAGGGTGCGCATGAAGATCTCTCTTCGGACTTGAAGTATGCTCGGATGGGGAGGATTTTTGATCATGGTCGAAATGTCGTTTTGTGGGCGTGGTTGGTGAATAGGTGACGGCAGTATCTTCTCGATCTGGGATTTCTTTCTCGGCGCTTGCTAGATTCGCAAAGTCAACGTCTCGATGAACCCCTTCTGCTACCAATGCTTGCTCAAGAGGTCTGCGGTCGTGAATGTCTACGCTTCGAGTTTTGTGATACAGTGGTGGTTTCTCGGGTCTGTCCATCGACAAAGGTGGCTGTACCATTCGTGTATCTTTTCCCAGAATTCCTTCCATTCCAGGTGGCCTTTTATGAGAGATGGCATTCTTGAACTTCTTCACCGCTTTCATCTGTAGATCGTCAATGTCAGATCTGTGACATTGAACAACAGCTTACCAGTACTAGAATGTTACTGAGATTGCCAGTAATAGCTTGATTGGTTTCCTCCTCCGTTGGGGGTTCGATTAGGTTTGCCGTGTTCTCCTCCTCCGACAATAGAGGATCCTTACCGTCCTTTGTCACCCATGGATGTTCCTATGATTTGTCAGCTAGACGTACGATTGAGTCGTAATTGGCAATCATACACGAAGCTCAGGCATCTTGATTCTCTTCGCTGGATCTTTTTCGAGAAGCTTGTGCAATAGGTCCTTGAAATTGTCGTCAATTGTCTCGTCGTAGCTCAAGTCGATTGGATCATTTTTGATCGACTCGTACAACTGTAAAACTCCCGGTTGTTCAAAGGGAATTTTTCCAAAACGGAGACAGTACAGTGTAACGCCCATTGACCAGATATCTGCGGCTTTACCAGATATACCTCCATGTTTCGCAACGCACAGTTCAGGTGGCAAGAATGCCGGAGAGCCAGCTGACTTGGCTGTCATCATTTCTGAATGCTTTTCGAAGATCTCCGACACTCCAAAATCAACAATCTTGAGAACATCGTCTTCTGTCAAAAGTAGATTGTCAGGCTTGATGTCCCTGTGTACTACACCTTGTGCGTGCAGATACTCAATGCCCAGTATAAGATCACGAAACCAGCAGCGACAGCTCTCATCGTCATATGGGTCTGCCCTTTCGTCCACGCCAACCTTCATCACTACACCTTTCTTGCACATTTCAAGCACCATATATAATGAATCTTCGTCAGGATCATCCAAAACTTCAATAAGGGACACTAAATTGGTGTGATTGAGCTTTTTCATTACGGCAATTTCCTCTTTAATCAAGAATAGCGGATTTCCTCCCTCTTCCTGGTCGACGACATCTGACGACGAGTGCCTATGCAATGGAGAATTGAAACTCAACCCCGCGGCCAAGTGACCAGGTCGTCGTGCTCCATGGGGTCGACGCAGGATATTTGACTGCGCACGCTTCCGCAACCTAGATTTCGAGAATTCTTTCACGGCATACTCCGTGCCATGCTGGTCAACTGCAAGGTGGACAGCCCCAAAAGAGCCTCTCCCAAGCTCCTGCTTGATTATATACTGGTTGATTCGATGTACTGCCCCTCCATCGTCTTGACTATTTGAATATTCAGAACGCGCATGTAACGTTTCTTTCACTTCGCGAGCACTTGATTGTTTACGACGGTGGTGTCTCAACGGGCTTTCATAGGCCGGATTGGACCTGTAGATAGTGAGCTAGCTATCACACAGTGAAAGACTGCTTTCGCAGTACATATGTCTAATGTTTGACGGTCTGTCCCCATCTCCTATACTTGGTAGATCAATGGAAATCCCGTGGGAAGGCACAATCCCCGCTCCATCTTCCGCCGAATCCCCCTTCTTAAGAGTTGGAGGCATAATGGCGGCATATACAATGAAGCAATGAGGGCTCGCAGTACATATTTGAGACGGAAACTTGGAACACTAAGAATTACAGCCCTGGAGGGGCAGCGATGTTTCGTTCCTTCCAAAATGTCGCACCGAGCTGTTCGCCAAGACCTCACCTACTCGGCCGAGACTTTGCCGTGTCTAGCCTTGTAGGTCTGGACTTTCGCAAGATAGATACATTAGCTCTAAGATTACTGTGACCAGGTCGCCATCATGGTAGTATATTCCTTCTACGTCTTTGATCGCCATGGTATGATACCGTGGAATTCTTGGAGGAATTGACTGATAAGAAGCGCAGCTGAATGCATATACAAGAAGAGATGGGCGCCTCGACCAGACTCTTCGTCCAAACTACCAGTCCCCAATGGCATCTCGGACGGTCAATCGCAGCCAAAGGGTCTCAGCGCTGAAGACGACGCGAAGCTTATCTTTGGAACGATCTTCTCCCTGAGAAATATGGTCAGGAAGCTTGGGGGCCCTGAGGACAAGTACGAAGCTACGATACCCCGTTGGTAATTGCCCAGACTAATTACTCGCGTCATACAGCTTCATATCATACCGAACAAGTCACTACAAACTACACTACTACGAAACTCCGACATCACTCAAGTTTGTCATGGTCACAGACACTAAGACCAACAACCTTAGGATTGTATTGCACCAGATCTACGTTAGTCTATATGTCGAATATGGTAAGCATTAGAGAGCTTGCCTTCCGGTGGGATAGTACCCTGTTGATCACTATACAGTCGTRAAAAACCCTCTATCTCCTGTTGAGCATCCTGGAGGAATCGGAGTCAACTGCGAGCTATTCGAATTGGGCGTCGAGCAATTTGTTGTGAGTGGTCCAGACAGTACAGTTTGTACATTTTGCAGCACTGATTTCTGCTATTGCAGACTGCATCTCTGCAGAACTGATCGAGCCGTGTACATACCATGCATGCTGCCACACAGAATTCATCACCTCGAGGAACCTTAGCCCAGGCTTTGGAATGCATATGCTCAAAGGCCATCTGCGGAGGTGGAAGCGCTCGAAAGAGCTATCGCCCTAAGGGCCATCGGTTCTGTCACAATACTCGTTCTATCAATAGAACGACTCCACCATGGTATCCTTGTGCGTCGTATTGATGGTCCCCGGAGCCATGCCCTCACCCAACCGAAAGATACTCTCGACCACGCTCAACTCCGTCGCCGTTGTATCCACACCCGTCACTGCCATCCAATCATTCACGACCATCCCTGCGCCCACAACCGACGAGCCTCTGTTAACGCTACCGGCCACCAGCGGAACTTGCAGCAAGCTTGATAGCTCGTCCTGATCTTGTATTGAGGTCTTTGGATGTACGATCCCACCTTGGTTCGAAAGAGACATATACGATCCCACGAGAACATTATCTGCGATTGTCTGACGGAAAACTTCCACCCCCAGGACATCTGCGATAATTTCCTCCGTCTCCCGCTCGATATCTGGATGGACCAGCGCGACATGGTCATTCGTACATATTACATTTCCAAGCGCTGATAACCTCTCTTCGATCCTCTGTATCTTGACCTCGTCCGGTATCGAGTTTCGAAGATGTTGCAGCTCTTGATCTGTAGTAGATGTGGGTACTAGGAGGCCTTTGCGATTGCTAGGCATCTTAGTCGGATGGTCAAAGGAAATAGTTCAAAATATATTCACCCAGCTGTTAACCTGCCAATAATTCGCGTCCCGGCAATTGTAGCTCTGCAGATGGGAACCACATCCTGTAGCTCTGCTTCGAACACGCTGTAGAAGTTCTCGCTGGCGCCGATGGCAACAAGAGCATAGGCATTGGTGAGGGTGGAAAAGACGCCAACTCTGTTGATAGTGTTAGAAGCTGTATGGAAATACATGATACACGTTGCAAGAAAAGAACATACTCGTTCGAGTTCTCAAATTGGGCTCGCACAGCCATGGTGGGATAGTGAGTGCGGGTAAGGTGGGGTTTGGAGTCTAGGCGGCGGGGAGGGGAATTAAGTGAAGATGTAGCGTAATAAAACAAAAGAAGGCTGATCGGTTTATGAATTTACAATTGCTGGAGAGAAGGTAGGAATAAATGGCTTACTCTTATAGAGCTTCGTGGGGCAAGACCCTCGGAACTGATGCCAAGAGTTTCGACGGCCCGACTCCCCAAGGCCTGAGTCAGAGCATGATGACTACATATGTATCTGCACTCATACATGCGTTCGTTATGCATCTAGACCGGCAGGGCAATTGATTTCTCCCGTGAAGAAGGCATTATACCCGGTTAGCGATGGAATAATTGCAGGAACAGATGTTAACAAAGAAAGAACAGTCAGGGATGTAGGAATAATTTTTTAGGAGTAAATTTTATTGTTTCTGTCAATAAGGGCATCTCGCCCTATTGCTAATCAACGAGATGTGTTGTGGTGTGATGTCAATTCACTTCACATCTATGACTGCCCAGCTCACTAGTCCCATCATTCCAGCTGGAATGCCCATTACCTCTATCCATCCCACCCACCTAGCTTTTATACCCAGAGCAAAATTCCAATGCATGCATACTCGTGACTCCTCGCTAAAATATTCATAACTCGTAAGGACCGTGCAGACACCGCGTCATCATTTCGTAATGACAGTAATAGCCTCACTTCAAGATGCAAGACTCAAAGCTTGCCGACCTCTTCCGTTGATGTGTACGACTTGGATTTCGGCTGGGCAGATGAGGCGTAGGCATGGTTTCTACRCTTGGAGAGAGGGGTGTGCCCGTATTCCGAATGTCAGAAGAGCTCAATGATCGTATCAAGGGACTGGGGCTGGCCGGAATGCTCCCTGATCTCATGCGCTTCAGTGCACGTTCGCTGACGAGCACGCCCGCGCCAGGAGCAGCATTGACGTTTGTATTTACTGAGGCGCTGGGAGGGGGTGTAGGGCTGTCGCTGCGGAATAGTGGGTGAATGTTCTCTTCGGCGGAGGTGGCTCTTGAGCGAGAGCCCGTGTTCGAGCGTACGGGGCCAGATTGGGAGCCTGGGCGGGAGAAATGTCGTTGGTGAGATGTCCTACTGAATGTTGGGCTAGAGGGCGGGAACATGGCAGAATAGTTTGGAAAGTCGATTGGGCTGGAGGTTGGAGAGTTCTGTCGCGAGACAGAGGGTTGTGGGAGTGGGCTAGGTGGAGGGCTTATTGATGGGCTTGACTGGAAGAAAGGCCCTTCGAGTGCTTTCGCTGGTGATGGCGAGCGGCTTCCAGGTATGGGTTCTAAACCAAAGCCTTTTTCCGTTGGTTTGGATTGGAGGATGGTCTCTCGGATTTGTGACGAGACTGCAGACGTGTCCCAAGAGTCGAATCCACCATCTTGAGACGGTCGACTGGATGGCCCGTCGGTTGAGGACCTGGCTGAGTGGCGGGTGTAAGAATTTTGACGGATGACAAAGCCTTTCTTTGAAGATGGAGGGCGTTGCACTGTTGAGAAAGATGAGCGTAGCGAGCTTATGCCGTCAGAAGCCACCAGCGAAGGAGGTGAAGATGGTAAAGATGGTAATTGCTCGTGGAACGGGTTGGACTGTGCGGAGGCTGCTGTTGTTGGTCGGCTTGGCTGGCTCATGAGCTGAGGTGATGTCTCGCTAGCAAGCCTTGGAGACGAAATGACTGGACTATTGGTGCGTTTCCAAGCAAAGGTCGTATAGTAGAGCATGTCTGTCAATATCGCAAGACCCAACACAATGAAGCTAATGGCCAGGAAACTCGTGAGCTGAGTTCCGGCTATCAGGAGGTTCTTGCTGATTGTAGACGCTTCACACCATCCCAAGGCGGATCCGACAACAGCATGGGCCACCATCGACGGCAGCACACCTAACGTCGATGCAAGCACGTATCGTCGTCGGCTAGGTTCGAGTAGACCGTTCTGCGAGCGGTCTCTATCAGAGCGAATCTTGAGCAAGACAAGGACCGTCAAGGAGCAGCAGGAGATGATCTGTAGAATCGCCGCTACCAATGGCAAAGCAAATGATTCTTGATGTTCCGAGGCCAAAGAACCAGTCAGTACAAGCATTAAGACAGCATTGGCCATGCCCACTAAGACTGCTGCAAGCCCAATGAAGGCAGAAACAAGTGTGCGAGCCATTGTAGTCAACCTTCCTTCTATCTTCTTTTTGGCGGCGAACGGTGTGGTCACCAATGCCCCTGTGCTACTTGTTTCTTTTAGACGGCAGTCAGAATCACCGACATGATGGTCAAGAGAATTGGATCGTCGAAATTTGCAGGTATAGGGGTACAGAGATGGCGATTAAGGTTGGCCAATGGCACCCCTGGTGAACAACTACTCGTTGCGTTAGACGCCAACAACAACCGCGCGGTGTCGATGAGGACTTCAGTTGGGTTGCGGTTATGAGGTCACGATGGGCACGAAAGGAGAGGTTCGGTCGAAGCCACCGAAGACTTGAGCGGAAGGCGAGAATTCACGGGTAGGCTGACCGTGGTGTTGAGAGTGAATAGGAAAGATAATGTAGTATGATGGAGTAGGAGATCGAGAGATGCCTAGGGCATTTGCAAGGCTATGGGTCAAAAGAAAGGTCGGTTGAATGGGTCATAAGGAAATGTGTTGCGGATGTAGTCGGGTCAAGCCCGGCCAAATTTTTGACGGAAGGGCAGAAACATCAATTGGGCAAGATGGTGAAAGAAAAGGTCAATTGAATGTCGAGATCAATTGATCGGGGACAGATGGTGACACGTCGAGAATTGAATGAAGGAAAGAGAAAGACAAAGAGGCAGGGAAGGATTGGGGCAGAGGGAAGGGAAATTTGTGATGTGTTGCAGGATGAGCGTGTCTGCCCAAGCGTCGACGTTTTTTTCGCGAATTGGCCAGCCCTATCGCACTACTCACGCGTTTTCGCAAGACAAGGCTTGCCTACGATAGGGGTAGTATTCAATACCGGTATTGAATACTACCCCTACTTCTATAGTAGACGATCCAATCATCTCCATCCGGCCGTGTCGTGACCCTCTCTCCCAAGTTCCGGAGACGAGCTTTCTCACACGCCCGTAATAGGCATCAATCCCTGCAACATATAACATAACCTACCTTGGAGTTTCATCTCCAACATCTTCCAATTCCCGGTTGTTGGCTAGTTCCGTGCATGAGGCTCTACGATCGCCAAATCCTAAGGTAACKCTTGGTTCTTGCTATTTCTCGTGTCATAATCTTGTTGTTGATGCTCGATTCCCGGTCAGACCCAGTATCCATTCTTGTTGCTGAGCTGGAACTCGAATCCAAGAATGATCTCGGTGTATTGACCTCACTCTAGTAGACTTTTCGTTCGAATCGGGCAGTCTGTTGCCACCAATGCATGCGTTGTTGACTGCTCAAGTGTCTGGAGGCTGAAGACCAGTGAAGTGGCGCGAACGTGTACTAATGCCCTAGCAAGTTCACCACCTTCATATTGAGACCTGTAGATACCAATGCACCACAGATGCTGGTAGATTACTATCCAAACCGCAGGTTACGCGCGAAATTTTTGGCATCGCAGGCGCTTTTTCCAACATTCTGTCATTGTGGATGATGGGCTTACCAGGTCACCGAGTAGGATTGAGACTGGGGGCACCATCGGCGGTAGGTCCGTTGCTGCACGTTCCAAAGGTATGTTAATGACGAGCATCGCAAGCGCTTCCAGTCTCTATGAGATATCGAGGAATAACATATGGAGAGCTCCTATCATCTCCAGGTGAATTAGCAGGCATATCTGTGTCTCCTCGCAAGCAGCCGGGTAGGCTTCTTCTCAGTACAAGCTTGTATGGATATTTCCCAAGAAAACCGAAAACGAAGATATAGATGTCGCAATGCTGCGTTTTATAAGATATAGACGCCATGATGTCTCAAATTGAAGAGATATGATATCTAATTGTACAAAACAGTCAGGCTGCAGGCTTCACTAGTCAGCCCTACCCGAGAACGCCAAGATACTGAGGCAACTGAATGATTATGCTCCAGAGCTTTACACTCCGTTCAAGATCTTCAGATTTCAACTCCAACTTCCCTGATMCCCTTCMCCTGCCACTTTGTAACTCCAAAAGCTCAAAGCCTGATTCATCGTATTGTATACTTTCATTGTGGGGGAACAGTGAAAGTTTCAGGCAAAGCAAAGGTGGTGGGGCAAGATGAAGCTGACCTTCAAGGTGTGTCACAATACTATGGGTAGGAGTCACGTATTTCGGTGAAGCTGACAGGTATCTTAACTTCAGGATTTGAAGCAGCAAAAGTTCGTCATCGAGGCTGAACCATTAGAGACGGTACGCCACAACAATCAACAGCAGGGCAGCCTTCTGTTCACTCGTGATATGTATTCGAGAGCGTATGGACTGACTTTGTGAACCCGGGATAGATCGGTCAAGTCAAGGAAAAGATATCAAATGAGAAAGGATGGGAAGCTAGTCAACAAAAACTCATATACTCTGGTATGCTTGAGAAGGAGGAAGTCCCAGTATCCACTGTATTCTAATCGATTATGATCTTACGCTGACTGTAATGCATCTCGATAGGCAAGATATTACAAGATGCAAATACAGTGGCCTCTTATAACATCGAAGAGAAGGGTTTCATTGTTTGCATGACGTCTAAGGTATCTTATCAAACTCCACGAGGATGCATGAAGAGTGAGCCTGATACTTGCCAAAGCCCAAAGCAGCGCCCACAGCTTCATCTTCATCCTCGAAAGCTCCATCAACCCCTGCACCTGCAACAGCACCGACTCCCGCCGCTCCTGCTGCCCCAACTCACCCCACGGGGCCTACAGTGAATGCTCCAGCCACTCCTTCGCCCGCTCCATCTGCTCCATCAGCTCCGTTAGCAGAGGGGGCGACTTTCAACGACCCCTCAGCGCTGACTTTAGGATCGCAACGTGACGAAGCTATTGCAAACATGGAGGGCATGGGGTTTCCCAGAGCTGATATCGACCGGGCAATGAGAGCAGCTTTCAACAACCCCGACCGCGCTGTGGAGTACCTGCTAAATGTACGTATTGATCGGTCCAGATGGCTGAATGTGTATTCGTCTAATCTTGCATAGGGCATCCCTGAGAGCGTACAACAAGAACAAGCACAAGCGCGAGGTGGTGGAGCGGGTGAACGTGCAAGCGCTGCTCCAGCTGCGGCTTCCCCGCCTGCCGCCACAGGCAATACTCCCGCTTCAGCAGCAACAGGAGAGGAGGGCGACCAACCTATCAATCTCTTCGAAGCAGCAGCGCAAGCCGGCCGCACTGGTGGTGCAGCTGGAGGAGCTCGTGGCTCGCGAGGAGCAAGTGGAGGTGCCAATCTTGCAGGTCTTGGAGCTGGAATGGGAGCAGCAGCCGGAGCAGGCGCTGAAGGCCGTCCAGGCCTGGGTAATCTCGATTTCCTCCGCAACAACCCCCAATTCCAGCAACTGCGCCAGATCGTGCAGGCTCAACCGCGTATGCTTGAACCTATTCTGCAACAGGTTGGCGCTGGCAATCCAGACTTGGCTCGAATGATCGGAGAGAATCCTGACCAATTCCTGCAACTTCTGAGTGAGGACACTGGCGAGGACACGCCATTGCCACCTGGAGCGCAGGAAGTCAGTGTTACAGAAGAGGAACGAGACGCTATCGAGAGAGTAAGTCCCACCTCCCCCTCTTCCCTCATCTTCCCATCATACTAACCAAAACCAGCTCTGTCGTCTAGGCTTCGATCGAGACATGGTAATCCAGGCCTATTTCGCCTGTGACAAGAACGAGGAATTAGCCGCTAACTTCCTTTTCGACCAGCCCGACGACGAAGGCGAAGGGGGGGGGGCCTAACATTCCCATTCCCTACCTTTGTTTTTCTAAGTTTTGACGTTGTCACAACACAATGGGAAAATATTTCTGATAAGATGCACGCATAGTGTGCACTGACTGAGGTGGTGCTTTATCATTGAGACTATGATGGGCGATGAAGAATGAGGGATGGAACATATGGGCGACTATGCTTTGCACCTACGCTATTGAATAGGAATTCCCATGTATCCAGACAGAGAGGCTTGATGGTTAATATGGAGAGGAATCCAGCCATTCAGATCACTTCCATCGTGCCAGAGATCCGTAGATGCATGATGTAACTCGGATGTCGCCCATGCTGGTTCTACGTAACGTCATCCAGGTTTTCGTCGATGCAGAATGTAATACAGAGTCGTCCCATGCTGATCCCGTGAAAGTAATGTTCCTGAAAACCACAGAGAACAAAAATGTGCACATCCATGAATGTGGATAATATTAGGATTAGCATTAGCATTACCATTACCAACCCCATCTATCTATCTATCTTACACCTCCCCCCCCCCGCCCCCCTTTCCTCTACCAATCCCC
>KE598603.1:752046-857987 GCA_000444155.1 Cladonia macilenta KoLRI003786 | reverse complement strand
GGGAGGAGGGAGAGGGAGGGGCCGAGGAGGAGGGGGAGGGAGACGAGGATGTGTTGGTAGGGGGGGTGGAGGCCGTGGGTGGCGAGGTTGGAAGGGTTGGAGTTGTAGAGGAGGGAGTTCAGGGGGGTGAAGGTGGGGAATTTGAGCAGGGTGGAGAGGAGGGGGTTGGTGGGTTGGTGGAAGGATGTGTCGATCGCTATGGCGAGGAGGGTCGTGATGAGGGTTGTTGTGATGAGGGCGAGAAGGGAGAATGGTCTGCATGTGTTAGTTTGGTTTTTTGACAGACCTTGGAGGGGCTTTAGAGAGTCGTACTTGCGGAGGAAGTGCGGTATAAGGTAAAGGCACGGAACGAGGACGTAGGCAGGGAACGTAATGCGATTGAAGACTCCGAATGTGAGTAGTAAACCGAGAATGGCTGAAGAGAGTAGAGAGTCTCGTTGCTGAAGAGCTTTAGTAAACGGTTTTTCAGCTGGCTATGGGCCGAATACCTTGTTATCCAATATCCGCTGTATCATGACCAAACTCCATAAGACCACCAGGGTTTCTACCGAGTTGGAGAAGGTATGTGTTTGGTATGTCCAGGTAACATAGGAAGAGGCCACCAATGTGACCGCCAGCTTCCTATACCGGGGCGACTGTACCAGATCATGGATTGCCCAATCTTCCAGAACGAAGCTCAAGATAAACATTAAAATGCGTAAGGTATAGTACACGACCTGGGGAGGGACCTCGTCGGCTCCAATGCCAGACCAGATCCAGTGGAGGACCACCATGGGAAGGCCGTAGACAGGCCATAGTGGGAAGACACTCCGTACAGGCTTGTCCGAGGKGAACTCCCATGTCAGATGGTGAGGAAAAGAATAAATGTTGCCTGTCTCTACACCTCAGCGAATGCGATATGACCTAGAACGCGGTAGATGGCGACGGAGAAGGCGTGCTATGCGATGCTAGTGTTATGCCCCGGCATGAGGCGCTGAACTCTGGATGCACACCGCCTTTGCGGGGACCTCCCTTCGTCCTGGCAGAGGCATATGGGTGGGTGGAAAGGGAAATGGTTCGAGAGACATACCAGCAATGACTTCTGGCCCTTGGAAATTCTCATCGGGATGGATGTAGCTTGGCGCAAGAGCAAAATAGATTCGCACCACCAACAGGAGTAGATATGTCCGCGTCCACATGGTTTCGAAGCGGTACCTTCATCCAGAATACCTTGACGTTTGTGGTTGGTCTTCGCGTTTCCATTACTCTGTACTGTGTTGTTGTTCACGGGCACGAGAATGAAAGTCTTTGTTGCCGCGTGATGGGAGATTACAGTCTTCGTCACTATCTACCTTAGAACTACCATCTAAGCCGCTCAACTGACGTTTCCACGGGACATTGTGAATTTTGATTCTGCCAACCTCTCTTCGATTGAAATCAGTATGGATACACCGTACTTCATCTCATGTTGCCTCAGTCGATAGTTGCTTGCAGTTGATACAAAGTGTACAGTAGCATATTCCTCAATGGGAATGGTTTCTAGACTTCAAATCAATACGATTTCGTGTCAGACGTACGAGATAGGACTGAAGGCTCCACTACTTCTTCCGAGCTCGGATAAGCACAAAGGCCAACGAGAGTCCTGTTTTGGAGGAACGCTGTCAACCACATAAGTTTTTCAAACTACCCTCGTGGTTCTATCGGTCGAGCTTATATAGTCCTACTTACTGAAAACCGGACCCACTCTGGCGACAGCAATCATACCCCTTGGGGGCACAATTCCCAGTCGAGAGATTGACATTTGTAGCCATCGTTTCCCTGTGTCGCTGTAGAAGGTTCAGCACGTGCTCTTCCCCGGGCTTCTACTCGGGCTCTTAGCACTTCATGAAATATAAGCTGACTATGTACGATCAAGATAGTATTATATTTGGCCCGCTGTCAGAAGCTGGTTTGTACACTGATTGGATGATGCACCCCAATCACCTGTGGACCCAAGACAAACGGCGAAGGATGCAATCGGATTAGAAAGGTTCGCTGCGAGCCTTCTCCGCTTAGATGCTCATCTAGATCGCGTCTAAGACCTGCTACGGCGCTTGTCCGATATAGGAGGATACCTTATGCACTCATGGAGCAGACTAGTTGGCAAAGCTTTGTGTAGTACCTGGACCACATATGCTGTCCCCAATAGCGACAACTTCGAAAGGGCCATCCGCGGAGACAGTCGCTCTGTATCACTGTATCATGTCAGACTCACCAAGAGGCCAGCCTCCGAGGAACCAATGTCCAAAGAGGTAGTGCGACAGAATTTTGTTGAGAGATGATGTCGTCTCTGGGACACCGGAAACGCTCAATATCCATTTCGTTAGGCTATTTTTCGATAACTAGATATCATTGCCCTGTTTCACAATGCTATCACAATGCTAAAGTACTTTGCCGTTATCTATCAATGCAAGGACGGGAGCGATGGACCAAGGCGGCCAGCTACGGTGCCCAGTACTTGATGCAATGCTTTCCTTGGAGCTACTCCAGATTTTGATGCCGATGGATGTTTCGGCGAACTTGCAGGCATGAAACTTACCTTGGCGGTCCGATCGCGTCATCGCCCGTCCGGATGTATAGGATTGAGGTAATTAAGCAGCAATGGCCTGGCAGGAGAGCATCGAGAGATGCCTGACGCGTGGCGTTTAAGCTCCCTCGGCTGGTTGGTACCCTGTGGACATTTTTGCTTCGCTGGCCACGCTATGTACGGGGAAGAAATGGGAAGGCGGATAAGCAGTGCATAAAATAGCTGCATATGCACAGAGAACCTCTTATGGACGTCTGCCGTGAGACAACGTCTTCTCCTGCATAGCTGGAAAATTTGGACGATGGCGACATTCGAATGCGAAGACGGCCAGTAAGACGACGCACGTGCCTAAGAGATAAGCATAGCTGTTTGTCCCAGAGATCTAGCTCCTAGAAGAAGGAAAGATGGAGGAAACCGGGTGAGGTGTGACCTCTGCTTACTACGGTACCTGGGTACTTCGGTGGTGAGCTGGGTGGGGAAAGTTGGAGGTGGAATGGCCTGAGGCATGAGGGATTTATTGCACAACCGATTTGTCAGGGTAAAGGAGATCATGATGATGATGCAGCATACAAAGGAAAGAAAAAGAAAAAATAAGAAATAAAAAGCGCCACTACTGTAGAATTGATCAATTGCATGCTCCAGGGGATGAAGAATGACAAAGGACGTCAGACAATACTGTATCCGGTATCGCGAACGTAGCATCCAAAAGCGGATGTGAAAGCTGGGGTCAACTCCCGACCATTTAGACTAAAGGTAAGGTCAACTTGGGCTGTCGCGTATCATGGTGGCGGGGGTGGCTCGGTAGGTGATGGGCGTGAATGAGCATGGTGGAGGTGGGAGGTGTGGGTAGATAGTCGAGTAGGCGCAAGTAGCTGCATGTCTTTGCGCCGAAGACAAGGGAGATAGTGCCAATCTAGGCTCTCTCCCTTTGAGTGAATCAGTGAGGACAAGGGAGGACTTTGGCTCATGACGACGACGTTCGGAGGGGCTGCGTGATTGTTCTACCTGCAAAAAGTGGATAACGCTATTTATATTATTATCGTGTTGCCCTGTTGCCCGTGTCACAACAGAAATAAGAGTCCCCACCCACTACCAAGCTTTCAAACGATACGCACGTCGCACGTTTTTTCTAGCACTCCCTTACCACCCTGCACAGAGTCTGCCACATCGCTTTGCTTGATATTCGATGATTCTACAACACACGGGAATCACTATGCCTGCTGGTCTTGCCCCGGAGGAGAAGCACATACCTCTTCCCCTCAGCTAGCCACTGTGGTAAATTAGAGCACTCGAACTCAAAATCTCCCCATCAGAGACCAGACCAGACCGCACATCAACGTCAGCAACTCAAAATCCATACCACTTTCCCACCCTCTTGCCTTACTTGTCTTCCACGCAACACAGTACAGAGTGCCTCGTCTCCATTTGAGAGGTATCAGCTTGGCCCAAGTTTAATCGCCTACTTATTGCCTTCGAGAAGGGTCCACCTCGGTTTGCAAATTACAAGCCAGCATTGGTCATCCACAGCCATAGGCAACTGCTCGCCTCTTACAGTCATTCTAGGCACTATAAATCACTATTTCCTTCTATTTGTACCCTTTCTGACTTCGCAACTCCCTTTTCTGTTTCCATCCTCGGATTTTGAGCTTTCAACGCCTTTGTGGGCAGGGCGCTGCCCGCCTGGACTGAGGTCCACCCACACCAACACACCATTCGACTTTCGTCCAGATTGCTAGCCTTCGACTACGAGACATGAGTGGACCGACAAGCACGCTTACCCATCGTCCAGTAGTAACACCGTCTCCTTCAAACTCCACATCTACACTGCAATCACATGATGGGAAAACGAGTTTCCTCCAACCTCCCATACCCGAAGAACCAAAATCATCGCCTAATGGCCCCGACCTTCAAACCGCTGCGCCGGATGTCGCTACAGCCTCTAAAAAACCTACAATAACACATCGCCTCACGCGGATGTTCTCCGCGGCCAAGGTCCCCAAGGAGACTGAAGCCAAAGATGGTCGCGAAAGTGGTGCCTCAGACCCTGAGAGTCTCAATGGCACAAGCACGCAGACGAAGAAGCCACCATCGAGGCAAGAATCATATTCAGACAAGAAGCCTCAGGGTTCCGTGGACGCCGATCGGAAGTCCAGCAACACGAGTAACGGCAAGAAGGATTATAAAGATGTCGACCCTGCCCCTCAATACAGAAGGTTCGAGGTGCTGCCTGACGGCACTCATCAGCATTACCTTAAAAGCGCCAAGCGTCAAGAGAAACTATCAGACATGTTGCGCGAGATGCTAGGGGGCAGGAAGCGAGAAGAGCATGGCCAAGACGAACATCAGCAGTTGTCATTAATGTCAACATGGGTAGATCAGCTAAGGAACGAGCGGGAGAAGCTTGCTGCGGACAAAAAAGGAGGGCCGAACGCAACCGCAACTCTTGTGCAAAAGTATGGCAAATGCCAGGAGATTGTAGGCCGTGGAGCTTTCGGCATTGTTAGGATTTCACACAAACCCGACCCAAAAGATTCGAAGCATGAGCAACTGTACGCTGTGAAAGAGTTTCGACGAAGGCCCCAAGAGTCGCCAAAGAAATACCAGAAGCGCCTTACGTCTGAGTTCTGTATTTCGTCTTCCCTGCGTCACCCGAACGTCATCCATACTCTCGATCTGCTAAAGGATGCCAAAGGTGACTACTGCGAGGTCATGGAGTTCTGCGCTGGGGGAGATCTTTACACCCTGATTCTCGCTGCCGGCAAGCTGGAAGTTCAAGAGGCCGATTGCTACTTTAAGCAGCTCATGTGCGGTGTGGAATACTTGCATGAGATGGGCGTGGCTCATCGGGATCTCAAGCCAGAGAACCTACTACTGACTACTCATGGTTCCCTCAAGATTACCGACTTTGGCAATGGCGAATGCTTCCGAATGGCGTGGGAGAAAGAGGCTCACATGACTGCTGGACTTTGTGGCTCTGCACCCTACATTGCTCCCGAAGAATACACCGATAAGGAATTCGATCCTAGAGCTGTTGACGTCTGGGCTACTGGCGTCATTTACATGGCTATGAGGACCGGTAGGCATCTCTGGCGTGTGGCTAAGAGGGACGAAGACGAATTCTTCGACCGCTACGTGGAGGGGCGAAGAGGTGATGATGGTTACGGACCCATTGAAACACTTCATAGGGTGGGTTTTCCCATTCCTTGGAGTCTTCGTAAGTCAACTAACATTCTGGGCAGCGTCGGTGTCGCAACGTCATATACTCTATTCTTGATCCGGACCCGAGCCCAACACGCCGTCTCACGGCCTCAAAGGTACTCAAATCGGAATGGGTCCGGGAGATTCAGCTTTGCAAACCCGCTCTCGAGGGTTATTGATCACGTCCAAGAAAGGCGGAGGCGCAGGTAGAATGATGACTGTGAACGTGACTCACGAGAAAACGGATTGGCCCTTTCTTTATGATTACGTGTTTATGCGTTCCCAGTCTATGAGTTTTCGGTGCTGCATACCCCTCCCAGTCACTTCGGAAATGATCCCTGTTGAGTTGGCTGGCAAACAGATACGGCGTTATTAATCAAGGTTAGAGAGGAAGACATCTAAAGCGAGAGATAAATTTGCAGAAGATTGGAGGTCATCGATCGTTTGCACTGATAGCATTTATCACTGTTTATAGTGGCTTTGCACAATGAATACGCGTCTCAAGCATGATGCTTAATACTGATTGAAAGACCTAATTTCCGTCCATGGGTCGAGGGCCGCACCCCGTCGCGACACAAAGCAACAGTTCAGAACTCTAAAGTCCATAATGATACAACCAATGTGTCACTATTCCAACGCTATTTCTCCTAAGGATACCTGTTTATCCTAAGGATACCTGTTTATCCTAAGGATACCTGTTTATAACGCGAATTACAGCGGTGTCGAGTATGCTATTGTTCGTTTCGTTGACGCCATCGGTTGCTGCTTCAGCTGCTCCCCCCTGCTGGGTCGTGACCGGTCTTCTGTGAAATGATATAGCTCCGCGCTTTTAAAGACATATTCCGAGAGCTTTGGTGGGGGCGAGAGTCCGAAGGCACTCGCACCAGTGATATTTTAGCGCGCCTTAGCGTGCATTCTTTTCTTGGTATTTTGGCAGCCAGGAACGACAGAGCTTCGCCTAGGTAGGAGATAGGTATTCTTTCCCAAAGCAGTGGGGTTCTTGGCAACAATCTGTTGCGACCTCAAAATAACTGATGAAAGAAAAATTAGAAGAATTCAATTACTCCTCTGCAATGAACTCCATTAGGTAATAAGATGCTTTGTATATATATAAGCCTGATGTAAAGACTGGTACCGACTCACTACCCTCATTGCCGTTTGCTTAGGGAACATGGCTTCGAGTTCTCTTATCAATGGGCAAATTCGCAATACCCCACGCATAACATTCCGAGGACCCATCCGCATCCGTTATTTCGGGGTTACAGCTTCGTCCCATTAGCGTCTACGAGCTTTTCCAATTCCTTCCCCTCGATCGTAGCGCGCAAGTTTGCTGCTCCCTTCATGACACGATTCAACTGCTGGGCCGAGTTGGGAACATCCACGCGAGTGCCGGCTCCATCTCCTTCGCCCGGGCCGTAGTAGATGTTGTCGGGGTAGTCGCAGATGGCCTCGAGGGCCCAGCTTACCCAGGCAGTCGATGCAGCTTTGGTTCGCAATTTCTCCGTTTCCAAAAGGCTGGCTTCTATGGTTGGATATTCGATCATACCCGACAACGGCGGCGGCTGAAGCTGATTAATGGGAAAGACCTCGCTTTTACTGTAAAGGGCTGTAATATGCTTTTCCAATATTCTGCAGGCAACTTCACGCGTTTTGCCGGAAAGCATGCTGTCGAGATCGTCTCGGATCGCCTGATAAGGCACGTAGTGACGGTGAACGTACTTGCCATGGGCGCCGTCCTTCTCCCTGACCTTCTTTTTGATAAGGTTCCATTCAAAGGATGTGCCTCGAGCTGCGGTCAAGTTGAGAACTTTGTCTTCCTGGTACAGCTTCCAAACGTCGTCTGCCATTTCTTTGTTGTCGCCCTCGGTGATGAATTCCATGCTGTGAGTCTGACTATAATCCGTTCAGGTGCAAATTGACGACTATCTGTGATTATGGAGATTCGAATCCACACAGATCCGCCTCTGGGCCTGTTGCACAATGGTAGGCTGGAAGGACCGAATGGCACCCTAATTTGCACAAGTGTAGACTGCCCACCAGGTAAATAGGATTTTGCAATTCCTAATGAGCATTCAAGCAGACATGACAGACAAGTCGATAGTAATTATACTGGGCAGTTTTCTGGTAAACGTCATACTGCTCCCAAAATCGGCTCTCAGCTGCTATCGTACCGTGTGGCTTCGGTCTTGTCCGTCCTGTTCCCGCCACGACACACTGCAGGTTCTTCAAGTGTGCAAAGCACACGCCTATTGTGGTCCAGCGTGTCTAGATTGGCATTGCACCCAATGACATGTAGTCTTTTCGCCCTCAGCTCAGGTTAAAGCGGCATTTGCCCTCGCTTTGAGCCGGATGARGTAAAGCGTGGTGATACGACTGCATTTGTGAACTGTTGCGTGCGTCATTGTCACTACAACGTATGCAGATTTCGTGCTTTTGGAAGGTGGTCTCATTGAGGGCATCACGATCATTTCTGTTGCTCTGATAGATGCTGCATTGAGTTAGAATATGGCTAGTTTAGAAGTAAGTCGGAAGTCTGATGATGGAAATAGTCCCGACAAAATTCCTATCTCATTCTGAGGCGTCGAAATCACTCAGTTCTAGACGCTTTTTAATAACGAGCGACAAAAATCATAGGTAGGGATCTAGAGAGTAGTAGCACGCTAGCGTAAAGGGGGTGGTCCGAGAATGCGGCCGCCACAGTCAGAAAGAATACACAACCGCTACACCATCGTTACCAGCGCCATTAACAAATCGCACTTAATAGGATTAAATACCAATACATGCAAATACGACGTGCGGTTGCGGTTTCCGCTTTTGTGCGCCAAGATGACAAAAGAAAGTGCACTGGGCTGGGATTGGATGAGTGCCCGCGCGCTGCAGGACGCACGTACGTGGGGTGGCTACGAAAGTACGGTAGGAGCTGCTGTTGCCTAACCAGGGAGATACTCAGCCCTGAGGAACCGTTACCTTTTTGATGTTCGGCTGAGATTATTGCGCTTTATATACTTGACGCTAAGGAGGTGGGTGAATCTAAGTTTAGGATATAGGGAACTAGGTACGGTGGAGGTAGGCTTTGAGCTTCTCTGGCAGGGCTGCTTGCTCATCTACTCCAAAGTTGCGGTATCGTTTCTGTACGGTTATCTGGAAGGCCTGGAAGGGCTTTACGTATTCTTTTAGTTGCATGCTAATTATAATATAGGGTTAATTGACTACTACCGTATTCAACCCACCCTGAAAAGGGTACACGAAGTCAGAGAAACATGCGTCCAAGGTCTCATCTTCTCTCGTACAGCTCGCTTAAAGTGGCGAAGAACGAGTGTATTCCACAACAAGGCCATGCAAGAAATACCGCACAACACCGGTATGGATTCCAGCACGCAAAGCAATGCCAATGAGAGCGGTTTGTTACGAGAAAATATCTGCATGCGATGTTGGAAAGATATATTTGACACCGATGCGTATGCTGAGATGTGGCTCGATGCATTTGATTGGCTTGGATCTGGTGGGATTGAATTTGACATCAGCCTTGGAATATTGACTCCAAATGGATGTACCTGGTGTCATCTACTCAGACCTCTTGTAGATGATATCCCTGAAACTTGCTTGCGGGTGGACATGTGTGTTAGATCGTGCCGTGATTCTAGAGCGACTCCTACAGGCAGCTTCGAACTGGAATTAAGTTGGCGACGGCCTGGAAGCCTCGAATTGGCAAGGGCGGGAAGGGGTCAATATATTCAAAACAATGTTTTGAATCCGGATTACAAACGGGATACAATATATCAGTGCCTTAACTTCGACATATTCGCTATTCCATCGGACCCGGCAGCCCAGATAATCCCTACCCGAGAAATCCAACCAGTGGTACATAGTCCTGACGCTATTGCGGAGGTAAATCGATGGATCGAGTCCTGTGGAGATCATGTAGACTGTTCAATCGCATCTGATGTACGACTTCCCACTCGAGTCATCGAAGTATTACCTGCTTCGGGCAAGCCGGGACCAAGACTACTTGTTACGAATGGGCTTGAGGGGCGATACAACACACTCTCGTACTGTTGGGGTACCCAAAGCACGGTATTGACGAACAACAATCTTGCCCAATTCCAGGAAGAGATTGAACTATCAACATTGTCAAAGACAGTACAGGATGCCATCGAAGTTACAATAAGCTTGGGTGTACCTTATCTTTGGATTGACGCCATGTGTATTTTACAAGATTGCCCACGAGACAAGGCGCTGGAGATATCTCGAATGGCATCCATATACCACTCAAGTCACATAACCATTGTTGCAGCTTCGGCTAAGAATGCAAAAGAAGGTTTCCTACTGCATAGAAAGGCCCCGTCACCAGCCAATACGATTCCATTTATGCATAATGGTTCTCGTACTGGTACCGTCAACATTCGTGAGGTTCGTGAGGGCTCAAGAAATCGAGAGGAGCCTGTTGACAGCAGAGCTTGGACATTGCAGGAGCAGTTGTTGTCACAGAGACTGCTGGTCTACTCCACCGACACGCTCCAATGGCGCTGTAAGGGTGTTGTTGCCAACCTCGGAAGCTCTATATACGTACCCCGATCTGATCACTCATGGGGGTATTCAGGTGTCGATTCTGTTCGATCTGAGCCAGTGCCGCTTCTCATTAACCAGGACACACTAACCTTACGCAGTGTCGGAAAGCACATTGTGGATAATGAGGATGGAGACACCGCGGACTCAGTAAATTCGTTGGCAAGCTCTCCAGGTCAGCCAGCAGCAGGGCACAAATGCATCCTAAAGCTGCATATACTATGGCCTCACCTTATTGAGAGATACTCTCTGCGCTCAATGACGTATGCCTCTGACAAACTTGTGGCGCTTGCTGGCATTGCTGAAAAGTTCGGAGAGGCTTTGGAGACCAGATATGTTGCGGGCTTCTGGGAAGACCACTTGTTGGAATACCTTATGTGGCACACAGGGACTGGCGCAACCGAGACTTCATCATATCGCGCCCCAAGCTGGTCTTGGGCGTCTCTAGATGGAGCAATTATAGCCGGTGGTGATTTCACTAGGCTCGACGACCAGCTTGGTCAAGCGTATGGTTGTCGAATACTGCGATGTCAGGTCACACTGAAGGATGAATTGCTGCCGTATGGAGAGGTAACTGAAGGGCACATCGAACTTAGCGCCGTCCTGCGTCGAGCATGGTACGGCGATCCTCTACGGTTTCACGAGTTTCGTTGGCTGGATAATGTGAGCCCCATTGACAACCCATCCGAATATTTTAGTAGGCAAGAGACTCTGAGTAGGGGAGACTTCTTGGACTTCAATATTGGAACTTTGGATATAAGAACGTCATACGAAAAGACTTCGCGGTATAAGGGTGAAGTGTTCTGCGTCGCTCTGTGGATTTGCTGGGGGGAAGAAGTCTATCGTGATGGTGTTAAAGGTCTAATGCTGATGCATAAGGGAAATGATATATATGAAAGGATTGGGACATTTGCGTCGTCTACCAAGAGCTTTGATGGCATCCCTTTACAGACAATTACGATTGTCTAACGTTAGAATCTAGAATGTAGAATCTAACTGATCAAAGTTTCGCTCATCTCCTGGACTCTGGCCAGAAACCATTTTCTCCTCTGCGTCTCCTCTCAGTTGAGGCAGCCAAATTGTGTGTTTTCCGCAGCACAGTAAAAGGAAGACTAAGCAGTCAACTAGGATGATATGAAGCGGAACGGAAAGCCAGGTTATTCGGCAGTAGTGTATCAAACAGATCTTTCCATGATAGTTCATACTGATCTCCCTTTGAGCGCTGAAATCGACGATCAGATAATTGCCAACAAAACACGTAACTCTAGTAATATATGCCCCCCTTCGAAATATTGCAACATCATTATTKGCAGGGTAGAATAGAAGTGAGAAAGACCAAAATGCCAGGAGAATAGGCTAAATCTGGGTCGAAGTTTTAATTGCCCGTACACTGTCCCAGTATATGGGCCACCCTTACCACAGAGTCATCCTGCRATGGGTYGTGTATAAGATCTTGCTTAAAATGGATGTGAAAGTACCGAGGGTGGAGAATTACGAAGTATTGTCCTGGTCACACAACTACAGTAGTTCGCTAAAGCGGCAGGGCTGAAGAGAGCGAGGGGCCTGTTGTTTCGAGCGTGCCAAGACATAGTTCTAGGAAACTGTAGCAAACGATCCACTCGTCAAACGTCTCTATCATTCAACTTGGTACCATAATCTTCCTCCGACTCTGCCTGCTTGAATAAACCCTTCCTCTTGTTCTCCCACTACTTTTCTTGTAATCTAGAATTGTTAGAGCACATCGACCGCCAAGATGTCATGGGCAGGTATGACTTCTTCTCTGGCTGAGCTATACCGCCGATAATGGATATGACCATTGGCTAATACGTGTGTCTCTTTAGGCATCAAAAAAGCTGCCAACCGGGCGACTACCCAGGTCATGATGAAGACTGGTGCGCTGAAAAACCACTATTGAATCAACGTGGCACAGTGGGGCTCATTGCAATGTTATAGGGCATGTTGAGAAAACTAGCGATCGAGATTACGAAGTAGAAGAGAGGTTCGAGATCCCTATGTGGAGTGGCGACCAAGATGCTGTATACACAGTAGAAGGAGCGAGGCTAATGTTCTCTTCAACGAATTAGGCGGTTCCGAACCATGGAGTCAGCAGCGAATAGACTACAGAAGGAAGCAAAGGGATACTTAGATTCATTACGAGGTAGGCCTGAAGGCAGGGATGCTATTAGGAAGCATGGAAGATCTGATATCTTTCGAACAGCCATGACAGCATCACAGATGCGAATCGCCGAGACAATAGACGCTTTCTATGGAGATGCAGGGGCCAATGATGGAGTGAGYAGAAGCTACAAACAGGCAGTGGAGGATTTAGATGCAGAGACCATCAAAGCTCTTGATGGACCATTCCGGTATACCCTCCCGAAGTCCCAATGTGATGAAGAAGAAGAACTGACACTTGACTCTCTCCTTAAAGACAAACAGTCCTCGAACCTATCTCACGCTTCTGTGCCTACTTCCCCGACATCAACGAATGTAAGTCCTTTCTCCATCCAAACCAAAAACCCCCGATTCCTTCCCTCCTCAACTCCCCCCTTCCCCCAGATATCCACTAAACCCCCCCTCCCCCACAGGCATCAAAAAACGCAACCACAAACTCCTCGACTACGACGCCACCCGCGCCAAAGTAAAAAAACTCGTCGAAAAACCCGACAAAGACCCCACCAAACTCCCCCGCGCAGAGCGCGACTCCGACCTCGCCAAAACCGCCTACGAAGCCCTCAACGACCAACTCTTCTCCGAACTACCCCAACTCATCGATCTCCGCGTGCCGTATTTAGATCCCAGTTTTGAAGCGCTGGTGAAAATTCAGYTGMGGTTTTGTGCGGAGGCGTATAGTCGTATGGCGCAGGTGCAGCAGTTTTTGGATGCGGATACGAGGGAACAGTATGCGCAGGGGCATTTGGATAGTAGGGTTGAGCAGGTGTTGGGGGAGATTAGGGAGTTGAGTATTGCGGGGACGGTTTGAGGGGATGTGCTTGAGGGGGGGTCCGGGGGGTGCATGGATGGATGGGTGCAGGTGTATGGGTAATGGAAGGAAGGGAGGAATATAGCATAGGAAGGGTGAATGGCGCCGTTTAAGCTGGCGTTCTGATGCTGACGGCGTAGGTTGCATCGCTTGCATTTGTGATGTTTCGTGCAGATGACTACTTGTATGCATTGCCCGGCGCTTGCTTGCTTGCTTAATATTTCTGCATAAGAAAAGGCAATGATAATGTAGCTTTACAAGTTGAATCATAAAGTGGCACATATTCTGCTTTCTACTCACTTTCCCATTCTTATTCCTGTAAGGGCTTGCTTGCTTGCTTGACATACATCACGAGAACCGAAAAGCCGTGCCAGCTAGCCAAAGAATTTCTCGTTCCCTTTGCTAGAAGAGCTCGTACAAGAAAAGCGCTCAGGAAAGATGCCTCCCTTGCCATTCCATTCATTTCCACCTATAGAACAGTTGCCATCAACCCTGAAAACCCTTTGGCCCGACCTAGAAGCACATGGGAGAAAATCGCTGATGAAGCGAATTCCCAGCCTCCAATAACCTGATCGCAAGACATGATTAAGAAGAGAATAGTATAAAAATACAATAAGAGCTTGCTGCTACAGCATTCGTGCGGAAAAAACAGGCTAAAGGGTGATACGCATGGGATCATTAGCGCCGAAGGACTTGTTGCAATTAGGACACTTTCTGGAGCGAGAGGTTGTTCGTTCCTCGACGCATTCTTTGCAGAAGACGTGGCCGCAGGTTTTGATGACGGTGTTTTTGA
Organism: Cladonia macilenta KoLRI003786; assembly: GCA_000444155.1. Classification (NCBI taxonomy): domain Eukaryota; kingdom Fungi; phylum Ascomycota; class Lecanoromycetes; order Lecanorales; family Cladoniaceae; genus Cladonia; species Cladonia macilenta. Next base: position 843,902 of record KE598603.1, on the reverse strand, counting down.
AATTTTTGTGGCAGACGGTGCAGATGGCCATGATCTAGTGGAGGGGTTAGTAGTGAACGGATGGGATGGAAATTGAGTGGGAGGAATCTTACGCGAAGCATTTCGTATTCGCCGCTTTGGTTGCCCAAGCCTTTTGTCTTCCATGATTCCAAACCCTTCCGCGTCTCCTCCAGACGGACCTTGAGTGTCTCGATCTCTACTTCGGCTTCTCGATAGGCGGTTGCTGTGGCGCTCGAAGCAGTGTCTTTTGTCTCCAGAGTCTTCTTGAGTTCCTCGACTTGCGATTTCAGGCCTTCAAAAAGGATGTTTTTCTCTTGCAATTGCTGCTGTGACAATCGATACTTGCTCTCCAGGGTGTTAAGGGACTCCTTGAACTCGACGATTTGCTTCTCAAGATTCACCTGCAAAGCCCGGTTCGCCGCCTCTGATTCTTTGAGTGCAGATACCATTTCAGAGCTTTTCGAGTTCTGAGCCCGAAGGGTCCGGACTTCTTGCTCCCTGGCTTCCTTGGCCTTCATTGCTGCGAAGTACTTTTGATCGGCCCTTGATTTATCCGCTCCCAATCGCATTAACCTGTCCTCCAAAGACTGAATGTTTGCAATCTTTTGCGATGCAGCTGCTGTCGTCTTTTTATAGGCATCACCCATGGACTGGAGCTCATTCTCCAGCATAGAATGCTGCTTCTCTAGACTAGAATACCTGGCATGCAATTCTTCCGTACACAGGCCGTTCAAACTTGATGTTGGGCTTACAGTTCCGTTGGCTTGCGTATTCTGTAATTTCAGTCGTGCAATCTCCGATTCTAAGGCCTTAATTCTCTCCTCCTTGGCATTGGCGAGCTCCTTGACCTGCTCAATGGAATTGCGCTCCTGAGCCTGTGCGGTCTTCCGCATTTGTACGTCGGCTATCAGTTCGTCTCGTCCCATTCTTATCCTCGCCAAGTCGGTTTCTGCTTGTGCCAGCTGAGCTTCCCGCTCAGCAATTGCTATCTCTGTTTCTTTCTCCAACTGAACTCGGTACGCAGTTCGTTCCGCTTGTAATCGCTCAGCTTCTTCCCGCAACTGGACATTGGTAGCCTCCAGATGATTGATTCTCTTTATTACATCCTCGTGCTGAGATTTAAGGTGCTTGAAGAGGTCCGTCCGACTGTAGTCGTCGTCTGACAAGCGAGACAGCTTAGTATTCAGACTAGTTATTTGGGATGTCAGTTTCTCATTCTCCGCTTCCAGAGTCTTCAATTGTTCCTTTTGCTTGTTAGATGCAGCAACAGCGACTTTTCGTGCCTCTTCCGCTTCGATTAGCTCTTCCCCACTGTCGGTCTTTCCGTCAGGTTGTCCGTTGGTCGTCTCCTGCCCACTGCCGGTTGAGCCAGTGTTGCTGGGGCCGCCAGCAATTGCCTGTCTTTCAAGCTTTTGTACTGTTGCACTTTTCGAGCGGTCGAGCTTCTTCTCAGCAATCATATATCTTAAAGAGGCATCCTCCAGTCGCTCGACGAGCTTTTCCTTCTCTATGCGGCTTTTCTCCAATTCAATGATATGGCCTTTTTGAGCTTCTAGCAGTTGAGCAATGCGGCCTTGGAGCTCGGAAATTTCTGGGTCTGCCGATGGTGCTTGTGCAAACAATTGGGATATCGCGGACGATATCTCAGCTGACCTGGATTTCAAATGCGTTTTAAAAGTGCTTGAATCCGCTGAAAGTAAAGTAGAAGGGAATGTATGGAACTTCGTGTTGCCATCAAGATCACCAACTAAGAGTCTTATTTCGTCGATCAACTGCGCACAGACAATAAGCAGCGCATAACGATGAGGACACTCTATTAAGGGGCACCCACCTCGTTGAACCAGGCATCAATTGTCATAAGGTGTTCATCATGATATTGCGCGCTTTTGGTCATATCGTTCAGTCGACTTTCTAAGCTGTTCCGTTCCCTTTTGTATTCTTGCATTTGCCGTAATATAGCCTCTTTCGAAAAGCGCTAGATAGTGACACGATGTCAGTAGAGAACTTCAAAAATGAAGGAACATCTTGAGGGGCTTTGCGATCAGTTGGGCAGGGAGAAGGGACATCGTAAATGATAAGGCTTGCTGACCTCAAGATCATCCTTCCAGGGCATGTCAGCGTCGATATGGCTTTTCGGGGCGCCGTTAACAGATGTAGCATGCCGCTTGAGAGGCGGTTCAGATCCATCATGATCGTGTGAAGCAGGTCTCTTCCTCTCTTCCATCTTGATAGGATCAGAAGAAGAAAGGGAGACTGCTCTGCCCTGAACGAGGGTCATCAGTGCCACAGACCCTAAGGTCGATCGATTCAGTCTTATAAGAAAGAGCGGAACATATAGACGGCCTTCTGTAGAGATATTCGCATCAAGTAGAGAGGCAGGKGGTGTGGTAAATAGGGATGTGAGTACAGGAAAAGATCTCTTAAGGAACCGTTCGGCTAAGCCTCTTTGTGATTAGCTCCCGGTCTAAACGATCTTGCGGGTGAACTGGGATAGCAATTTACAGCAAGCTAAGGTAATATTCAAATATTGGTCCAAGGACCCAACTTCTGATATGAAGTTTGCTAAGAAAATTGTTATCTAGCGGTTCTTACGCAGTAGCTCTCCATCAAACTCACGTACTGCATATGTATGGATATGTCAAAGTGCGCAAGCCACGACTTGGTAGGGGCCGCTCTTTCACCCGCGAGACGATCTACTGCACGCTGTACCGACTAAAGTATGCTTTATTATAAATAAATCAAACAACACGATCTGTCACGTTCCGCGCAGCAGACGGGATGTCGGCGTTGGGGAGCTCGGTCATCAGTATGTTACGCCCAAATGGCCCTTTCTACACCTGTCACACCAGATTACTAACTCAGCAATAGACAAGTCGGGGAAGAAATTTGCGCCCAAAGCACCTGCCAGGCGCCCAGCTGCCCCGGTCTCCACGCAGACTTCTGCTAGACCAAGTGTTGATAGACAGGTCCAATCACAGACTCCTCAGCCTCAATCTATAGCTCAGCGTATTGCAGCATCCCCTACACCCTCTTTAACCTTGCCAACACCCGCCCCGACTCAACAGCCAGTCACAACTACTCAGGCGCCGCCTCCAGGGCAGGATGCTACTACGCCGATCCCAGCCCTTTCCCGGGGCCCGACTCCCCCAAGACACCGCTCTCCAGGGCCTCTTGTTCCCCAGAAACGACCGTCAGTGCCTCGGGAAAGCCTCCGTCAACCTATGCCATTCAACCGGACAATAGAGACTAGTCAGACGCCAGCAGAATCGAGACCGGTGGCATCACAGGACGAACCCGATCTTTTATCCTCTGACTTCAACTCTACTTCTAGCCACACAGGTTCTACCCAGAAGGAAGGCCCCGTTCTAAGCACTAATATTCGATCTAGTACAGCCGCTCGTCATGATAGTGTTGATACATCAAATACACAGGCTATTCAAGATGATATTGGAGCTCCAATTGCCAAGCGCCGAAGAACAGCGAAGAAGTCAGCGGCTCAAGTTTCCAATTCGAGCGCGGATGCGAACATTGCACTGCCTACCACGGAGACCGGCGAAGTATTGCCAGAAGCATTAAGTACTCAGGAAGCATCCATAATATCTAAGCAGCCTCCGAAAGCAAAGAAGCCCAGATTATCTGCGCAGGCTAGACGTAAGCCACAGATCGAGGATGCCGCGGCTGCAATCGTGGAAGCAGCGACTGGGGATTCATCAACCATGACAAAGAAGCCAAGAAAGCCCGCAAACAGGAAAGGTGTGGACGGAGATGAGGCAGACGTACCCGAGACAAGGACAGAAGCTGCTCCGGAGTCGGGCGGAGCAGCTGAACGGGCTCAAGCGCCTGCTAAGCCAAAGCGGAAGTACACCAAGAGGAAGTGCAGACAAAGCCTTGAGGGCGCAGCAGCTGAGATTGTGGAGGAGGCCGTAAGTGGCTCGTCAAAGGATCCAGCGAAACGAGGGCCCAGGAGGAAGCGTGCAGCGACGCCCGATGGTGCAGACACTATGATGATTTCAACATCTGAGGTCAGAATGGCGGACCTTTGCAAAGATGGTCGCACAGGCAGGAAATCCGAGCGAGAGAAGGAACTAGTCGAATATGAGAGGGCGGAGTTCGTTCGTAAGAAACAAAGACAGCTTCAAGAGATTATGGGTCAAGCTGAGCCAGAAGGCCAAGGTAGTGCAGCTGAGTCCGCTGATGCGCGGCTAGAGCGGTTAGAACGTGAAAGACTGGAACAGAGTGTAGCCCAGAACGTGCCCAACACGATCATCGTAGATGGGCAAATTCGAATAGATGAGGACTCTCTTCAGATCGATCGTCACGCTGCAGCGGCCATCGAGCGCGCCGCGGAACAATTGGAAGCCGTTGATGAGAGCKATCTTACGCGGAAAGTCAATGCTGGTTCCTGGATGAAGCGAGACAGAAGTGGTGGTTGGAATGCATTACTGACCGAAAGATTCTATGATGGACTTCGCATGTTTGGAACTGACTTCGAGATGATCAGTAAGATGTTTCCCGGCCGAACAAGGCACAAGGTCAAGTTGAAATTCGTCAAAGAGGAGAAAGTGAATTACGAAAGGATCAGGGCAACGCTTCTCGGCCAACCCACGCCAGTTGATCTGCCTGAATATGAGAAAATGGCTGGTACGGAATTCGATGATCCGCAGGAGCTAGAGAGAGAAATAGAGGAAGATCGGAAGAGACTTGAAGAAGAGACTGCTGCGGAGAAGCAGGCTTTGAATGATGCTATTAGAGAGAGGGAGGAGGCAATCGCTGCTGAGCGTGCGACAGCAATCGCCGGCGAGGAGTCTTCGTCAAAAGAGAACAGAGGGCGCAAAGGCAAGAAGAAGCAGAAAGGGGAGAAACGAAAGGCGAGTGAGTCCAGGAGGAAGGACAAATATGGGGGAAGATCAAGGACAACGGGCGGGGACAGTGTTGGCAGAGAGCTTGGTGAAGCGATGGGAGCGGAGAACTAGGCTTGAAGCTACAATGGGTAGCTATAGCACTGACTTGCTGARTTACGATAGCATTCCCATTATCTGGTGCATCTTGATGCCAGCTGACCCCAATGACAAACTCTTCAAGGGTGAAGATACCTCCTCCGTTCTGGAGATGAGACATTCATGAACAATAGCAATGAAAGTCTGATTAGGGATTGCCATCCCTTCAAGAGAACCAGAGCCTCAGCCATTGCATGACGTTCGTTGCAACGGTTTCCATTTCAACTAGACGCGTCTGATTTCCCTTTCATTTCACATGACAAACAGCATTCACCTCCTACTCGTTCCCCCAAACCCAGAGCTCTCATGCCTACTACCCCCGAACCCGGAGCCTGAACTAGAACTCCCACTCGATCTTGGGCTCGCCCCACCACCCCATCTCGAACTCCCCTCCCCATTATCGTTACCCCCAAAGCCCATAGTCGGCCGCTGAGCTCTAAGTTGCTGATTCTGACCTCTATTTCCCGCCATATATCCCGCCGCCGCACCACCCAATGCTCCAGTCCAGAAGCCTGGTCTCCAACCCTCTTGAGCCGGTGCATTAGCCGCTCGCGGTGCTGCACGTGTGGAAGTCGATTTAGGCGGAGAATGGTAATCATATGGTGGTGGGGGATCATCGTTACCACCACCACCGCCGCCGCCGCCTCCTCCTCCTCCAAAGAAGCCAGGGCGGTTGTTGTTGGCTCCGGGTCTTCTTGGCCCATTATCTCGTAAGAACGCAGAGTATATCATCCAACATATCACGGCGATGAAGATGATCCAGAAGAGCACTGGTATTACACCTCCAGCCGGGCTCCTATCATGGTCGTCACCGCCCCATAACTTCTTGCCTTTCTTCCCATATTTCTCTTCCCCAAGATCCGTAAGCACCAACCTATACTCCACGCCACAACTGCCCTTCAGCACATATGGATCCGCGCTCGACGTAAACCCCTCACATATCACATCCGTACTCCCAAGCTTGAATTCTGCTGGTAAAGATGCCGTGCATGTCCATTGTATATCCTCGTCACCGTATGCGGAGCCCTGGTTCTTACAGCGCAGAATGTCTATTTCATAGAGACCCTTTGCGCTGCCGCCTATGCATTTAAGTTGCGGGACGGGTGAGACGCGGTTGTGTGTGGTCTTCAGATCTTTTCGCAGAGTTAGGGTTTTGACATTAGACAGGAGGACTTTTTCGGGGGTTTTGCGGGCGAGGGTGGGGGTGGGGGTGAGGAAGAGGAGGAGGGGAAGGAGGTAAGTGGGTAGGTGCATGTGGAGGGTTGACGAGGTGAAGGAACGGCGGTAGGTGTTTTGATATGTGTATGGATGCAGTGGTCTGGGTCCCTCTTAATACACTAATGCATTCTGCTTTTTGATATTGGACAGGTGGTCTCTTCTGTAAATGTCCCGCGCGAGGCTACGAATCTTTGGATCTGGACCAGACCCACTGCGTCATCCCGCCGCCAATCTTGATTGGACCAACTTCAGCACTAACCCAATATGGATAGCAGCACGCCGTGCCACCAGAGCCGCATGAATGCTTTCTTCAATACGAACATTGGCTTCTCACTCATTTATCTTCCCAGAAACTGCTGCCTCTGATATCTGTTGCTGACATCTTTCGATCATGCCTAAAGCGGAAGTAGGATCGACCAAGTGTACGTCATATTCCCCTTTCCTGCACTTCTTTCGAATCATGCAATACCTCGAACCCATTCCACAAGCCGTCTTCGTATATGGGGCCAGAGAGTACTGACTTGAATCCCTATAAGATCTCAATAACAAGTTGAAGTCTAAGGGTCTTCAGAGACTACGGTGGTACTGTCAAGTATGCGAAAAACAATGCAGAGACGAGAATGGTTTCAAGTGCCACGTCGCCAGCGAGAGCCACACCCGTCAAATGCAAGTGATCGGAGAAACCGGGGCGAACAAGGTCATCAACGACTATAGTCAACAGTTTCAGAGAGACTTCCTACAACTCCTACGAACATCACACACCACCAAATCAGTGCAAATTAATCACTTCTATCAACAGTACATTGCAGACAAGCAGCACGTCCATATGAATGCAACCCGATGGCCAAGTCTTACAGAATTTGCGAAGCATTTGGGAAGAGAGGGCATATGTCGCGTGGAGGACAGCGAGGAAAAGGGACTTCATGTCGCTTGGATTGACAATTCTCCAGAAGCCTTGCGGAGACAGGAGGCAATAAGGAAGAAGGAGAGACAGGATAAAGGCGACGAGGAGAGGGAGCAGAAGTTGATCAAGGAGCAGATCGAAAGGGCGCGATTAGATGCTGAAGCGAAGGCAAAACAAGAAGGAGGTGACGATGCGGGCGAGCTGAAGAGAGACGATGGCGAGAAAATAAAGCTTAGTTTTGGTCCTAAGGCGACCGAGGCCAAAGATCCATCTCCCCCGGCTACAGAGGAAAGTATGGAAGGTGAAGCCTTGGCGAAGTCTAACAAAGAGGACTCGAGGTCATTGTCGCTTTCAACGGGAGCACCAACGCCTCCACCCGAGACAGTGTCTTTGAAGATGGACTTGAATATAAACAACAAGCCGAAGAATGTCTTTGCTATATCGAAAAAGAACGCCCTTAGCTCGAAACGTMCAGCCAAGGATGCGCCAACGAAGCCATTGAGCGAGGCAGCGAGGATCATGCAGGCGGAGATTGAGGCCAAAAGCAAGAGAGGATATAGCCGTGGCCCTGATACGAATCCCAAGAGACCAAGATATGTATAAGGGATATGGCTTTTCGGTTGCAAGGAAATTTTTAGGAAAGCGTGGAGTTCAGCTCACGGCACATCGACTATGATAAATGGGTTGTATGATATCAGGCTAGAACAATGAGGTATGCTAAATAGAGTTTTTCTGTCCGATTCTCGCTCTCGTATCTAATTCCGCACAAAGAGTCAACCCTCCTATGGAATGAATGTACTTTCATACCGGAAGCCAACCGCTGTTCTTAACTTTCAAACCTCCCATCTATGGCCACCTGATTTCCAGGCTTCTTACCTCCACTTCGGAATAAACTTACTACTCTGCATCCCCTAAATGGCCCTCTAACAAGGAATGCACATTCAAAGAAGTAGCCACAAACGTCCCAAGAGTAAAAAGCAAAACAACCATRTACAGCACAAAAGTCTACACCACCCATATCAGCTCAACTCTCTTTTCAGAATTATCCTCCAAAAGACTTCAACATCCCACATACCTTAGCCTCATCCCCCCACCCCTTCTTCCCCGCCAACGGACTCCCAACCACAGCCAAAAGCCCCGCATGAAAAAAAACCACCGAGCAACTCAAGCACATCAGCGGTGCCTGCCACGCAAATAACACACTCTGCCTTGGTTCCAACTCCGCTCTCGACATCTTTTCCCTACTCCGTACCATAAGCCGTTTCCGAAACTCCCTTGCAGCATTCCCATCGAATTTATCCGGTAAAAACATAACCTGCTGCGCCCCCAGCATCACCGCCATCAACGCCAACACAATACTGCTATACCACAGCGCGGGTCCGGACCAATGCGTCGAGGAAAGCTTGCTCCATGACAGACAGGATATCGTGGACGCAAACATAACAGCTCCCTATAATATAACATTACAACGAAAACATATAAATCAGATTCATATGCTGGCAGATAGATCGATAGAGAAAACAGATATTAAAATCTGTTTGATGCGAACTAACAGCAACTTGTACATATTGCGCTTCTTTAAGCTTAGCTCCCGACCAGCGATCTATCTCATCTTTCGTCGCCTCATCGTCTACTGTATTGATAATACGGCGGATGGGATGGAGCGTGTTGCGCCGGTTGATGGATGCGTAGCCCAAGATGGAGACGGTTGTTATTAAGGGAAGGGTGGAGATGAGATGATGGGGCCATTTACGGGTCTTGGCTGGGGGCATTGTATTGAAASGGGATAGATTTCACTGTATATAGTTATCCTCTTGTGCCAATCACTCTTTTTTTGGCGGAGGGAGAGATCTGGAAAACGCATGTGTACTGATGGTAGGTTATGCATCTTCGTTCTTGGTATTTTAAGGCTGAACCGCACTAGAGGTGGGTGGCTGGCACGCTTGTGCGTGATTGGACTGGGCTGGTGCGCTTTGCATGGAAGCGATGAGTATCAATCAAGTGGAGGTAAAACGAATAATGGAACAACAATAATAGAGGTTTTGAAAAAGGATAACAATAAAAACGAACTTTTATGAGGATAATCAAGTATCGACCTATCCATGGTCTTGCTGGTGGATGATCTCGTAAGAGAATGGAGCAAAAGTCATGCATATAATAGGAATGTTCAAGTTGAGTTTGACATTTAATRAGCTTATCTAAAGCAGCAAATTTCTTTCTTCCCTATTTATTAAGTGCTAAAATGCTTTGATAGAGGGTTAGAAACCTCTAGAACTATAATTTCAAAGGTAAGAGAACAGAGCATAAGTTATATATAACAGGAATATTAAGCTAGCTTTAATACTGACTAAGTTCCTCTAAAGCAGCAAATTTCTTTATCACCTACTTATYAAGTGTGAAAGAAATACAATAAATGGTTAGAACCCTCTGAAATTCTACTTCCTTGAGGTAATATTGGGATCGACTTATCAGGTGTTGGCTCCATATGCATGACTTATGCCCTRTTCTCTTACCAGGCACTTGTRAACTGAARCGATGAATATGATCGCCACCAGAAGCTGTTTCATTGTAGAATCTCAATTTTGTGAACTTGGCAGAGTATAAATGCTTAAGCGAGGCTGAAGTTGTAGGCAACAGCGCTTAAGGGTTACACCACATCTTCCTGCTCTTAAAAAGGCAACCTTTCTCCATCATATCTTCACACACATCTCCACGCATAACATCTTCACACACAACATCTTCACACACAAAATCTTCACACACAACGTCTTCACCCATTGAATCATTACAAACACCCAATTTGCACTCATACATTCAACATCATTCCCTTTCCAAGGTGAACGACAAGAAAGAAGAACCCTTCAAACCACACACCCTTCCACCATGCCTGTCACGATCCACCCCTCCACCCATCCCAGCTCCCAAATAAGTCCTTATCTTAAATCCATCACCTCTCCCCTCGAACATCTAGAGCACGCCTGCCCTAAAGAATCTGAACAATGCCACACACTCCTCCAATCCTCCTTCTCCACCACTCCACCCCACGGCACCGCCACCTATCCCTCTCAAAACGGCTTCGTCCGCGCAGCCATTACAGCCTACAACCAGCACCACCACCTCACCATCCGCCCCGACGACGTCTGGCACGCCATCCTCTCCCAGCTAAGTCTCTTCATCAATGCGCATGCAGAAGAATTGCGCGGCAAGTTCGTCGCGCACGAGGGAAAGAAGGAATTAAAAGTCATTTACGGAAGCGGGAACCGGTTTAGTATCGACTGGGGTAATTTTGCGGAGACGATTTGTGAGATGATTGAGGAGAATGTTGTGGATGCGGAGTTGAGGGAGTGGATGATGCCGGCATTTTCGACGACAGAGGAGAAGGATAGGGTTGTCGCGAGTGTGTTGATGATGGGGAGTATGCAGAAGTATTTTGATTACAAGTGCACAATTCGTTGCGGGCTGGCGAGTGTTACGCTGCTGGGGGAGAAAAAGGATTGGGAATTGATATTGAGGCGGTTGGAGAAGTTGAGTTCTTGGGGGGAGGAGCCGGCGTTATTTGAGAGGTTGCTGAAGCCGGTGGTGCAGAGGTTCGTTAGGAGCTTCGATGAGCCGGAAGGGGAGGAGGTGGTGAGATTCTGGGGACAGATAGCGCATTTTGTAAGGGGTGGAAGTGGGCCGTCATATTATTCTGGATGGATAACGGCTTTTTGTCTTTGGGATGCTGAGGGGAAGTGCATGTCTCGAGCGCGGCCTCAGATGTTGGATGGACCGAGGCCGGTGGGCGTTGGTCGGAGGACAGGTGGGGAAAGTGCCTGGGAGGAGAAGCATTTGACGCTTGATGGAGTAGATTATCATCGGATCGAGTCGGATGAGATACCGCCAGGTTACACTTCGGTTCCTGTGAAGGTAGACGATAATGGGGATATTTTTATGGCAACGATGGTTGCTGGGTCTGTGGGGATCAAGGCTTCAACGAGTGAGCGCGGAGGAATCGGAAAGTTGGATACGATGAGTGCGGAGTCGGGCTGGTGGATTCTCGAGAAGAAGGATGCCAGGCCAGTGAAGTAGAGGAAGATCCTTTCTCGGGTTTGAATGGGCAATTCTACGCTGGATCTTTGGGTCCTAAGCGGGTGTTCCTCACCAACGGTTTGAATGGGCAATCTAGGTTGGATCTTTGGGTCCTAAGCGGGTATTTCTTACCAATAGTAGACTTAGCTACCAGTGTTAGTCTGTCTTCTTACGCCCCTTCGCCTTCCCAATTCCAAGATCTCTTAAAACCACGCGGACCAGGATCAAGCAGACCCACGAAAACCCCAAGAGCACTATGATCACGGTTCCATAACCCACCCAGCCCACATTCGGACCGTCCAGATCCAAGACGGGCCCTTTCAGCTCTTCTACAAGAGTTTTGGCTCCGTTCGTAGGCTGAAGGTGATAAAACATAGTTCTCGGGCCAAACAAGCCATCGTAGCCAAGGTTGACTCGATCGAACGGATTATTATTCATTCTAGTACCTTCGTCCGAGGAGCAAGCCCAAAAGACAATGGGCCATGGAACAAAGAGTGGTGTCTCGCCACGGGGAGTAGGGCGAAGATACCGTAGGTGGAGGGGAATGTCTGCGTGCCATTGCGCGGATTCGGTCTCAGGAGGAGCAAGCTCAAGCAGGAGAGCCGAGCCCCAATTCGACACAGCCCAGATGGGAGCTTCGAGGTCTGTTTCACCTGATAGAGAGCGGATTGAGCGAAGGTTGTTAGAAGCTAGAAAATTGGGCGCTGACAACTGGTATTTGTCTGGGAAGAGAGATGACGGGAGTGTGAGATACGTGTGAAGGGCGCAGTCCTGGGATGGCGGTTCCGTCAAAGATGGCAAGGTCAGACGAAGGGTGGGATGAAGGCCAGTTGGTTGCATGAAAGAGGCCGAATAATTGGCGCCGGAAGCTGAAGGAGAGATATGATGACGGGAGGGAAAGGAGAAAAGCGTGGGATCTGAAAAGCTTTAGTCTCACTGGCAAAAGAGGAGATCATATTGCGTACTGGGTTTTACATCTTCACCAAGTATTGCTAAGAAGCCACCAAGTGACAGCTCCTCCGGCTGCGTGGGTTTTTCATTCGCCAATACACCGACCTCTACCTTTGTGGACTCTTGCCGAATGCTGATCTTGTCTTCCCAGGCATCTGATTGCGGACTTACGTGCCAGAATGCGTTCAAGACCAGCGATTGTGATATAGTATTGTAATCCATGTCAAGATAGTCGGCGTGGTTCAGCGCGTTCGCTTTGACTTTACATAGATCATCCTGACCACAAACTTTTTGTTGTATGTAAATCACTAGTTCCTTCAGAGATGGGAGGAGCTTGTAGTATTGGTATGCTGCGGAGGAAGCAAATCGCTCGGAGATCATGGGAATGCGGGTGAAGGTATCCTATACGACTGAGCAAGCATAGAGACGAACCCAGTGCCAGTCAATGTACCTCTGGAAAGGTGCATTCTGCGCTTCCGCCGAATGTCTTTTGCAGCAATGGACATAAGAGATCACTGCCAATATTGAGCACCGCAGCCAGCAATGGTATACCGAATCAACAGTTTTGCTTACATACGCAGACCTATTCTTCTGTGGAGTGAAGAAGACATGTAATCCTGGGGAAACCCTGGAGACGAAGGGAGAGATAGAGGGAAACGAATTTTCGGAGACCCAGCGTATGTGTAATTCGTGGCATTGTTTCAATGCTCTCCATAACTGCCCTTCTCAGCGATGGAAATTGTGAAAGGTGACGAGACACTCCTACCTCCTGAGGAAGCTCATACAAGCTCGCTGTCACGCGATCTTCTCTGGCAGCCTTCAAAGACTTCACCCATAGGGTTTCTTTTTCAATTTGGAGCTGCTCGGGTTTGAACGCATCCTCTGCCTCGTGGACAAAAGTCGTTCGCTCTCTCATGGTCCTAGATATGTATGCGAGGAATCCTTGTGAGACTGGAGACAATGTCAACAATTCGCGCCGTAAGAGACTGGACTTCGATATTTACTGCTGACTCATCAATCTAATCTCTTGGCATCAAATGTGACAACATCTCGTCGGGATTCGTATTACTACAACACCACAAAGCTCTGGACAGCGGCAATGCATGATTGCAGAGCGAGAATATAGCGCTGCTTGCATTATAGAAGTCAGATGATCATGATTTTTCAATTTAGGAAGATTTTGGGCTGATTTACACGCAACGAAGTCACTATCACTCAACAAGCCGATATGTTTCTACCACGGTTGGAGTGGGAATGGGAACTCCCCAGCTTTCATTTACTTTGACTGCCCATATCAATGAACAGTTGTGGATCAAGCACATTACTTGCGAATAGCCATCGCCTCGAATAAGGCCTAGCTTCCGACGGCCACCTTTGTGCATACCGACGCKGAAGCCGACTTCACTTCATTCCCAGCGTTATGTCCCGGCTGAATCAAGCATGGACCCGAAGCAAGAGCACCGAAGATTCATGTGACTTCAATCCAGTAGTCAGAGGTGTTTGAGACACCGGCAATACTACTCTCAGTGATGGTAAGTTTTCTCTAGCGTCATACCCTTAATGCAAAACTTCTCGGTTTCGTGACTTACCTCTGAATGCTGCTTAATTTCTTGGAATGGCACCTAACTCCGGCATGTGGTCGAGCCTACCTTATGATTGACTGTACATGTCAAGCAGCTCCCTTCAATGCGGTTGTTGAATATGCTTTATACTTGATATACCCATTGAATTACCAAATGTTCATAGATACGTCCATTTCGCGACAATTTAATACATCATATAAACATGTTCTCCTTCAAGTATGTTAGGTGCTGGCTTGTCTTCCACGGAGAAAGCATTCAATTCGGAGCTCATATCCGCCATGTGAAGAGGAACCAACCACGCTTGATGGATATGGCCTGCATKACTGCCAAACCCCGTGTTGAAACTTCCCGTTGCCCCGCGTTCAGTTGCCCTCAGCTGCATTCGGTTGAGCCCCAGTCCAAGAGGAGCGAGGATGATTGGGCCAAGGTCCTGCTGTTTTGTTAACGATAGCGACCACGCTAGTTTGGCCATCCTCAACACCAAACCTCACTTGCTATCCTCCACAAAAACTTTCAAATCTTCCATTGCTCCTACAACAGAGATTTGCAACTTCAGACAAGCATTACTGAAACATATTCTATTTGCCAAAATCTATACAGTGGGTGTGAATTTCTGCAACGTGACGGATCAACACGTGCTCCGCTACCCGGATTTACGGGTCGTCAGTGGCCTAAGACTCGTAATCATGTTACAAATCTCGCTTCTGTTGGCTGCATTTCTTGGTTACTTGGCAATCGCTTTCGCTTTGCCCCTTGAGAATACGATCAGTCATGTTTTCATTCGAGGTATGTGTACAGCCGAAGTGCCTATTCGCCCCCGACTGACATAATAGGAGTGGCAGCTTCTGATACGCTCAGCACTCATAGAATCTCCTTATACCAGAATGCAGCCATCAGAGGTGCGTTCACGACCAGGGAAATTGTAATGCGAGCCAACTGACTGTCTGTGTAGCTCGCGATAGATACGACTCTTCCCATCGTACACCCACAGAAGGACATGTCATCTATGCAGCGGTGGGATTCATTTCTCTGATTATGGTGTCCGGCATGCTTGGTACGACTTCTATCCATACCTCACTCTAAAGCTCCTAGTGTTTTGATACTGACTTAAGTTATCAGCGACTCGTATCCGGATCTTGACGTCAGGAATCATTACTCTAAGGGCGACAAATCTGATTCGTGTCTTGACACTCCTGATTTACATCCTCGCTATGTGCTTTATCATATCCGCAGGCCTTCTCATAACAGGATGGGATTTTGTCACCGAGGGTCTATGTCGTGCGGCAATAGACTTATGTCTCGTCTGGTATGTTGGGGACAAAGTCATCCTGTACCTCTTCTTGGTTGAGCGGACTCACCAGATCCGCGGACCCAGCTGTCCCCGCCACCAGGATCCAATGTTTTACTTGAGTGTAGCGATCGTTTTGGGTGGCTTCGGAATCATCGCCGTGTTTGCCTTCCTGGACCCTGTCACCTCACTCTCAAAGATTGATGGAAAGTGCCGGATCGGATTACCGCTCAAAGTCACACTACCTCTGCTGATATACGATATTCTGATAAACATCGTCCTGACCGCTTTATTCTGCTTCATTGGGCACCAATATCTTCGCGGACGAACATTTAAACAATTRATGACTGTCTTCTCGGCCGCTCTACCTTTTACCCACTCGAAGAAGCTGGATACACAGGAGAACCTGTTGATGTTCATGATGATTAAAGGAACACTGGGTGCACTTGCAATCATTATGCCTACAGTTGCCAATTTAGCCATTCTATTCAAACTCAATGGTCACGAGCAGGGCTGGCTATGCTTCACAATCTGCACAATTGATAGTACGTCCTCTTCAATCCACCGCACTGTGCATTCAGGACTAATGAAGTTACAGTCACTTGGAGCACAATTATCATTCACTGGCTTACTTCCACTCCTCCTGACCTCGAGAACCGTCCGGTGATCCATAACAGTTCTGGTTATTAMAGCAGCTCTACTATCTCGCGGGTTCCTCCAAGTCGTCAAGGTCAATATATCGAGATGATGTAGTGACGAAGCSCGACTATCTACTGACCTCTAAGACTTTCTATGACAATGATGAGACTAATCTGAAGAAATAGGTTGGAAAATTTGTTATCTAAATGTATTGCTATTCGCAGTTTCTTACTTGTACATGGTGCGACTGGCGACTTGTCGCCGTATCGCTGCACAAAAGTGTTCCATATATACAGCGGGAGAGGGATATTGGAAGATATTGTCTTTTCATGACTATTGACTGGGAAGGACAAGAATAAAATCTTGTACAGCCTCTGATCAAGTCGGAAGATAATGTCTTTTCAAGGATAATGATTGGGAGGGACGAAAATAAAATCTTCTACAGGTCCCGATTAAATCGCATGACATACAGCACATTGGTCCAATACAATGAAGATCATATGGTCAATCCCTCCATTTGACCAAAACCTCATCCGTCCTAAACCTCTGCGTACACGTACTATCCTCCAACCTCGTTCTAAACCCCGTCTCATACGCCAACAACCCCGCATGCGCAATCATAATCCCGTTGTCAATACAAAACCTCTCATCCGTAGCAAACACACTTCCCCCCCTATCCCTCGCCATCACCCCCATCATCTCCTGCAACCGTTCATTACTCCCCACCCCCCCAACAATCAACACCTCCTTCGCCCCCACATGCGCCATCGCCCTCTCCGTAATCTCAACCAACATCGCAAACACCGTCTCCTGCAAACTAAAACACAAATCCTCCCTCGTCACCTTCTCCCCACTTATCTCATCCCTCAACTCCCCCCCCTCCACCCTCCCAGCCAACCCCTCCACCGCCCCCAAAATCCCCGAAAAACTACAATCCATCCCCTTGACCGCATACGGCAACTCCACCAGACACCTTCCCCCCTCCCTCGCCAACACCTCAATATTAAACCCCGGCGCCGGCTCATTACTAATCCCCAGCACCCTCGCAAACCGATCCAAACAATTCCCCACCGCTATATCCAACGCCTCCCCAAAAATCCTATACCTCTGCTCCGCATAAGCAATCACCTGCGTATTCCCCCCACTCACATACAACACCACCGGGTTCTCCGCCCTCGTAATCGATCTCCCCATCTCGATATGCCCCACGCAGTGATTCACACCTACTAACGGTTTATCCCAGAGTAAAGAGAGCATGCGAGCGGCCAGCGCGACGGATTGTAATGGGGCGCCCATGCCGGGGCCGCGGGTGTAGCATATGCAGTCGATGTCGGTGATGGATATTTTTGCTTCAGCGAGGGCGGCGCGTAGGATGGGGATTAGCCAGGCTCGGTGGTGTTTGGCGGTGTCTTTGGGGAGGAAGCCGCTGCCGGGGGGGGAGGAGTAGGTGTGGCGGATGTTGGAGAGGGGGATGGCGGGGCCGCCTTTGGGAGGGTGGAGGATTAGGCCGATGCCGAGTTTGTTGGCGGAGCCTTCGAGGCCGAGGGATATCATTGTGGGATGTGGTGGGGGGGGGGGTTGGTGAAGGGGAAGTTTTGGTGAAGGGGGAGGTGGTTGGAGTGTGGGATGGTGGGGAGGCGGGGCGGAGAAGATGGCCCCGAAGATGGGATCTTGGGCGCGAGCGGGGGTCCCCGGAAGCTGCTGATCTGATTGCTCTAGCGGTCTGTGTGCGGGGTTTAATGAGGTGCGTTTAGCACGGTTTCAGGGACGTTGGGTTCCAAAGAGCACTACACATACACTTAGGGAGTTGCCTCTCGTTGATTTGGTATATGATTGAGCATCTAATTCTGCTAATGTAACTGTCTTGCCATGCTACCTGTGAAAGCAATCATTTTCTAATTTTAGTCCCATCAATCTTTCCTGGGAGACTCCTATGTCCAATGATCTAGCTAAAACGCTTTGGGGAATTGCTGGCAATACTTAAAATTCATTACAAGGTCGTGAAGGGGGCTAGATGCTTTGCTCTCGATGGAAGACATCCAATCCGGCTGGCGTGCACATGCAGTGTTGTGAGTGGGTAGCATTCACAAGGGGAGTTTTCAACTTATTGAGTCTGTGGGCTTGTACACAATCGTCGTGACGTACTGGTGGGAGGTAAGCATGTCGGTAAGTCTATGATCTTAAATTTTTTGGGCAGGCTTACCTTTCGTTTATAGCGAGTAGTTATGCTTGTAGCAAGCACTTCGTTCTTGATACTACTCGTGGCCAGATGGTTAAGTACAGTGTGGTTCGGCATATTTAAAACACTGCTATCATCTTTCATAGGAGTAGTCCCATTAAGAATGGACTTGCCAAGGAATAACGGCAAGCCAGGAGGCGTTGGAAATTCTGTCACACCTCGCGCTGCCCGTGCGTAGCGTTTTGAATGTTCAGGCAGGTCAACATCCCGGAGATACTTGGGCACTTCTTTGCCCCAGAAGACCGGTTCAGCTTTAAGCTCTCCTTCAACTAGCTGAGTCTGGCCCATTGACTGGGGCTCATGGTCTTTTACCTCAGTACCTGCTTCTTGAAGTACCTGGGGCGGATAGACCCCCGGAGGAACGTGCTGTTCTGACTTTGGTTTTGGAATGTCATCGGCGCTTACTTCGACATAATTGACCAGGATGTTTGTAAAGTCAACGGCTGTAGGTAGATCCTTTGAAAGCTGCATCTCGCCATCGACGATGAACTTGACATGATGAGTCCCAGGAGGAAACTGAATGACTGCCGAAAGAATACCATTGGCACTGCGAAGAATGTGAGATTAGCAGGCTCCTAGAATGTTTCAACCCTGCGTTATAAAGCTGCCAAGCATAGTGAAGTTGTGCATGAAAAGGTCGAATGCCAAGACTTAAGCAATATCGAAACAAAGTGTTAGGCAAGGTGCACGTAAGATGGGAAGGTACAGCTTTAGTTCAAGCAAACAAAAAAGAGCGGGTACTTACTCTCTGTGCATGCGGAACTTTCTGCTCCATTGGATAAATGTACCAGTAACATATACTTTCTCGCCACCCTGCTCCTTGGGCCATTGCAATAATGTCGGTACTGTTCCTCTTGGGGTATCGTATGGATACGGCTGAAGCTCGTCACCCAGAGCGTCATCTTCAAGTGTTGTGCTACTAATGGTAGAGGACTGGCGGGGTAGTGGGCCTTCAATATCTTCCTCGTGTAGTGAAGAAGAAAAGCCTTCCGGTGGGATGATAGGAGACCCTGGGGCGTGAATTTCTTCTTCAATCGGAAGAGGTAAACGAGGTGGAAAATTGAGGTTCGAGTGAGGGATGTAATTCGGGTCGCGAGGCGGACCGGACGGTTCGAACTGCGAATCAGGGCCCCTCTGCCGTCGAGGATCGGATCCGCGAGGCACTTTTACGGGTGTCGACTTGCCAGCTGACCTGCTCTTATCTTTCTTGCGTTCGTCTATCCACTTCTCTTTGGAATGTGCAGTACCCATAGTGTTGGTATCATCTATTCGGCGTGGATATGTGGGAGAGGAGTGAGGGTTGGATTGAGGATGAGAGTGAGAGTGAGAGAGGGCATTCGGGTGGTTATCAGTATGGGAGGCCCTTTCGGAGGGGGAGGGGGTGACGATATTTGGATTGTGTGACCTCCGTGGAGCAGGTGGAGCTTTAAGCTCTTTTCGCGAATTCGTGTTCGATGAACTCGATGTATGATTGGCAGCATTGCCTTCGGCCGGCTTTGACGACTGCTGACCCATTTTGTTCTCTTCTCGTAACCGTGACACTTACATCAGTAGAATTCTTACAGTCATATGCGTACATTAAATTTTCCAAAATATGCAAGAAGATCAAGCAGCCTATATTGCCCTAGATATGTGTTAGTTGACTCATAGACTTCTCATGTTCATCGAGCTCAACAGTAATGTAAGATAGGTTGAAGTGAAGCTCGGATGCGGTCTACAATTCAGCCACCGGAGCTTTCCCCGCTCCATCATCCCTGCAACCTACCACTCCCCTTGCAGCCACTTTCAACAACACAATTCTTTCGCCCCTCCACCATCACACCATTCCAGGTGGTTGCCGTCAATTATGCATCCCATGCCGTCATGAAACATTCAGCTTTGCAATGGACTACCTGTCCACCGCCTTGACTATCCTCTACTACATTGTCTATCCCATTGTCTTTATCTTGTACCTGCTTCTCTACATCCTGGGTATAATCACGGCACCCTTGCTGCATCTGGGCCATTACTTTCTTTATGCCCTTTGGTACCCTATACTTTTTCTCGGCAAATTCGAGGTAAGCAGCTTTCAACAGCATTGATCCCAGTTGCCGCTAATATCTCGGATGCAGACTCTCTACATCTTTTTCGGCGTCGCTATACTTGTCGGCGGTATAACCGGCACAAGTGTTCATTATGTCTATGGCTTCATATCATCTCTATTAGATTTGGAGGGTCAGCCCGAAGAGCACCGAGGGAGGACTTTGGCTTCCCACCGGAGGGAACGGCAGCAAAAGGCAGAGGATCCGTTGGTCAAGGTCGAGACTAGAGGAGGTGGATTACCAACGAGTGATGTGACGCCTCAAGATGAGTACAGAGATTGGGAATGGTCAAAGCAAAGTCGAGGAAAAAAGAGGAATGGATTCATAAACACAATACTCGAAGAGGACAGCACAGATGACTTCTGATACAAGGCATAGGAGGGACTCGAAGATTCGATTCCTTCCTGGTCCCGGAAGGGTTGATTCATCGAGCGGGAGAAGCGATAGAATAAGAGATTTATGGTAATAATGAAGGCCATCACAAGCCTGTCATGCCATCCAACGCCATGCTTATCCTCCTAGCCAACAGTGAATGAACCCCAACGCCTCAAGTCATGCAACCTCATAGTATCATAGCGAACAACGCCTCAATCCGCAGACGAGCACCCTCGACAGCCACAACTAACACACTCAATAGTCTGATCCTCCTTCAGCTGAGCCTKTGGGACGCGGCATATACAAGTCGCATTAAAATTCGTCTCCTTCGTCTGTATGCATCTTAGGCAGCACAGCTTCTCATACCCTTGCTTCTTCCACTTCGCAATGAGATTTCCATCTGCATAGCCGTTTTTGAGTAGCCAATCGTAAAGGTGTTTTGAGATGGCTTCTTTGTCGTAGTAGAGGTCGTAGATGTATCGGGAGCCTGTGTATAAGAAGATAACTTCGTTAGTTGTTGGACTGGTAGGTATTACGGGTTGGGTGGGTAGGTTACTTACGCTGATGACTGATCTGGAATATTGGCCATAGCACCTCGTGCCGCTTCTTGCCTTCGTGTGAGGCATTCTCTGCATCTTTCATCTTGTTGCTGAACTCCAGCAGTGTATCCTCAATGTCGTCGAAGCCATCTGGTGGTGGTTTGCGATTGCGCGCCGAGCGGATTGGAGGCATGGTGTTTTTTAGTGCAGTTACTCCTAGCAATGTACGGAAGTCTGATTCGACTTAAGTATCGCTGTGCTTTTTCCTAGTTCTTATATACTAGAGCAATTTTGTTGATGCAGAAGTTAGAAGGCAAGATATTCAGTCAGAGGCTCAAACATTTAGAGCTAACGGCGAAGCTTGGCGTCACATTCGGGCGGATTTGTTCCGCTCTTTAGCGTCAAGTGCTCTGGCACTTTGTCTCTCCGCAACCTCCAGTCAAGATCACAGCCCCAAGCCGTCGCCAGCATGGTGATCAATCCCACGTATCTTTCACAGGTGACCCGCACGTGTGAGTCCAAGGCTTAGATCCGTGAAGCTACAGCAAGCTAATTGGTTGATTACAGCCGTGAATTGGCCAGATGCTCAGCGGAGAGTAGTACACGCCTACCGTCAATGGCTCAGATCCGTCAGTCCTCCCCTGTTTGCAATATTCGCCAATGCTCACGTTGCTGACTGGGAGACTGATGCTAGGCTCCCGAGATCCAGCAGATGTACTCGCTCAATATGCCGGTTTCGAAGATACGAACGAAAGTACGGCAGGAGTTTGAGAGACATAGATATGTCAATAAGCTGCCGGTGGTGGATATGCTGCTTTTTCATAGCCATACAGAGTTTCAGGTACGCTAGAATGTTCTTCATAGATGGAAGGGCAGGGAAGAAGGCTACCCCCCGGCCGTCCGATGGAGAGATGCAAGGGTGTCAGCTTGTGGTATCTTGTGGGGTCCTCTTTGTGTCGATGCTAATAAAGGCATGGTGGTAGGAAACGTTAAATTTTTGGAAGCAAATTCCACATGTTATGAAATTCTTTCGAGAGGAAGAGAATCCGGATGCAAGGTTACCAGCGAATTTTATGCAAGGTTTTCTAGAGGTAGGCACCACTAATAGCCATCAGTCAAGATTGAGACAGGCTGACAGTCCTGTAGGGGCGCAATTGATATTCACGAATGGGTATAGAGCTTGACTTTCGTACATAAGACACCAAATTAGAAAGACGCCATTTCAGATGAGACGCAGGGCGAGCATCGCATGGCCCATCGATTACTATCAAGGTTTCTGCCTGGCATTGAACTCGTCTCTTGCATCTGTGAATTTCTCAGTCACCACATCGCAGAGGGCCATCAAATCGTCAAAGCCTTTCTCTAATACGTCGTAGACCGTTGTGCCTTCTATGGACATGTAAGCAGCATTTCAGAGAGCTCGAGCATCCGCAGGTAGCCACAAACCGTAAGTCTGTATTCTAATATTCATCTTTGCCTCTGAAGGATGTGGTATCGAATAACCACAGAGCTCGACGAGAGGGCTAATGTTTAGGGTTAACCCCAAGTCATGAATTTAAGTAGACTGGAAGAATGTACTTTTTCATAATCATGTACCTTAGGGCGTTTCCTAACGTATGATCCTCTGCCTCAAATTCAAAGGATGCCGCAGTATCATTTGCACCAGGTAGCTATACGGGCCGATCAGCAAGTGTCACGGAAGTTGAAACGTGTGTTCGCAGACCACTCGAATACGTTGGTCATTGAAATCTATGAAACTGTCTCCGCCATTTTCGGGGAGATTTTCCCCAGGCGGGGGTGCGTCATCCATGGGCTGATCTTCATTGGCAAGGACTGAAGGCATTATTGTTTCACAGGAATGTTGTTGTTAATTCTATCTCTTGGACGTTTCAAAGGATCTGTTTGACACAGGATTTTCATGAGTCGCT
This sequence comes from Cladonia macilenta KoLRI003786, assembly GCA_000444155.1. NCBI lineage: Eukaryota > Fungi > Ascomycota > Lecanoromycetes > Lecanorales > Cladoniaceae > Cladonia > Cladonia macilenta. The sequence continues at coordinate 821,092 of KE598603.1, read as the reverse complement.
TCGGTAGTGGCGGCTCTGGCCGCTGAAACGGCCCCCACATCCCGAGACTTGTGTTCCCTCCTCAATGTTTCTGTTGCAATACAATTTGCATATGCGGCAAAAACCGCAATCAATGCGTTTCACGGTTTCGAAGAACCCGCCGAACCATCTTTGAGCAGTATGGCAGAGTCGCGGTCATGCATACTAGCGTATACGATTGCGGGTCAGCGACTCAGCTCGAGATGGCATGAAATGACAAGCGCGCGGCACGACGCAAGGAAAGTCCCTTTTTTTTTCGATAGTCTCTTCAGCTTCTAGAACGACTGAATCGTCATTGTGCGTCATACAAACGACATGTGGCTTCGGAGATCTTTCTATGTTGAGTAGCCGCATAAGGCACAGACCCGATATGGTGGGTCACTCTTATCTACGGAAAGATGACGAAAATACACGTACGCACGCGTGGCAATACCATTGCTACACCAGTTGTTTATGTTGGCAGACTGGTTTGGCCTCACACAGGAATCCGACAACCATAGAGATAGTGGGAACCTAATTGTGGCACAGTGGAGGAGTTTCCGGGGTCAGGGGATAAGGGCCAGGGGCCAGAGGGGGCAAGCGGAAGCTATCAACGTTTCAGAAGCGCTTGGAGTTGTCACAGCTTAACGGAGAGCCCCCCTCGTCCCAACTGGGCTATCATGACAGACCACAGACCATACTCACCTGTTGCCATCGACGCCTTAGTAATTGACTCACTTAGCAACCGATTCGTTGGCTATGAAGGTGAATGATTGGTGAGTAGGTGTATTGTGCATTGCTGAATTAGTGAATCGAGGCGAGGAGTGTTCTCTTTCGAGCCACTTCGGTTCATGGGGGTTGCCTTCGAGGTGCGTCTGGTCGGCGAGGTCGGCGAATGCGGATTGAGAGACAGCCAGTCGTGCTGACAGTCCAATCGCAACGGCGTCGCCACTTTGGCCCAGCACAAGGGTAATGGCAGACTTTCAACGCGCTGGCGCAACGCAGAGTAAGGTTCTCGTACAAACGGCTGTACTCGTCGGCCACCTGGGAGGCCATAGAAAGCCCTTTTAAGGTAGATGGACAACCCGCCGGCAGCAACGCTTATCCATGCTTAGTCCTACCTCCGCCTCAGCCGTTTAACCCTTTTGCTCAGCGCTCAGTGCTCAGCAAGAAGGATGCTCGGGAGGCGCAAAACAATGTCTCACAGCACGCTGACATGTGCGGCGAAGTCGTTTCTTCGACAGAGATAGTTCTCACATCCATCAGGCCCGTTCCCGGTCTAGAGATAATTACATTCACTGTCGTCCAATAATCAATTCTATTGTAGAATCATGCCTACGAGTAATGTGTAGAATTAACAGACGGATAGAGATAATAAGGAGAGTTGAAGGGGTCGCGTTCTTCGCTTGATCAGACCGCGACCGTCCCTTAAGAAAGGAAAAGGGCCAACTTCCAAACCCGCTTGTTAGGAATACCTGTTAGCCGCCCCAAGCCAAATGGATGCCCACCCCTCCTGAAATCTGAATCCGACCCAACATCCCGGACACATCCCAGCATTCACCATTCGAAACTCTTCCTTCCTCTCACAAACCAGAAACCCCCGTTTCAAAAAATCCCCACCAGTCTCAGCAATCACCAACAGTGCATCTTCCTTCTCCTGCTGACTCCTCTCCTGCCATAATCTAGTCAACCTCCTAACCCCCAGAGTACCGCCTGCTTCCTCCTCCTGCACATCAGGCTATTCAGGAAAAAGAACCTTCCTGGCTGCTCGGTCGACCATTGGGTGGGCAAGCAGCACAGCATTCCCATCGGTAAAGGCTGAAGCGCGAAGCTCGTCTCTTGCGCTTCTCTTTCTCTCCGGTGTCTGGGAGTTCCTTACATACTCTACCACTGCAGGTGCAACACTATCCCACGACACCTCAATATGTCAACAGCCGTCGCATCTGTCGCAGCGCCGCTGGCTCCGCCTCAGTCTGACCCTGATTCGAGTCCTTCGTCTTCCTTTCCAACACTGGCTCCTTCAACGCACACACTTGTCCAAGCAGAGCGTAGATCCGCCTCAGCCACTTCGCGGACCACGTCGCCCAATGCACCTGTCGTACTTGGCGAAAATGCGGCAAAGCAGAAGCTCACCCCAGATGGGAAGCGGTCACCTAATTCGTAAGTTGTTTCGTTCTTTCCACCTTCTCCTCTCTCACTACACGCTACACCATGTTGTTGCTATCGCCGCCGATGCACCGTTCGCCTATTCACAGGATGTACAGATCACGCCATGGCCCTCCCAAAATCATAGTCAAGAAAGAACCTCCCTCGTCGCCCGAGGTACCTGCGACCTCGAGGCATAGGCCCAGAAAACTCGACCTCTCCTCAAGTACCTCCCAAAGTCAGACTGCAATGTCCTCGAAGCAATCCGCGCCCTTAACAGCAAGACAAAGTGGAGGTCTCGCTATGGTCGACGTTGGATTAGCTTGTCTCTCACCTGGCTTCCAGACTCAAGATCCTACGATGCAAGAGCAATTGCAGAGAAGCATATCTGTCCGCGACCAACAGAGACACATCATTGARTCGCGRCTACAGAAAACAGCCAAGCCTACGGACCCAGACGGGAGGAGTACTTCGGACAATCCCTTTGGCCAATCCATGAAGACACCTTCAACGTCGAAGAAAAGGCCACCAAATGGCTTGTCTATTGTACCGCCCTCTCACGAACAATTCGCAAATGAGCGAGTAATTCAGTCCGCACCCCTACATCAAAGCTTCACAGGCAGACACCAACCACCTATGAGTCGGCACATCACTAATCAATCCTCCAACCTCTCGAACACATCGCACATTCATCATGTTCCAGCAACTCAGACGAACAACAGGTTACCGCCGATCTCAGATGTCTTCGCGGGAGACGGTCTCGGCATGCATAAGCGAGACGGACAATACCAATCCAACTCAGATTCGAACTCCTCCCATTCCAACCACCGGCCACCGTTCCCCTCCCCCGGCTTCCCACCACCATCATCACACCCTCCCCAATCCAGCCGCGCTAGGGACTACAGATCAGCAGAAGAGGTAGTGGCTGAAATGGCGGGCGGTAGAGAAGAGCTCCTGCCCAAGATCGTCCACTACTCAGGCCACCACCCACCAACACCTCCTTCTCCACCATCCAACACAGGTGCAACTCCCAGCAAACACCTTCTAAATCAAATGAATGGAGAATCCAGTCGAAGCGCCGGTGGCAGAAGACGTGGACGAGCGGAATACGAACGAGATATGGGCACACCACCTCTCGGCAGTGGACCAGAACCCAGGCGCGGCCCGTTCGGCTTAGGTATCGATAGCCCCGAAACGCAACGAAAGAAGAAAGACGAGTTCCTAGGCTTGTGTGCACGGGCGTGGGATCTATTCCATTCCTGATCGGACCACCTTAATCATTGTCAATATATCTCACAAATGGCGTTCACGGAATTAGGCTGGGAGATACGAATTAGAATTGTTCTATCATGGGTTTCTTTACGGTATGCGTGGGGACATGGTGGGGTTAATCTTTTACCTTTACATATGCTGAGGAGGAAATATCGAGCATTGGTTCCATTGTGTTGTCTGGCGCAGGCGGTGGGGGCATTCTGGGATCGATCGAAATTTATCCAATACTACAAGCACGAAAGGTCAAGGATTTTACCTGAGAGATGTGTCGGGCACGGTTTATGATATGGAATGCGGTAGGGTGGTATGGAATCGGCTAATACGGATGTTCTCGACGGATGTTCTCCCTAACTATCCGTGAATGGGAGTATAACATATGGATATGAATCTATTGGGAGGCTAGTGTATTTACCTACCTTACCTTACCTAACTTAGCGGGTAACGAAAGAGAAATCTTGAATATCAGGTTAAGCTCGTGTTTCATTGGTAAACCTGTGTGCTTTGAAATTTGTGTGGTACATGATGGAATGTTCGTCTAAGATATGTATTTTCCTTTTCATCCCAGGATCTATTGCCAGTTTCCTAACTCCGTTTTTCAGGGTTATGGCGGTTTGCATCTATTGGCGCGCCGTAAGAACTAGCGAATGCCTTTTGCTGCCGACGCCTAGCCATTTAATCCTAATCCAAGTGGCTTCAGGGCATGCGAATCTCCCTTGTAACCCACAAAAGCAAAACGCGCTTTGATTCGAATTGCCTTGTTTCCCTCAATGGGTCTCGGTAAAATTTCTCTTGTGCTTATTGGCATGAATCAGTATAGAATCCGCGATGCATCATTACGTACAGACTCTGGCCATGCTCAACACATACATTACTGCTAACTTGCAGCTCGAGACTGGAAACAGAACGGTTGAAAACAATCGGTCGGCGGTATTGACACTGCCAGATAAGGATATCGAATATGTCTGCATTACCTTGCCTGAGGAGGCAGGTGCTATGGACGATGAAGGATGTAGTTTACATGATGGAGCAATACTGAAAGGTATCAATAGTAGTAGCTAAAAAGAAGGTGCTAAAATAGCGGATAGCGAATCGCCAATAGCATGAGGCTGGTCAACATAGTGATGTCCAATATCTGGCACAGTCGGGAAAAAGCAGTGCTACAACAGGGAGATTTTCGAAATTTCAACAGCACACTACACGACAAACAGATTTAAAAATATCTAAAGACTGCTAACGAGGCTGACCAATATTCTATCGCCTTTCTATTGCCCCCACAGGGGAGGGGGCACGGTGACTGGACGTTTTGCAACCACCAGAGGATACCCTCCCGTCACAATCAACACAACGTGAGCATTGTCATGGGGGGTGGCACGGTGACTGGGCACTTTGCAATCATCAGAGGACACCCTCCCGTCATAATGCTCACCTTCCTCCCGTCACAATCAACACAACTTGAGCATTGTCATGGCTCCAATTCGATTTCGGCTCCATAACCAAGGGCTTGAAGTGTGCACAGATATATGGAGCCGTGCACGGCAGTATATGAAAGGTCTTGGTGTCATGGTTGACCCTGAAGAGGACTGCATTCCCCGTACAAGAACTGTTGTTGCAGCATTGATCAGTCTTGCGGTCTTCTTCGTCGTCGGTAGCCTCGCCATCATACATCCCTCCGAAGCGTGGCTGCCGATAGCCTACTTTGTTGCTACCATACTCGATTTGCTGATAGCGGCTTTTGCATTGACAGATCTAAGGCTACGTCGTAAGCAGACTTTACGACTCTTTGAGTACAGAGGCTCATTTCTAGCCCAGAGCATCGCCGCTATCGCAGAAACGTAGCCAACACGGTCTTGACCTGCTTTTTCACCATCCTCGTCATGACTGTTTTGTATGCAACACAGTGGCATGCAGCCTCCAACTCATGGATCGTTATCACGAGCTCGGAAAAGATCGTGAGTAATATAATACCCAGAAGATCCTTGCTACAAKGCATGTCTGAAGGAGGCTGACTCCCAAACGAAGAACAGAGCGCCTTGGCCGGCGGTATTGATAATGTCTGACAGAGCAGCACACTATCAAGCGAATTTTCTTGAACACCAACCCTGGACCTGTTTCATAGGTCAGGACATACCGGATGCTCCTGCATGCAGTTCGATGGACGAAGCCGAGATTGTTCAGATTGAGTCAAATTCATGCAACTGTGGCGAATTCTACGACAAAATTATCTACGATCATTTCATCGGAAACGATACGAAGAGGACTATCTCCTTCATGCCCCCTCCATATCTCGTCACTGGAGACGTGCAAACTTTCTTCAATTTACATATTACATTCAACTGTGGGTGTATTTGGCCTCTGCAACATGTGTCCCTAGACTAACTATCATCGCAGACAATTCCTCCCGCTGGGTCTCCAAAAATTCTCTCCTTCGCGACAGCCCAAATGTCTGGCTCTTAGTCTACGACCCCGTAATCCCCGCCCAAGAAGCCTACGAGACCGGCACCGCAGGTCTAGCCCTCATGAACGCCAACGGCTTCACCACCATCACCCTCACACCCAACTACATGCGTCGGCGGGACTCGACCCCTCATTACGAGTACGACGCCCAAGTCAACACATCCCCCATGCTTGACGTCGTGTGCGATGTCGCGACCCGTAATATGTCATCCTCGGCCTCGACAAACAATAAAACGGTTGATAAAACACAATCGAATGGATCTAATGCGTATGCTCCGTGTAATGCGCCTATTGCGTTCCGTTTCGCGAATTTGGAAAGGCAGACGGCGACGGAGAGACCGGCGATGCAGTGGGGGGATATCGTTATGAGTGTTGGGTCGTACTTCGCGCTCGTGCAGTTTGTGTGCTGGGTTTTTTCGGGGTTGGCTTGGAGTGGGGCGATCTGATAAGGTAATCTTGTTCAGCAAATATTTACAGCTACATACATAACATGGTAGAGGCTGCTAAATCAAGGCTTTAGTCGTTCTGTGGACCACTCGTTGCCACCTTACTCTGTCATCACATAGATTTGCACTTTGTCGATTCAGTCCTATCTCATGATCTTATAATCGCAAAATTCGAAGTCCCTAGGCCAGCTATTCTAATGCTTGTAGTCTCACGACAGTCTCTCTGCATAGCCACACCTATCTTTCCCAATGAGTGTACCTAACCCATAGCCAGTAATAACACCCAAACTCACAATTCTTCTGATGTACCGTTTCTCACAACCATTACGAAGAATACTTCAAACGGCTTCCGCGAACTTCCGGATTCAATATCTCATTCCAAGAAGATGCCTTTACTTTCATGTTTTTTGTGCTGGATAGCTTTTGGACTTTGAATTGCGAGTTTCATTTTCGTCATCGCATACTAAAAGACCATCTTTTCTTTCTTTTCTTTTTTTTCTTTTGCTTCCTCTTCTTCCTCTTCTTCTTCTTCATTCTGCTGCTTTCTTTTCGCCCATCAATTGATTATCGACCGCTTGCTCAAACATACCAACAGCTGAAAAAGATATGATGATGATGAGTGAGTGAGTGAGTACTGCTCGTTCGGTTCCTGAGTAGTCGAGCGGTCTCGATGTGGTCGTCACTCGAATGCTGCAGATAGCGCACCTCATTGACTTCCATAGAGATATATCAGTAAAATTTGTAAGGGGGGAGGGGGGAGATGTTTGAAAGGGTGGTGAGGTAATGAAAGGGATGTTGTGATTGTTGGTTGCTAATGGTTCTGCATTATGTTGGGTATCATCAAGCTATGTGTTGGTAACATGGACGTTTCTGTCCTCTACCTAAGCTGCAGACCTAGTAAAGCGATTACCTCACTTGCTATGATTCGGAGTATAAGCAAACTAGCTCATAGGTCGTATACTGACTCCACCATAGCCTTCATCGTCTTTGTCATCATCCTCATCGCTAGTAGTGCTCTGTTTCGACAATTTCCCTTTGCTGCTGCCGCCAGCACTTCCCCCCTCCTCATCCCACCTCCACCTCCACCCCCCCTCAATATCAAATCTGAATTCCCTCCCAAAAGCACTAACATCACTCCACCTCCTCGCCTCCTCCAAATACCCTACCACCTTCCCCAACACATCTTTCCCATCCCCTTCCCTCTCCCCCCCCTTCACGAATTCCGGAATCTCAATATGGTTGTATGGCTGCGCGCTGGCTTTTAGTGCGCTGTCGTCTATTAAAAGGGTGTTATGTTGGCCCCAATATTTTTGGCCTCTTCCTGCTTGTGACTGTGCTTTTGATTGTGAATGTGCTTGTGCTTGTGGAGGTGGTAGGGGCAGAACATGATCATTCCAGATCCTATCGAGGTTCTTGTAGACTTGCACGCGGTCTTTATATTCGGCGGGTGTGAGGCCGAGGGTGTCGCGCGCCCAGATGCCGAGGAGAAGGGAGCGCTGGGAGGGGGTGAAGAGGTGGGAGCAGAGAGCGTGGACGTTGTGGGGTTTGGCGGAGGACCAGATGAGGATGCGGTGGTGGGTTAGGGCGTAAGTTAGGAAGGGGGTGAGGGAAGGGCGGGGATAGGGTTTTCCTGGGGAGTGGTTGCGGTTCCGGTAGAGGAGGGTGCCGTTTAGGTCGAGGACGAGGAGGAGGGTTTGGGGGTGGGGGAGGGGGGTTGGTGGGAGGTGGGCTTGGGTCATGTAGGTAGGGGTGGGTTGCGGGGCAGGAGTTTTGATGATGGGAGATCTATCGCGGCGAGGCTCGCGAGGAGGTGGGATTGAGGGGGTGGTCTGGGTGCCTGTCTGCTGGTCAATTGGTAGGTGGCGCACAGGTTTTGTGGAGGTCTTTGTGTGCCTGGACTGCTTATCAACGCGGAATGGGGGATATCCGTGGTACGCTGGTACTGACAATTTGGATTTTTGTACAAAGGAACCTAGGCCAGAGCTGCCATGGTGTATGATCGACGCGTCTTTAAGAGCCGAATTTCTCTGAACAGGCTGATAGGAGGTGTTCGCTGGTCGATTCAATGGCACGAAGCCTTGCCCGGAATGGTATTTGAGAGGTTTAGGGAGAGTTTGAAAGCCACTATGCCCGGCAGCCTTTCCGCCGTTGACAGGATTCCAGGGATTGATGAGGTTCGCGGCTGGATTTATTGGTGGTGAGCTGGTGGAGGACACCGTGGGCAGGGCTTCACGTGTTCTAGCCGAAGACCCTGTATCAAACACTTGAGGAAGCGAGCCTCTATTTGTGTTGGTACCACTCCCTGGCCTATCTCTCCTGCTGTTTGTTTCACGCTGGGTATAGTCTCGCGGTGGCCTGGTCTTCTTCTCGAGTCCCAAGCTCTCGAAACCGAGAGTCTCTTGCGTCTCCATACTCCGCTTTAACCCTGCCTGGATACTTGATCGTAAGGCGGCGATACGATTATGGCGAAGCCGTCGATCCTTGAGCGTCTCCATACTTCAGTAAAGATATGGCGTGTTGAGGTGAAGTCTGAGATTACCTTGACGCCTTTGTGACTCCGCCAGTGCTCGTTCCAATAAGGACCGCGCCTTGTGACGAGTGACAGCCTTGTAAGTACAGCACCCAGCTGTGGTAGTAGAGGCCGAGTGCCTGCCGTGAACATATATGAGGCGAAAATGAAAGCATGACACTATAAGATTCGATTGCGACTTCAGGTACTGTTTCTTCGGGCACTAATGCACGTCAATGCGGGTAGTCCCGAGATAGTGTGCGTCGGTAAACCTTCCATCTTGGATCTCTCGATTTTCCACAATAACGGACTTGCGCCTACCAACAGCCTGTTACCCAGCATGGCTGAGCATAGACCACTCCCTGGGGATCCGAAAGATCAGTTGAAGTCCTCCAAGTCCACGACCCTCAGTAATGAAGATGGGAAACGGCTAGTCGATTCTCTCAAATATCGATTGAAGCCTCGAAAGACCTCCAGTGACAGCGAGTCTGTCAACGGGTCAGAGTCAGAGTCAGATTCTGTTGCCTCGGACGCTGGCAGCGCTGTTTCCTCAGATAGTCAAAGCGGAGAGAGCTCAGATGAAATTGAGGAGGGAGGAGAGGAGGACTTGGAAGTGCGTGTCAACATTGGCTATCTGAACTGTTGTGAACATCAAGAAATTTAACGACCATTTAGTCGGGCTCAGAAGTCTCCAGTCAAGCCCCAAAGGAGCAAGCCGCCTCCATCTCCTTCGGCGCATTAGCAGCAGCACAAGAAACCCTGGGCAAGCGGAAACGAAGCAACGACGACGACGGTGGCGACGATGGCTCGCATCCACCTCACCATACGAATGAGAACAATCGCCACTACCTAGACTCCGAAGCTCTCGAGCGCAAAGCCGGCAAGAAAGACCACCGAGACTTCTCCCGCTCATCCAAACACGCCCCCGCCGAGATCTCCGCCAAAAAAGCCGTCTCCCGCAAACGCTCAGTCGTCCCCACCAAAAAAATCGACCACCGAGACCCTCGCTTCGAACCCCTCAGCGGCCCCCTCGATCCTCAAAGAATAAAGAAAAAATACTCCTTCCTAGAAACCTACCGCGACAGCGAAATAGCCGAGCTCAAAACCGCCATCCGCAAAACCAAAGACCCTGACGCCAAAGAAAAACTTAAGCGTGCCCTATTGAGTATGGAGTCTCGGAAAAAAGCGGAGCAGATGAAAGAGCAGCAGCAGGAGGTGTTAAGGAGGCATAGGAGGGAGGAGAGGGAGAAGGTGGAGCAGGGGAAGAAGCCGTTTTATTTGAAGAAAGGGGAGCAGAAGAAGAGGGCGCTGGAGGAAAGGTTTAGGGGGATGAAGGGGAAGCAAGTTGATAAGGTTATTGAGAGGAGGAGGAAGAAGTTGGCGGCGAGGGAGAGGAGAAGTATGCCGGATGAGAGGAGGGGTTGAATATATGGTGTGAACGCCGACTAAATGCAAAGTGATGGAGGACATTTCTGTACTAGCCATCGGAACTCACAAAGAAGGCACGACTGTTCCCGCTTGCTTTCCGGCTAATACGAGGCATACTYCTCCTTCTGTGGAGTTGGGCATCTATTTCAATAGCGACAATCGCCTATCCCAATTGGAATTACAAAATCTCATCAGCACTCCACCAATCCCCCAAGATTAGCCTATTCGTTCAATCATAGCCAGTGAATCATCACCACACCCGTCGTCCAGCACAAGCAGGACTTTTCACCCACAAAACTCCATTCTCGCCCCTAAAACACTTCATATCTTACATGAAACTATCCACTATCGCCCATGAAGCTATCATCAGCTAAGCATCTACCTCGAACCCACAACTCTGCCCTCGCCACAACCTTCGAGTAACATGAGGTGAATGTGTAGAGGGGATAGGAAGCGTTGGTGGAAAGGCTCGTATCTGGGCTGGAGGATCATGGAAACTTACACTTGATGGCAGTAGAAAACCGCATTAACAGACTTGAATTGCTTTCTTGTTGTCAGCACTTGAATGTTCCCTAATCCCAAGCCAAAGCTTGGAGCTAAATATCGTAAGTATCTACCTACTTGTGACCGAGTATTAGCGTACTCAGCAACGCAATCATCTTCACGAAGCATTACAAGAGGGTATGATTGATAATATCGATTTGCACTGCATTATCGAAGAAAACTTAAAGATGCTTGCGCCTGCTGAACGCCTAAGATATACATGAAAGCTTTATTCCCCCCCTGAGCACCATATCGCTCCATCATGATAATCTTGGTCATCGTAGACTTTCATTAGGCCACCCTCGAAACGACGCCGAAACCGAAAAAACCTGACGCGAAAATTCCATGCGTAACCCTTAGCCCTCTAATCTTTGGATCTGAGGAGATCCGGCGATTTTGAAGGCCATGATCATCAAAGTCACAATCTAATAACACGAAGTAAAGTCTTGAATTCCTAGTCCATCACCAATGGGTGAGAGATCAGAGAGTGGAAAGCCCCCAATCTGCTCCGACGGACAGAAAGTGCCGGAAAACAAGCAAGTGGATGTCGGCTCTCCAAGCAATGACCACGTATGGCCGTTGGTGAGCATCAAAGATATTCAACGCTTAGACCAGCACGTTAGACAACTATTTTTCCGTAGCCGTAACCACAATCACCGCGCCTGCAGTGACCTCGCTACCTACGAACCTAGAATCGTGAAGTGTGGCTTCTAGCCCCCAAAGCAGGCCTGGAGCCCTTCTTGGTGGATGTCATCAAGCTCTGGTTGCCGCCAATCTTCTGAAAGCCTTGTAAGATATCCAATCCACCGAAATCGTCGAGCTCTTCGTCGTCGTGGAAATCGAGACCGAACAATTCTTCTTTCGAGGTGTCTTCAAGGCTACTATCGAAGGCGAGACCGGACTTAGTCGACTTCTGCTTCAGTGGAGACTCGAAAGCAGGCGTCTTCGACAGCGAGGGATTGCTGTTAAGACTTGCACCAGTAATATCGGCTAGGACATTTGCCATTCTGCTGGTACGTTCAATTCTAGGCCGACGTATAGATCGCTTCACTGGAGACGATGAAGAGGCACGCCCATAGACATTGTCGGGGTTGTCTTCGAAGATATTGAAGCCAGATTGAAGGTCCTCATTGAATATGTCATTTCCGTCATCTACGATGTTGAACGCAGGACTGAAAGACACTTCGTCGTTGTAAATGCTTGTAGCCTTGACGGGCGGAGATCCAAGCAGCTTCCTGATATTGTTGCGATGATTTCTTAGATTGGTGTTTGGCGAGATAGACGGTGGAGGCTTGGGAGGTAGGCTGAATCTTACGCCGGGGGTCAGGGGTGGCAGCATCAGCGAGGTATCGAAATGTCGTAGCGGGGAGGACGAAATTAGTGACGGTGTCGGTTGCCTCAAGAAAGAGCGGCCTTTAGTTGGGCTTATGTCATGGGAAGAGGAACGAATTCTAGCAATTTCTTCCTCTGCTCGCCCACGTTTGATTCTTGGTCTGTCCGAATTAAGGTCTATCAGCTTGGAATTAGCGCCTTGCCGTGATACCGACGATTCCAAGGAAGAGAAGTAGCCACTGTCATCCATTGCAGCCAATTTGCGCTTTCGTGATCCAGCATTGCCCTCGGGCAATGCTAGATCGGCTAGGGGAGACGGCGTGTCTTCGCGCAACATTGGGTGGTGAGCAACTGGAGGCGAGGATTTGATTGGCTGTAATGGCGAAGACAGTGGAGCGCGAGATACTGGGGGAGGCATATTGACCATCTCTTCAGCCTCGTCGTCCAGGGAGGATGGCGCATCAGAGGCTGGAATAGTCGCATCGGATGATGGCTCGAAGATCTCGGATTCCTGAGGGACGGGCCTAAGGTTGGACTTGGGAAGGGCCTGAGGCTGACTTGGCCAGACGTTGGCCTCACTTGATGGTTGCTGCGAGGAACTCTTCATGATGGAACCTCCAGACGAGGTCGGACGACGAGAAGATTTGTCTTTGAGGAACTGAGGTTCCATTCCTGGCTCAATCGCCCAGTAATTGCCCTTCCCAGGATCATCCTTGGGTCTCTCTATCTTAATGAATGCCTTGTTGAGACTGAGATTGTGACGAATGCTATTCTGCCAGCCGGTCTCCGGGAGGCGATAAAAGGAAAACGTATCCGAGATCCATTTGTAAATGTGAGCGAGGGTCAGACGACGGCCTGGAGCACGTAATATTGACATTCCTATAAGAGCCGCGTAGCTATATGGGGGCTTTTTCCCGTCGTCCTCCACGATTGGCATGTTCTGTGGATTTGGAAGCTCTAGGTCGGATAGGCCTTCGACTCGAGACTTCTTTGAGTGTCGGTCGTGGGAGTGACCGGCATGGCTTGAACTTCTCTTCAAGGAGACTTTGGATCCTTGCGAGGGATCTGGAAATTCGGCGAAGTTGTCGCTGTTAATGTTTTCTTTATCTGTGGATGCAGTGCTCGAGAACGTGGTGAAGATCGGCTTCATAGATTTGTGCGGTGCGATGGGATGAAGCGACGAAACCGTAGACTTTTTAATAGGGGAGTCGGTCGTGAAGATAGATGGCTGTGGGGTGGGGAGCGAGATGTTCATCTTATTGTCGAAAAGGACCTTGGGTGGAGAACTCCTGCCCTGACGGACAGCCTTGAGCGGAGACCGTCCAGTTGGTGCAGGTGGCGGGGGTTGGAATGTGATGTTGTCCCCGAGTGGGTGGTCAAAGTATGCATTTTCATCTGGAAAGATCGTGCCTACGAAGTTGTATGATGATTGTGAAGGCATTGTGGATGTCTCTGCGCTAGGGCCGGGATCCTGGAAAATCTCGATACGTCGCGTCGAAGCCATCGGTCAAGACGAGAAAATGCTATGCTGAATGTATGTCGTGAAACTAAAACACATGTGACGCGTGTCTGACGAGTCTTGTACGATTCGCATGCGAGGTGCTGTTGTGGACGATCTTGTAGTCTGTTGGTGTTGATGCCACACACTCGGAACAACCGCATCTAAGCAAAGCAGCGGTACAGTCCCTAAGACAGGCAACCTAAAAGATCAAGCCGATTTCATGCGTTATGAGCAAAGCTCATATGATTCCTTCTGATGATCAATGTTGGTGGTCCTTGGGTCCTGCGTAAGTGGTCGTAGGTGTTGCAGACTTAGTACGCTGTGTGCAAGCCAAGAATCTCGGCTCCTAAGCTACCAAAGTGTTGTGCGATGGAGGATACAACATTGCGAGACTCTTTGTGATGTGGATTTGCAAGTGATGAGTATATAAGCTGTAAGCAATGGGTGTTGAGAGTCAGCAATGGGGATGGTGAAGAACGAGGGTCGAGGAAGTGAGGGGGGAAGAGGCCTTCCTTGAAGCAAGGCAAGGCTTGGCAATCGCCGTCAAGGCTTCCCCACCAAATGTGACACGTTCGCTGCCTTCTCTCTTCACGAATAAGCTGACTTCTTCTTACGAAAATTACATCAGACCCTCATGCTACCTTAGCATCTTAATTGACACCCTTCATGGGGAGGTATCGCCATGATTAACCTTAAGCAAGGACCTTGACCGATATCAATTGGCTATGAAGCCTCGTCCTGCCCGGCGCTTCAGACGAGAGCGCGTCACTGTGGCGTGCTTTACGTGCTTTACGCGCCAACCAGCTCCTTCATACCTCCTACGTGTCAGAAGCCTACTTGGGGACCAACCAACAATTCGAGCTTTATCAATTCCAAACAAGGGCACCGCTGTCCAGGTCCGTGTCAATATAAGAGAATGCAGAATAAGTCATGGATATAGAAAGATCGTCGAAGTCGGGTTCAACCTTTATTGATGTGTTATGCTCGCTCAGACTTTTCTCAGTTCCTGAGAGGCAAGCGAGTATGGGTTGTAGAGACAGCTAATCCAAMAATGAGTTGTAAAAATGTTCAAGGAAATGATTAGCTAATAGCCATGAACGCCCCTGGACCGGCCCCCAAGAACAATGCCGTAGCCCATTGGAATGCAGCCTCTTGCATCCCAGCCTTTGCAAGCTTATTAAAACCATTACACGAAATTGTAGACTCGATTAACGCCTGTACAAGTCCCTGTTACGGTCCCGCTCTCGATCTCGTTCAGGACTCCGACGACGTCCAGCATCTCTATAGCCTTGGCCTCTCCTTTCTCCTTGCCGAGCTCTATCACCTCTTTCGTCTCTGCGCTGACCTTCGTCTCTGATCCTTCGCCCATCGTCACGTTCACGGTCACGACCTCCGTCTTCTCGACCAGCATAGCTAGGAATGTATGTGTCAACACGAGATGGTGCCCCGGACTCGCGTGGTGGAGGTCTTCCTCTCCCATCATCTCGGGGCGGATTAGCAGGGCGGTGGACTTGCCCTGCCCAGCTAGCATTAGCTGGCGGCGGTGGTCTCGGTGGCAGTCCGTTTGCCTCCTGGGCCCACGCAGGACGGCGAACCGGTGGTGGCGGTGGACCCGCAGGAGGGGGAGGAGGACCTCTATGATCACGCTGTGGACCGTTCCAGCGATTGTCAAATCCATTCTGCCTTGGCGGATATGATTGTTGGTCATTATAGAATCCGCCGGCGCCTCCCCGAGGTCTGTACTGACCCCGCTGGTTAGAATGGCTGGAGCCATTGGCGAAATCTCCATCGCCACCCATCCCTACAGTGCCCCCAGCTGGTGCAGGAGGTAGTATGGCTTTCTGCTCCCGGAGCTTTTTCCGATCTAGCTCATGCGATTCCTGGAACTGAGGAATATCGCCCGGATTGGCTGGCAATGGAGGGTTTTTAAAATACGGATGCTCGAGGGCATCTATTGCGTTAATGCGCTTGCGCCAATCGAGCTTCAAGAACTCGCTGAGGAGAGATATGAATGATGATCCTTGTGCTCGAAACCTTTGCGGAAGAGTGCAACTGCGGTGTTGGAATGACTGAATTCCTTCACAGCCTGGAAGAGAACTCCAACCTGGCATGTTCTCTTCAGTTGGAGAACCCATGAGGTCGAAGATCAACTGAGCTTGGTGAACGTCGCTGTTTCCTGGTAGTATTGGCTTTTTGGTAAACATCTCGCCAAAGACACAGCCAACGCCCCACATATCAATGGCAGTAGTGTATCTCTTAAGTTGAAGAAGTAGCTCAGGAGGCCTGTACCATCGCGTAACGACAAGAGTAGTGTAATCTCTGGTGGCTTCCCCACCACCTTGTCCGGGCTTTGGAGGCTCATCTTCATAAGGTCTTGCCAATCCAAAATCAGCGATCTGAAGAATACCCTGGTTATTGATCAACAGATTCGCGGCTTTTAAGTCACGGTGTAGGATCTTGCTCGCATGCAAATATGCCACGCCCTGGAGCAGTTGCAGCATGTAGCATTTGATTTGAGGCTCGGTAAAGTCAACAGTAGGGTTGTCCAACAGGCCCGAAAGATCATGATCCATGTACGGCGTGATCATGTACATGATTGCTTTTTTGCGTCCCTCCCCCTTTGGGCGTTCAATGGCCATCTCTTCCAGCTTTAAGACATTGGGGTGTGAGAGCATCTTTAGAAGTTTGATTTCTCGGAGCGCAGTAATTGGAAATCCATCCTTCTCATTGTGCATCAATATCTTTTTCATTGCCACAATTTGCCCAGTGGCGCGGGATTCGCCTTTGTGTACCTCGCCGAAAGTGCCTTCTCCGAGCTTGGACATAATGATGTAATTAGTGATCTTCGAGCACCCATGGAACCGTGGCTTCTTTCCATCCGGTCCTAGCTCCAACGAAGCCTGCGCAGCAGTCCTTTTGTTGCCCGTGGGAACGCCATTGGGTGTTTGCCCGCCAACAGGGTGTGGTGTGCTAGCCATTGTGGAAATCTTTTGGAGAACGAGTAGCTCCTAGTAATAGTACATTGTAGACAATTTCCAGGTCAGAGATCCTTAGGCAGATTTGGGGGAGCAGGGTGTGCCGTTCGGCGAGACAACTTTCCGGAATGCTTAAGGATTGCTGTGTCGTGGTAGTTTGAGGGCAATGGAGATAAGGCGCGACCAACCGACCCAGCAGCGTCGGGAAGAGGCCGAAGTGCAGAGTATTGGAAGGTTCAAGTCTTCGAACACAGCTGTCGGTTATTATCAGAATATATTGTTCTCATCATGTACAACACGTGCGAGGTCTGCGTTTGAATAAGAGAGCAAGAGCGTCCATGAGCTGGCGGGTAGTAAAACATGAATGGGGGAAAACAAGTGGCTGGCAAGGTCTGAGAAGAGTGACAATATTAAGTATGGCTGCTCTACAATGGTAAATTCACTATTTCCAGGTCAAATTCACTTCATGAATGGAAGCCTCATCAATAACATAGACGCCGGATTAACTAGTCCCCATTAGGAATACCTAGGCGCGCAAAAACGCAAGAGCAACCCTCCCGTTATTCAGGACCAGTAGGTTCTGAAGGACATCTTGGGAGTCTGATCAGTCTCGTCCTGAGTGAGTCTTCTTAGCCCTAATAAGAATTGCAGAAAATTGCAGAATGGTGCTTAAATTGGAGCGTTCTGCAGCGAAGACAATGGCGGGCAAGAATGGCAGTCATGGTGGCCATCCGATCCACCTGCACCCAGTACGCATCCCATTGTAATCGAGGACAGAAATTCGAGCCTAACAAGATGCTCCACTAGGTTAGGCCACTGTACCGCTACTCTGCAACATTGCTGGGCGCCTCAATGTGGTTCTTCGTGGGTTCAATTAGCTCCTTGAAGGTGGGGCACATGCTAATGCAGTACAGCTAATGTATCGCGCAAAGAAAGACGGACCCGTGTTACTGGGTTGGAGGCATCCATGGGAGCATTAAGATAGCTCGCGACGTCTTCATTGTTCGGAAATTGCAAAGGTCGGCGTCTTGGTCAGGTCTTACAGAGGCGAGATCGATGGTGGGGGCCAAGGGCGAAGATCAAACAACATGCCTTGTAAATAGTTTTCAGAAGATGGGAGCGTCAGAAACATCCTCATCTATGCAGCTGATAGCGACATGCTTTTTGAACATATCTTCCAAGCGTGAAACCCTTCGGACCGAAGTTCTCATGTCTATAAAGCACTTCAGGAAATCCCGGCGCGATGCTTATATTACTATATATACGAGGCTCATTGTTACTTTTGGAAGAGGTAATGCGACACTCCCCACGTATCCCCGCCCTCGTATGCAAAAAGCTCTGCACAGGCCATGTAAAAGATCTGCCATCTATAAAACCACATTGCTGTGTTTTTGTTCCCGTATGTCTCCTCTAGATGAGGCCAAATGTCCTGTTTGCTCTCATTCATTTTGGATAACCAATCCTGTAACGATCAGCCGAATATTGGATTGAGAAGAGCGCAGAAATCATTCACCTCGCACGTTTTAGCGTAATTCTTCCCATTAACCCACCATTGTTCTTGCAATGTTAAATCCTGTTGAAAGTAATGTAGCAAATCAGCACTCGGCATGGTGCCACCAGTGAAGAAGTGTGTGCTCATCCAGCCATCCTCGAAATCGTATGGCGTGGATTTGTGGGTGAAGATATGCACGAAAAGCTTCCCGCCAGGCTTCAAAGCCCTTGCAACTTTTGCCATCAACAATTCGTAGTTCTTCATATGCTCAAAAAGCTCAATAGACACTACACGATCAAAAGCCTCCTTCTCAAATTCGTAGTCTACCACGTCACCTGTAATAACCTTTAGATTCGTAAGTCCCTTGGAGCTCGCTTGCCCGTCGATGTAGGCTTTTTGAGTTCTTGAATTAGAGAAGGCTGTTATTTGCGAGTTGGGAAATATTTCAGCGAAGTAAAGTGCCCCAGAGCCCCATCCGCAACTTTGGTGGCCATGTCAGCCACAGCTGCAATCTCATGGACAACATCTCTCGCACCCTAAGTCTAGTATCTTCATGCCGTCAACCAATTGGCCTCTCTCCACGTATGTCTCCAGCATCTCCACCTCAGCTTGCCCAAGTGTTTCTTTCCCAGTTGGGTAGAGACAGCTGCTATACTTCATTCGGGGTCCGAGACAAGCTTGGAGAACTCCGGTGCCGACTTCATAATGCTGTGCGTTCGCAGTCTTGGTTTCAATAGCCATTAGACGGGTGCGTAGTGCCTTTATATATTGCATCTTTGTCTCATAGGCCTCTTCCAGTGAGGTGGATTGAATTATACGTATGCGATCTCGCAGCTGGAGCCGTATGCCAAGTCGTATGACCGCTTGGGGCAGATAGCCTCCATCGAGTATCCAGTCTGTGATCCTGTCAGTTCTTCGTAGTTGTGGAGCGATAGACACAGGTGATTCATCTACCATAGTTCATCTCGTTTGGCACAGGTTTGGGACTCCAAATGCAGATGGAATTAGTGAACAGGAATGGGTGGCGAGGAGGGCATCTTTAAAGGACGTCTTGAGATTGCACTAGAGGTACAAGAGCGACCATCTTACAGTCCATGTTCAAAGTATGTCAATAGCCCGCCTCGTACTCGTATTCTTGTTAGGCTTACAACATTCCTCTTATTATCTACCATGCGCAATAGAAAGTGCGAAAAAATTGTAACATATCTATTTACATTCGCATCTCTTCCAGTAGTAACTTGTATTCCTTTCGTTTCTTCCGCCTGTGCGGCCATAATCTATCATGGATTTTGCCAAGGACACGGGCAAGCCACAGAAACACCTTCCGCTCAGCTACCCATGAACAAGCAAATCCACCTAGTGCTAGGACGAGCAAAAAAGCTTTAAAGTCTAGAGACATAGGCGTCAAGACCATTAGATCAGCAAGCCAGGTTCCCGGGTCGAACAACATGTAAGCAGAGAAGAGGGAAGTTGCAACAACTGTGACCACGAAGGGTACTATGGAATAGTTAGCGAAGCCTGCAGAGCATGGTTTTTGCACGTACAATTGTTCCTCATGGTCTGCCTGAATGGTGGGCCAACACTTTGTACAATTCCGGAAAGGATATACTGAAAACATGAAACCAAGAACAGAGTGGTATTCTCGGAATTCTCAACATTCGACTTCTCGGTGTCCAATTGTGGAGGAATGAACCTTACAGGAGGTCAGCCATGAGCCCAGGTAAGAAGGAAGGCCGTTACGCCTACCATGGCTGGCGTTGCACAAATTCGAAGCCAATGACTTGTACGAGTATGCAAAGCAAAATCTGCCCCAACAGTGGGGTCAAAACCTTTCGGCTAACGAGGCTTGCAGTTGGTCGCTTGCGACATAGGTTTGAATATGGACCTGTCCATCCCACTGTCAAGTTATCAGCTTATGATCATCATCTCCAAATGAGGTCAGGCTTACTGAAGATCGCAATCGGCAGGACTAAGAATATATCTACGAACAAGAACTACTCTCCAATCAGTGCTGAATATTGTAAGAACGCAAACGTAATATGCACCTGAAAATCTCCTAAATTAGAGCCAGACGTATAGAGCAGGCTGACGGAGGTAAATTGAATAGCAGAGTATAGACTCATATACTTAAAACAGCAGAAGCTGGTCACTAGAGCGGCGCGCCCTTCTCTAATGAACACGTTAGCACCGACCTCGGAACCTGGAGTGAAAGTAATTGCCTCACCGTATAACTTCTGGTACACACGATATATCAAATACTCGGCTGGTGAACGGGGCTGCAACAGAGGCTTCGGCCTCAGACAGTGATATGCCCACGTCAGCGGCTTTGAGAGCACCGCAGTCATTCGCACCATCACCACAAAATCCACAGCAGTAGTCTATACTTTGCAGCTTTTCAACCAGCTCGTGCTTTTCATCGGGTGACATTCTTGCAAAGATCTGACCTCGAGCAAGCATCTAGAACTCATTAGCAGAGCATCCAGATAATGATGACGAGAATAATCACCCTTTTCAGTACGTTTTCGCTCCCGAATTCAATGATCCATCGGAACACGTCACCACTGACTGCCAGACAGTAGTTCCGCAGATTAGAAATATCGTACGGCAAAGAGGCATCACTTTCTGCTGGTGGAGGCAGTGGCTACGATGATCAGTAGGTTTGCCCAAAAGAAGGAGAATACTCACCACAAGCGTGTTTTCATCCAATTCGAAAAGCGAGTTGTCCACACTCTGCCACTTTAAGAGAGCCTTAGGATCTCTTACATCGCCTTGAGATCCATTAGAATTGTCACCTTAGAAATTACTCGGGGGGCGACTAACCCTCTAGAAAGTGTGAAATAAAGCAGTGAGCTGTGCGGTCAATAAGGTTACATTCTCTGGCCACACTAATAGCTGTAAGTATATTGTCTCCGGTACACATGATCTTGCGAATGTCGGCATCGTTGAGTTCATCAATGACGCCGGTAGTAGCAGGTTTCAGCTTGTTTTCGAAGATGATGAATCCTAGGAATCTAAGATCGGATTCGGCTTCATGGCGTGTCATTTTCGCTACTTTGGCCCAATTAAGCGCTTGTATGTGCTTGGTGGCACAGGCAATTACTCGAAAGCCTCTGTGGGTGTAGAAGTCTAGCAACTCCTCGTAATCCACAGGGACTGGATAACAAATTTAGATTGGTCCCTAAGCCAAGTCTGCGATTCAGAAACGACTTACAGCTATCCTGACGGCAGATTTCCCTCATGCATTCAGGCGCTCCTTTCACATAGACGTCGCCTTGTGAAGAGCCAGACTGACCTACGATTACACTTGCCCGTCGCAACTGCGATACGAATTCGAACGATTTGAGATTTCCCAATTCTATTGGTGTGTTCTGTAAGTGAGTGCAGTCAGCAACCTGTCTGTAGATCGTCTCTGCCAGTATTACTGACGTTCATGGATTCGCGTGTGTCATCAATCCCAAATTCCATGCCTGGAGGCGGTCTTGCGATTGAGGACGGGCTGTTCTGCGGTTCTTCATCATCAATTGCGTTGATCTTCTGTGCAAGCTCTTCGAAACCCCAGCCAGTGAACTCAAACATTTTGACGTCGAGTGGATCACCCAGAAGCTGGTCATCCACAACACGGAGCGAATGACAGGTAGCCATTGTGTAGAGTACTGCTTTATGAATACCGTAGTCCACTGTAGGATCACGTTCGTAGGCAGCACCAGGCAATAGTGTGGAAGAGTCGACCAGTACATCACTGAACCTAAAACAGAGTTAGTGACGGCATTTCGTAGACAGAAACTTTGATGGGACCTCATCGCTGGGCGATGGACAACCCTAACGCCCAGAACATCAAGTCCGTCTTCTGTGAGAGTTCCTGTCTTGTCGAAACAGATCACGTCCAGCTTCCCGCCGACGTTGACCCTAGTCAAGGTGAGAATGCTGCATAGAGACTTTTGATGCTTGGTTCAGAGTACCTTTGGGGGCTAATGCAAAAGATATTCTTCTTTTTCAGCCTTGACAGAGCGAAATTGGTCCCGATTGTTAGCGTTGCTGGCAAAGCAGGAGGCACAACGATGGTTATCAGATCCAAAGCACGGATAATGATTAAATGCCAGGCCAACTAGTCTTGTCAGCGCAATATAAGTAATCTGTCAGTTTGGTGCTCACGCCAAGTCGGATAAAATTTACAAAGGATGCAATGAAGCCCAATCCAGCCACTGCAGCCATAACAGAGATATAGCGAAAAGCATCTTTATAGAACTTAAAGCCTGCTGGTTTTGGGAAAAGCATCGAACGGACGAGAGCGCCCTTGGTCGTGTTGAATCCGGTTCTGACTACCATGGCTAGGGCTACAGCCTCGTCATCTTGTCCACCTTGTGGCCGTCTCGCTCGTATTATCTTCGTGCCGCTGAAAAGAAAGTGCTTAGCGACTTCGGTACTCATTGAGCTGGTGCTCAATTTCAGCAGATGTAGCGAGTCATCGGTTGCTGGTGTTTTTGAGACAGGTACAGACTCGCCTAGTGACATCGTAAGCCCGCAAGGTAACCAACCTTGGGAATCAGGTCCACATACCCGTCAGCATGCTTTCATTGACAATGCAGTCTCCAGCCAATAACAAGCTATCACATGGAAATTGAGCGAGCGACGGATCGGATACTTCGTACACATCTCCAGGTACGAGTTCCGCACTTTCCACCTGTCGCCCTGTAGTATATTAGGTCGCATAGATTTGTGGCGTCTAAATGCACTCACAGAAGCCGTTCCGCAGAACTCTAACCTCGCACTCGAAACGTGAGATCTCTCGCAAACGTTTCATTGTCTAAATATTAGTGTCCATCTGAGAAGAGAATGACCGAGCTTACCGATCGAGTTTCTGTCAAAGTTGTTGTGATGCTGACCACTGAGATAATAAAGATACAGGCTGCATAGTAGTARTAATCGTCTAAAGACCAAAGAATCAAACTTGCTATCTGGAATATATAGAAAGGATGAAAGGCCTGACGTTGGTAAGCAGGCAACTCAGAGATTCGCCACAACAATGGATTTTACCTCATCAACAAGTAGTTGAGGAATAGACTTCTCCTCAATCTCGATTGCGTTCTTCCCAAAGACTTGCTCCCTCCTGTGTCGCTCGTCACTGTCTAGTCCAGCCCTAATAGATTTTACGTTTGTCCAATTAGGGTCTTTCCAATCGCTACACAAAACAAATTTATCTTTCAAAGGGTGGAAACAAAATCTTATGTAACGATAGTCCAGGAAGCGCAAGTTCATCAGCACTGGGTCGTCATCTTCGTCGTATTCGAGGGAATAGCCTTTCTTTTCTCCCAACCCGAAAACGGTTGAAGCAGAGTGTCCGTAGGATGCTTTGGTAATGCTCTGTACCGCAAACTCGCCCCATTGATTCTGGCGGAATTTAGTTGGGGGTTTCGATCTGCGCTGGCGAGATAACGTTCTCACCTCAACGACAACCCAGTCGCATTCCCGCAAAGGCTTCGGGGAACCTATCAAGCGGACCCGCCATCGCGGAAGCCAGCGAAGTACTAGATAGCCCAGTCCAAGGGTCAGGACACAACAGCACAGGTAAACCAAGAAGCCTAAATTTTGTGTGGTAAATCCGGCGACAACGATGGTCAGGTCTTCGGTCATAACATATATCTTCTGGCTGGACCTTGCCCCCCGTCCGAGACCACTCGTGTCAGTCTTTGTCGAATCATGGCGAGAGAGAAGGGGATTTTCTGCTGACGTCCTAGAGAATCCAGAAGATTTGCGTCTCTTTGGTGGTATGGAGCCTGACTCTAAATCATATTCAAGATCTTCTCTACTACCCTTGGGGACGTCGGCATCTTCTACGTCCTCGTCGATGACGGCCTGGTCGTCAGACCACTCCGGAGATTCTTCGTCTTCCTGGAAATATGTAAAGCTTACTACCGAATCTGCCCTATCTTGTCGATGAGCAAAACCAGTGACACTTGACGGAACACTTTCGGACATGGGACCCGCGAAAACCTAAGCTCATTAGCTTGTTCCAGTACTTTATAAAGCGGGAAGGATGCAAGACACAGACCTCTTCGTGGGCCATCTCAACATCAGATACAAAGCTGGCACTAGGGCTACGTCAGACCACAATGCCAAAGGTGTGTAATCGGAGAAGGAACGAATTACTTGCTAACGGTCGAGTCTCTACGGTACACGCGACCATTTGCATGTCCGGAGCTCATGATACTACTCCTGTGTCCTAACCTTGAGCTGCTTCGACGCGAATACGCAACTGGCCGAGGACTTGAATCCCCCATTGTGCAATTGATGTCGCCGCCCGTCTGCTCCTACCCTCGAATACTTGACTACCCTCGAGCCATTTCGTTCAGACAAGAAGCCTGTATGGATACGGCGAGCATGGTAGAGGACATGCAAAATTCAAATCGTTATTGCAAGACGGGTTTTAGGGAACCTGGATCAAGTTGTAGGTGTCCAGCAGCTCTAAAGAGGGTCTGTGCGATCGTCTAGGATTCTGATATTCAAGTCGCCGCTACATAGAGAAACCATAGAATATATGTGTATTTGTGATGTCACAAAATTGCAGAAACCATCTTCAAATTCCCATTGAAGGATAGCTCGGAAATTGTGTCTAGTGGCTCACGCGTGCTTAGCGCTGGCAAAACCTACCCGCGCTTTTTCTATTTAGCCTTTGGAGCGGTCGATGGCAAGGCCTTTGTTGAAACCCACTTCGTGCTTCCCAGAATAAATTTTATTTTCAGATACTATTTCAACACATCACCCCGCTATCTCTGATTCCATCCTCCCAGGTCCGCTGCAGAACAATTTTCTTCATCATGTCTGAACCAATCCGCAACAAGAAACTCGACTTGCCCACCGCTCCGTAGGTCCCTTCAACAGTGGCCATGATAAAGAGAGATTGCTGATACCATTTGTGTGTGTTATAGGACCCCACAGAACACTCCAGCCAACAATGCGCCGATCTCTTCGCATGCTGCCCAGCCTGGTGTAGCAAGTATCAAGGAAGGTATGTCTCATACTATCACATACAACTGACACCGGCCATCATACATTTCATGTAATGGCTAACAATCCGAAGAGGATCTCGACCGTGCTACTGCCGCTTCAATATTCGCTCAAAATCCAAAAATCGTGTCGATGATCCAGGGCAAGCTTGGTTCGCTTGTAGGGCGATCATCCGGATACATCGAATCCCTCCCCGCACCTGTGCGTCGCCGCGTCGCTGGCCTGAAGGGAGTACAAAAAGAGCATGCCAAGCTCGAGGGCGAGTTCCAGGAGGAAGTACTACAGCTGGAAAAGAAATACTTTGCAAAGTATACTCCTCTCTATGAGAAGCGGGCCAAGATAGTAAATGGTGCTGCCGAACCTACAGAGGATGAGATAAAGGCTGGCGAGCAGGATGAGGAAGGAGATGAAGATGAAGGTGGCAAAACAGAAGTAGCCGAGAACGACAAGATGGATGAAGACCTCGCTGGCATCCCCGAGTTCTGGTTATCAGCCATGAAAAACCAGATTTCATTAGCGGAGCTAATCACAGATCGTGATGAAGCTGCATTGAAATTTCTTACAGACATTCGTATGGAGTACCTCGAGCGACCTGGATTCCGTTTAATATTTGAGTTCGCCGAGAATGAATTCTTCACAAATAAGACTATCACGAAGACATACTTCTACCAGGAAGAGAGCGGCTACGGAGGTGAATTTATCTATGATCATGCCGAAGGGGACAAGATCGACTGGAAGGCTGGGAAGGATCTCACTGTGCGAGTTGAGAGCAAAAAACAACGCAACAAGAGTAAGATCATGTTCAAGATTATTTGTACGCGAGCTGCGAAGCTAACGCTCTAGTAGACACGAAGCAAACCAGGGTGGTAAAGAAGACAGTACCTACAGAGTCTTTCTTCAACTTCTTCGACCCTCCAAAAACCCCAGAGGAAGACGATGATGACGTTGCTTCGGATGTCGAGGAGCGCTTAGAACTCGACTATCAGCTCGGCGAAGACATCAAGGAAAAGCTTATTCCTCGCGCAATTGATTGGTTTACTGGGGAGGCTCTACAATTCGAAGAGGTGGAGGACGAGCTTCCAGAAGGTGATTTCGAGGATGAAGATGATGAGGACGAGGACGACGAAGGTAGCGAAAAGGATGACGAAGAAGAGTCCGAGGAGGAGGTACGTTTAAGTATCTGTGATCCATACTTTTATTCAAACTAACACTCTCACTAGGACGACAACTCGAAGCCTAAACAAGAGGCTGCGGAGTGCAAGCAAAGCTAGATCATGCTCCGTCCGTCTTTGGTGTTACTGGCATTGAATTCACGATGTTATTTTGCTATGGTCTGTATGCAACGGTCTGTATGCCTATACAGGGGGCAGACAGACCATAATCTAATTCGAGAAGGCGCTTGCTGTACCTCCAACTTATATCATCTCGTGCTCAATCCTCGACAATAGAATTTGTTCATACATGGCCACAAGAGAATTCCGTCTTTTTGACTGCACACGAAGGAGTCACATTCTTGGCTTCGCAAACCGTGAAATAAAAGGACAGGTCTGTAGCTAAACCTTTTGATAGTGTTTGATACCCTTCGAGCATGCTCCGGGATCGGCTTTTATGAGTATTGCTAAGCGTAAGGGACAGAGCACCAGTGGATCACCTCCCTCATAGCAGCACTCCAAGTTGATGAGGCATTTCTAATCTCCGTTTGAACACGGCGTGCCACTAAATGTAGCGGCGAGATTTTGGACTTAGTAGCAAACACAGCTGAGTCACGTCATCCATTAGCCGTGGTTTAGCCGAATAAATCACAAAATCCACCGAATCCCGCAGCCTCGAGTCTGTGGCTCGTTCCCCGGGCATTCTCACAAGCCAGCATGACTTCGGCTTTGGATGTTACGGAGGCTCTTGATATAGAGCCGCCAACAACGGAACTCGCGAGGCGGGTTTCCTCCAGTCTTGGTCTTTCAACATCTCCCAACGGGACCTTTCACCCAGCGTCTTGGGTCAAGGGTGGGGGTCAACTGACGCGAACGTCCACGAATAAACAATTGAAGCCTTTCGCGACTGAGGATATCAAGATTCTACTGCTAGAAAATGTGAACAAAACTGGCCTGGATCGGCTTGAAGCTCAGGGCTATCAAGTCACTTTTCTTAAAAATTCATTACCTGAGGATGAGCTGATAGCTAAAATACGGTGGGGTAGCGCATCATATTCCTGTAAAGTATGGGCACATGGCTGATTGTTGCAGAGATTATCATGTTATTGGCATTCGTTCAAAGACCAAGCTCACAAGTCGAGTCCTTCGGGAAGCCAAGAACCTGATAGTCATTGGCTGTTTCTGCATAGGCACAAACCAAGTCGACACGCAGTACGCAGCCGAGCATGGTATCGCGGTATTTAACTCCCCATTCAGCAACTCCCGGAGTGTCGCTGAGCTGGTCATTGGCGAAATCATCTCTCTGGCCAGACAACTTGGGGATCGCTCGAACGAGATGCATAGGGGGACATGGAACAAGGTTAGCAATGGTTGCTGGGAAATACGTGGAAAGACCCTTGGTAAAACCCACTTCATGTTTGGGTCTCCATTGTCTTATTACATGTCCAGGCATAATAGGATACGGACACATTGGCTCTCAGCTCTCAGTGCTCGCTGAAGCATTTGGCATGACCGTGGTCTTTTACGACACGGTCAATCTGATGGCTCTCGGTACTGCCAAGCAATTACCCTCCCTTCAGGCCCTGTTAAGGACCGCCGATTTCGTAACCTGTCATGTACCGGAACTGCCTGAAACAAAAAATATGATTGGCCGCAAAGAGATAGAGTATATGAAGGAAGGCAGCTACTTGATCAATGCGAGTCGCGGCAGCGTAATTGACATACCGGCTCTGATTGATGCTATGCGTGCTGGCAAGATCGCTGGCGCTGCTTTGGACGTGTATCCATCTGAACCCGGAGGTAACGGAGACTATTTCACGAACGATCTGAACCCTTGGGCTGAGGATCTCCGAAGCCTCAAAAACATCATTTTGACGCCACACATAGGAGGGAGTACGGAAGAAGCCCAGAGTGCAATCGGCATTGAGGTTAGCGAGGCTCTGGTACGCTATGTCAACGAGGGATCTACTCTTGGAGCCGTCAACATGCCAGAAGTCAACCTTAGGTCATTAACAATGGATGAGGCGAACCATGTCCGGGTGATCTACATTCATCGGAATATCCCTGGTGTTTTGAGGGGCGGTGAGCATATATACGACTGATAGTGTGCATCAAGAACTTGCTAACACGTTCAGTCAACGCAATCTTGGGCGACCACAATGTGGACAAGCAGATGACGGATAGCAGAGGCGACGTAAATATGATGAAGTCCAGGTTGGAAGTGATACTAACGCCATTTTAGGTTGCCTACCTGATGGCGGATATTAGCGACGTTAACGTTACTTTGATCAAAGATCTGTATCAGAGGCTTGAGAGCTTGAGCTGTAAGGGGTCTTCAACACCCGGAGCATCTGATACCGATGTCGCTAACAATATGGCAGCTCGAATCATGACTCGAGTACTGTACTGAGCTTTTTATTACTGTGGGCTTCAACACCTAACGACGGGAACAAAACCCCTCCGTCTACTACCAAAGGCTGGATTCGTGGCTCCTTGAAGGTTCTCGCCAATGCTCACAATGTGCCACATTTGGTGATTGAGCTTACACCTCACAATTTGTGCCTGATAATGATCCTAGAGAGAACAGCTCTAGAGGTCTGTTACCCTTGATTATAGCTTTTTTGTACTTAACAAATATACCTGGGTACTGGCAGTTGCAGGATGTAGGAGAGCAATTCTTTAACATAGGGGGCAAGACGGCTCGGCTCCTTAACGTTCGAGTTCGCGGGTGGCGCCCAAAAATGGACCTTAGACAAATAGAACATAGACTGCATTAGACGCATGGATGCATGAACTGTATCATGAGCTTTCGAAGTATCCTCGTAAATCTCGTAAATRAGGACTGATGTAACGACAATACTGCATAAGTACGGTTGCGTGCGGAGCCGAAAAACGTGCCCCTGAGCATCGACCCACGCCATTTTTAGCGTGCTTTAGATGCTACTACTTCCCGCCGCATTCAGTCCCTAAATACCGACAGGCACTTTTCTCCACGCAAAACGTTCTCTACCCGAGGAACATATAAGGGTTTCAGTTGCTTGTGCCTGGCCTTGCTAGAGCCCCTGACACTCTACTACGTTGTCAGAAAGGCTGCTGCTGCCTCTTCTTAATCTAATAAACCGCAATATTACCTTCCTCTGGGGGCATTGTCATACACGCTGGCGGGCTTCAAGAGCCCCTCTCCTTGAGGTGCCATGGCACACAATTACGATGTCGGGACTCGGGCGTGGCAACCCGATCCCACAGAAGGATGGATTGCCTCAGAGGTGGAGTCGAAGGATATTCAGGGGGATAAGGTCCAACTACTTTTTCGGATGGCAAATGGCGAGGTGAGACTTCTTCGCTCTGGGTTATAGACATGATGCTGAAAGCTTTCATTGCATTATAGTCAAAGAAAGTTGAGACAACTGTTGCTATCCTCCAGGAAGGCACCGCTGCATCCCTACCTCCTCTAATGAACCCGGCCATTCTCGAAGCTAGCGACGACCTCACAAATCTATCCCATCTTAATGAGCCAGCAGGTAATCCAATGAAGGCAAGAAAGGTTTGGAAATTAGGCTGACGAAGTTGCAGTTCTTCAGGCCATCCGACTACGGTACTCGCAGAAAGAAATTTACACATACAGTGGTATTGTCCTAATCGCTACAAATCCTTTCGCTAGGGTAGACTCCCTCTACGTACCTGGTATGGTACAAGTCTACGCGGGCAAGCAAAGATCTTCTCAAGCGCCGCATCTGTTCGCTATAGCTGAAGAAGCTTTTGCGTAAGAGTCTTCGGCCCCACGACCTCGAGTGACCTGCTAACAAATTTTCAGGGATATGTTGCGAGATAATAAGAACCAGACTATCGTTGTATCCGGCGAGTCAGGAGCAGGCAAGACGGTCAGCGCGAAGTATATTATGAGATACTTTGCAACACGCGAGTCGCCGGATCAACCAGGAAAACGAGCCAAAGGCATAGCAGATGCAATGAGCGAGACGGAAGAACAAATCTTGGCAACCAATCCTGTCATGGAGGCATTCGGCAATGCTAAAACGACCAGAAATGATAACTCTTCTCGCTTTGGGAAATACATTGAGATCATGTTCGACAAGAAGACAGAAATCATTGGTGCTCGAATACGGACTTACTTACTTGAACGGTCGAGATTGGTCTTTCAGCCCTTAAAAGAAAGGAATTACCACGTATTCTACCAGCTAGTGGCTGGGGCGACAGAATCAGAGCGGCAAGAGTGGGGTCTTCTTCCAGTCGAACATTTTGAATACCTCAACCAAGGTGGCGCGCCTGTAATAGAAGGGGTGGACGATAGAGCAGAATTCGATGCAACGCGTCAGTCTCTCACGACTATCGGGGTCAGCCAGGATAAACAAGCACAAATCTTCGCCCTGCTCAGCGCTCTATTACATTTAGGTAACGTAAAAATCACAGCGACAAGAACAGATTCTGTACTGCCATCCTCTGAACCATCTCTTGTCAAGGCTTGTCAGATGCTGGGCGTTGATGCCGGCGAATTCGCTAAATGGACTATTAAGAAGCAATTGATTACAAGGGGGGAAAGGATCATGTCAAATCTAACTCAACAGCAAGCGGTGGTGGTTCGGGACTCCGTCGCTAAGTTCATATACTCTAGTCTGTTCGATTGGCTTGTTGAAACCATCAATGCTGGCCTGGCTACTGAGGAGGTCAGCAGTCGTGCCTCAACCTTCATTGGGGTGCTTGATATTTACGGATTTGAACACTTCGCCAAGAATTCCTTCGAACAGTTCTGTATCAACTACGCCAATGAAAAGTTACAACAAGAATTCAACCAACATGTCTTCAAATTGGAGCAGGAGGAATACTTGCGAGAAGAGATTGATTGGACCTTCATCGACTTCTCGGACAATCAGCCGTGTATCGATCTCATCGAGGCTAAACTTGGCGTTTTAGCTCTTCTCGACGAAGAGTCACGACTGCCTATGGGTTCCGACGAGCAATTCGTAACTAAGCTGCATCACAATTTTGCTAATGACAAATCGAAATATTATAAAAAGCCTAGGTTCGGGAAGTCTTCTTTCACTGTTTGTCATTACGCTATCGATGTAACATACGAATCAGACGGCTTTATTGAGAAGAACCGAGATACGGTGCCTGATGAGCACATGGAGGTCCTTCGTCAATCATCAAATGGTTTTCTTGCAGAAGTCTTGGAAGCTGCTTCTGTAGTCCGAGAGAAAGACTCTGCAACCGCTTCGAACGCGAGAGCGGTGGCTACCCCAGGGAGGAGAATGGGTGTTGCTGCCAACAGGAAACCAACGCTTGGTGGCATCTTCAAGTCATCGCTGATTGAGTTGATGCACACAATTAACTCGACCGAGGTCCACTATATTCGTTGCATCAAGCCGAATGAAAGTAAGGAGTCCTGGAAATTTGAAGGTCCAATGGTCTTGAGCCAATTGCGAGCGTGTGGTGTACTAGAGACTGTCAGAATCAGTTGCGCAGGCTATCCGACCCGCTGGACGTATGAGGAATTTGCCTTGCGGTACTATATGCTTATACCATCCCAATCGTGGACTTCCGCCATTCGAGAGATGGCGAATGCCATCTTGAAGAAGGCACTGGGTCAAGGAACTAACAGAGGCCTTGACAAGTACCAATTGGGCCTAACCAAAATCTTCTTTCGCGCCGGTATGCTTGCATTTCTCGAAAACCTCCGGACAACAAGGCTCAATGAATGTGCTGTGATGATACAGAAAAACCTGCGCTGCAAGTACTACAGGAGAAAGTATCTTGAAGCGAGGAATTCGATATTACTCTTTCAAGCACAGACTAGGGGTTATCAAGCGCGCCAAAGCGCCGAAAAGGTCCGCCAAATCCGAGCTGCAACTATCATTCAGAAGGTTTGGCGTGGCCACAAGGACAAGAAGCGTTTCAATCAGATACGGGCGAACGTTATCATGCTACAAGGTGTCACCAAAGGTTTCCTCTGCAGGAGAAAGCTTATGGAGACGAGAGTCGGCAACGCAGCTATCACGATACAACGAGCATGGCGGACGCGAAGACAACTACGTTCGTGGAGGCAATATCGTAGGAAGATTGTTATCATCCAGAGTCTATGGCGAGGGAAGAAGGCCAGACGAGGTTATAAGACGCTACGTGAAGAGGCGAGAGATCTAAAGCAGATTTCGTACAAATTGGAGAACAAGGTCGTCGAACTGACTCAATCACTGGGTGCGATGAAACGGGAGAACAAGGCACTCATCGCTCAAGTTGAGGGTTACGAGAACCAATTGAAGTCTTGGAAGACCCGACACAATGCCCTTGAGAATCGTTCAAAGGAGCTTCAAGCTGAAGCCAACCAAGCTGGAATAACAGCAGCGCGACTGAGCGCTATGGAAGAAGAGATGCGGAAGTTACAGCAAGTATACGACGAGTCTACAGCCAACACGAAGCGTTTGCAAGAAGAAGGAAAGAGCCTCCGAGAGTCGCTTCGTATTACTAAGATCGAACTGGTTGATGCGAAGCAAGTTGGAAGCGACCACGAGAGCGAGAAGATGTCTCTGCGCCAGCAGCTCGCAGATCTTCAAGATCAACTGGACATTGCGAAGCGAGCGATGCCTGTCAATGGCGAGCTTGCTAATGGGCATATTCCACAAGTACAAACCAATGGCCTTATCAACCTAGTTTCGTCGAAGAAGCCGAAGCGAAGAAGTGCAGGAGCTGAGAGAGTGGAGCCAGACCGGTTCAGCTCCGCATATCATCCTCGTCCAAGCTCTATGGCAATCACAACAAATACTCACCGCCCAAACAATTCCGGCTCAACGTTTAGTCCTGCCCTGGACAACGTTGAGTTCGAGTTGGAGAATTTACTTTCAGACGAGGATGGCTTGAACGAGGAAGTAACTATGGGCCTCATAAAGAACCTCAAGATCCCAACGCCAAGTACAACGCCTACGCCCACCGACAAAGAAGTTCTATTCCCTGCATATCTCATCAATCTTGTCACATCTGAAATGTGGAACAACGGGTTTGTGAAAGAGTCGGAGCGCTTCCTTGCTAATGTCATGCAATCGGTCCAACAAGAAGTCATGCAGCACGAAGGCGATGACGCTATCAACCCCGGCGCTTTCTGGCTGTCTAACGTTCACGAAATGCTTTCGTTCGTATTCCTCGCTGAAGACTGGTATGAAGCACAAAAGACGGACAACTACGAATATGACCGGCTTCTGGAAATTGTGAAGCATGATTTGGAGAGTCTCGAGTTCAACATATACCATACCTGGATGAAAGTCCTTAAGAAGAAGCTACAGAAGATGATCGTACCAGCGATTATCGAATCCCAGTCGCTTCCTGGATTCGTGACCAGCGAGAGTAATAGATTCCTCGGCAAGCTCCTACAAACCAACAATACACCTGCATACAGCATGGACAATCTTCTGAGTCTGCTGAACAACGCGTTCAAGGCTATGAAGGCGTACTATTTGGAAGATTCCATCATCACTCAAACCTTGACAGAGCTCCTACGACTGGTCGGCGTCACAGCCTTTAACGATCTGCTCATGCGGAGGAATTTTCTCTCATGGAAGCGTGGTCTGCAGATCAATTACAACATTACCCGCATTGAGGAATGGTGCAAAAGCCATGATATGCCAGAGGGCACCCTGCAGCTTGAGCATCTCATGGTAAGTGGAGCTGCCCAGAGTGCAACGGGCGCCGCTAACTCCTGCTTTAGCAAGCAACGAAGCTCCTCCAACTCAAGAAAGCTACCCTGAATGATATCGAGATAATTCAAGATATCTGTTGGATGTGAGTACAATCTTACTGCCACTGACATCGACGTAAGGCTAAATAGCAACCCAGGCTATCGCCCAACCAAATCCAAAAGCTCTTGAACCAGTATCTGGTCGCGGATTATGAACAACCGATCAACGGAGACATCATGAAAGCCGTGGCCTCTAGGGTAACAGAGAAGGGTGATGTCCTGCTCCTGACGGCCGTCGACATGGAGGACAGCGGTCCGTACGAGATTGCTGAACCCCGTGTGATAACTGCTCTGGAGACCTACACACCCTCTTGGCTACAGACTCCCCGACTCAAACGGCTTGCCGAAATCGTGTCAGCCCAGGCCGTGGCACAGCAAGAAAAGCTCGAGTTCGAGATACCAGAACAGCAAGACATTGGTGAGGGCAACGGACTGGGAGAGATCAGCGACGGAGAGCTCGAAGCGTAACCTCCCATATCACTACACCGGGGTTGAATGTGATTAGCATTGATGCCACTGACGATACCCATTTTCCGTATTCGTGTACCATATTTCGGGCATGGTTAGGCCATTGCTACGGTTCGCATGTTGGATTTKAGCGGGTGCTTGAGGATGTTTGCATTTACGGAGCGTTCTGCCAGATGCTGTCATCTTGAATGGCCAGCTGTATGTGAGGTATCCGTTTCAAGCGATTGGCGACGGCGTCTTGATTGGTCCTTGGAAGCCGTACACATATATTGTTGACGCCACGAAGGAGGTCTAAGGAGGCTTCACCTCCCCTACCCAGAAGACACAGCTCTTCTCATAGTTAATGTACAGCCTATACGATTATTGTATACGATAATATTCTTGTGTACACATTGGAAAGACTGTTTACAGAAGGATTATTAGGTGAAAAATAACCTTCTCTCCACGCACGTACTGACATGAAGTTCATGCAGTGTGATGTGTGTGATAACACGGCCGCTAATGTTCGATCGGATCTTGCCCCAGAATTTACTCATACCTTAGGTTGCCTGCGGGCTAGCCGTAGGCGGGGCCGCTAAGGCTGTTGCCAAGCGGGGCAATTTCAGCCGCCGTTTGAAAATCAATCCATCGCTCATCCCCTTGCGGCCCTGTGGCAGCTCTGCCATACTACTTTAGAGGCGAGCGGGCCACAAAAGGAAGGAAGCATCCAAACAACTCAATCTCATCCTCTCCCACCTTTCTCCACCTACACATCCTCCTTAAACCCTTTCGCCTATGCTATTCTTAACGCCTGCAGCCTTCCTCTTGAACATAGATGCGCCGGCTGTTTGGTTGCAAGCATGAGATGATGGACACATCTCCTCTAAGTTTGTTCATAGGCGCATGTCGTCCCTCCGGTCAATCTATATATCTTACCTGAAAATATCCGCGATGCTTCTGCGGACCAAAAGCATCATCGCCGTGCTAGCCCTCCTCTCACTCATATCAGTCACACTCATTGCGCATTTGCTGTCGCGAGGAGGATCACCGCCCGCCGAATGGATACCGTCACTGAAGGGCCAGCATGTTGAGCCATGTCCCGACAAGCTCGACTGGTTGGAGAGTCTGGATCTAACATACCCGATCCGTTATGCTCATCGAGACGTCATCATCAATCCATCTCCCGATATGAAGCGGGCTTCCCTTACCAAGCTCGACAAATCTCTCTTCCCAGTCTTTCAGACTATAGATTTAACTAAAGATCCTAAGGTCGAGCTGAAGCATTGCGCTGATCCTCTTGTGCTCGATGTCCCAGCTTCTAAGAAAGAACCCACGGACGCCTCCCACATTATATTCGGCATTTCTACCACACTCAAACGACTGGATGATTCCATCACACAACTTCTTCGGTGGCTCCCCCACACACACGCCAGACTTTTTGTCATTGTCATAGAGTCGGAGCGGGTGGATACCCCAGAAGATCAAGAGGATATATTAGCGGTTGCAGCAGATCCGGCACAGAAAGAAGCCTTGCAGTCAAAGATGCGTGGCTTGGGCATGGATGTGACTTTGGTTGAGCCTCTTGGGCTTCAGGACAGCTTTTCGGAGAAATACTTTTCACTCGTGAAGATAATGTATGACAATCGGAATGAGAAGACGCTGTGGACAAGCTTATTGGACGACGACACTTTTTTCCCGTCGATTTCCGCCATCGTTTCTATGCTTAGCAAGTATGATCCTCATGAAAAGCATTACATTGGGGGCCTTTCAGAAGATTGGTGGTCTGTTGCACATTATGGAATGATGGCATTTGGCGGAGCTGGCATATTCCTTTCGGAGGCGTTGGCTGAGATCTTGGCTAATAACTATCGACTTTGTAAAGAGAGTTCCCACACAAGCGCGGGGGACATCCGCGTGTTAGAGTGCATCATTCTCCTCACAGATACCAAATTGACTAACGAACGCGATCTCCACCAAATTGACCTGGATGGAGATCTATCTGGAATCTACGAAAGTGGGCGTTTATCACTATCTCTACATCATTGGAAGACTAGAGGTGGCGGTGGTGGTAGAGGGGTGAGCCTGCCACAAATGCATCTCGTCGCGGATGTCTGCGGCGACTGCTTCCTTCAGCGATGGCAATTTGGGAACGACATGGTTCTCACGAACGGGTACTCCATTTCATTCTATCCCGATGGGGGCCTCAAAAGTATCAATATGGAAGCAGCCGAAGAGACGTGGGCTGAGCCTGCCTCTGTTGAAGGATCTTTCAATCGCGGCGTCGCCCATTCGCTGGCGCCAATTCGACCAAAATTAGCTTTGGAGGACGAGAAGATTCAGTACAGGCTCATCGATTCTGCTGTAGTAGAGGGAGGAGTACGACAATCATATCTGCACGAAGGGGTTGGCGAACATATCGACAGCCTCTTAGAGATTTTCTGGATTAGCGAAAAGGGCGAAAACCCGGCTTAAGCTTTTGCATAGTGCATATGGGMCCAGGCCCAAGCTCGATGAGGTTGCACCTTGAATGCCTGTATATATGTACTTGTTGAATGATGGCCAGCGAGCATGGGTGGGCGCGAAAGGTTTGGTGTGGATCGTCTTTCGGTGCTTGCAAACCGACTTCTTGATGGTATATCGTCTAGCACTCTCTAACCCTCAAGTCCTGGGGTTTCGACGCTTTGGAATAACGGAGGCAAGGCTGATGATTTTATGCCATTTTTCTTCGAATTTATACCCACTATGATGTATATTAGATAGCCCTCCGCGTTTGAGAATACTTCGATAGAACGAAAGCCTGTACGATATGCAGATGCAAACCGACCCCTGTTTCCATTGAGTACTATCAACTACGAAAGTCTGTCATCTCAAATAGTTGAATACAAAAAGGCGATCAAACCCCACAAGCAAGGCTAGCCGCACCATCTTCCCCCCCCACTCCGCCCTCCTTCCATTCCACATTCCACCCCCGGCCAACCCCCCACTACACTATCATCAACAATACCACCCTCCGCCTCCCCTCTCACCCCTCAACAATGCCCCTCACAACCCTCAACTTCATAACCGGCAACAAAAACAAACTCGCCGAAAGCCAAGCCATCCTCGGCTCCCTCATCCCTCTGAAGTCCCAATCTCTAGATCTAACAGAAATCCAGGGAACTATCGAAGAGATTTCTAGGGATAAATGTCGGAGGGCTGCTGAGATTGTATGTTTGTTTATGTTACGTTTTTTGATAATGATGATTGTATTGTATTATGACGAGATTGTTTTGTGGATGGGA
Source organism: Cladonia macilenta KoLRI003786 (assembly GCA_000444155.1). Lineage (NCBI taxonomy): Eukaryota > Fungi > Ascomycota > Lecanoromycetes > Lecanorales > Cladoniaceae > Cladonia > Cladonia macilenta. The sequence continues at coordinate 783,373 of KE598603.1, read as the reverse complement.
AAGGGGAAGGGGAAGGGGGATTTGGTGGAATTATTGCTGATGTCATGGGTGGGTGGTTTCTATAGATAAAAGGACCGGTTTTGACGGAGGATACGTGTTTGTGCTTTAATGCGCTGAAGGAGTTGCCCGGGCCGTATATGTATGTGGATTTTCATTGGTTATGTGGCTTTTCTATGTAGTATGATTTGATCTATGTATCTGGATCTGTATCTGTTATATTTGCTGAGACAAGAGTACGCTATGTATAGAAAATGGTTCCTCCAAGCGATAGGCCTCGAGGGCCTTAACAACCTGCTCATGGCATATGAGGATAAATCGGCCCAAGCTGTTTGCACCTTTGCGTACTGTGAGGGGCCGGGGCATGAGGTGTTGATTTTTGAGGGACGAATTAATGTAAGTTGAGAGTGAGCCTGGATAGTTGGTAGCTGTTGGGTTAGCTGATGGTGGGTCGTAGGGGAAGATAGTGCCTGCGAGGGGTTCTACTACTTTTGGTAAGTATATGAGCTATYTTGTATTTCTTTTGGAGATGAGGACGAGGAGGATGAAGAGAGAGCGACTGACCTAGAGACACAGGCTGGGATCCTATCTTCGAGGTTGAGGGCGAGACGTACGCCGAGATGGACAAAGCGAAGAAGAACTCGCTTTCCCATCGTGCGCTTGCGCTGACGAAGTTGAAGGATTGGTTGCGAACTCAGGTATAGCAGCCATCCATAGGTCATTCCATTTCAAGCCCGTCGGTCTCCCAACTCAATCATCCTGCGCCTGCTTCTCGCTCTGATTGCTCTTCCAATTCTCAATCCACCTCTCAATCCTCTCTACATTGCCCTCCACATCCTCAGCTTCATCACTCCTCAACTCCACCACGATCTCTTCATCATAAGCGCCTCTGGCCTCCTCCAATAGCACCTCCATAATCTCSGAGTCCATATTCTCCTGCAACTTTTTCTCAGGGTATTGTCGTGCTTTTAGCCTGTCATACAGTTTTGTAGTATCCGTCCGCAGCACGACGACGAGATCGATCCAGGATTTGGGAAAGAGATCGCAGGCGTGCCAATCTATTATATAGCCCCCATTTTGAACTCCATCATCTTCTAATGCGTCTAGTAGCTGGTAAAGTTAATTAGCTACTCCAATTGATAGTATATAGGACTCTTTGAAGGGAAAACTATAAAATTTACCTTATCTTCATCAACGATCCAGCTCTTGTATTCAGTGTCCCAGCCGTCATGGCAGGCACGGTCTTTGACGATCTGGTTGATAGAGAGGTTCTTGAGGCCGGTGTTGGCGGCTAGTTGCTCGCAATGGCTAGTTTTGCCTACTCCGGGCGTACCGGTTATTATTATATTGGGTTGGGCTCTAGAGGGCATGTTTATGAGTGTGAATATATGTCCTTTGGCTTGACAATGTGTGGAGCATACTTTGTGTAGGTAGCCCACAAGCTGTTTTTAAGGACTTTTCTCCGGGGAGGCTAGCCCTAGCATGTGGCGGGATCACGCCCGGGACGGTTTACCCGTGGCGCCTGGATTTACTTTATCGCGCCACATCTTAGGTCAAGGTACTGTAAGGGGTTTTTCTACAGTACAACCCCTACACCTCTTGAGAAGTACTCGATACATTAAGCCATAAAGGAGCTTAGAATTCCAATGGACTTCGAGGAGTTTGAACTCGTATAGTGTGAGATAATGTGACCTGCATATTGATTGAAGATGTCGAATCAAGCCTTCTCTGCTTTCGAAAAGTTGATCCCCACGACTGTACTTGCTTTAGCCTGTCAACTTCTTTTGCTGCTCATAGTCATTGCATTTACTACGTTCTTTCTGAGTAACGCTTSTTATGCCGCAAGTCCRTCCAATCAAAAAGACAAGCYTCGCAAAGTTGCCATAAATCCATACTGGCTTCCTTATTTCGGTCATTTGTCACTACTGTTCAACCGCACAAGCAAGCTACAGCATGCTAGGTGCGTATGGCACCGCAACTCATGCCTTTGAAAACGAGTCTTAACAATTTGAAAAGGCGAAATTCACCATCCGGAATCTTTGCTCTCAAATTCTTTGGCACGAAGTACATCATGGTCTGGACGCCTTCATTGATCGATGCCGCTTTCACTTTCAACGTTGACCATGCTTCCCTCAATTCCACCAAGCCTAGCTGGGCGCTTCTACGTAAAGTATTCGGTGCTGACGGACGCGGTAAAGATGAGTACGCGCATATGCATACGAATGATTCAGTCCCCCGGGCAAATGCCCTCCTAGGCTCCAGCGGGATTCGAATATCCTATCATATCATGCAACCCATGATTCGCGCCATCGAACAGCATGCACCTAACTTGTTATCTTTCGCCGAACGCCCAATTGACCAAAATGCCTGGGAGCAGAATGTCACTCCAGTCTTCCACGATTCTTCTTTAGTCGAAATTTCCTTCTTCGAGCTCATCTCCCGCTTCGTATCCCACGTCTCACTCCCCGCACTCATTGGTACGGAGTTCTTGGAGATCTATCCGACAACGGTAGAGGACCTGTGGGATCTCGATGGTGGTTATAAGTGGTTGAGGTGGGGATTTTCGAGATTATGGGGAATTCCAAGTTTGACAAGGGCACATATTGCTCGTCGTAGACTTCTCACTGCATTGCAATCATTCCATATGGCAGCGGATGCCGTTTCTACTGGCGATGATGCGAAGGAGCCGTGGCGAGAGGTTGGTGATCCGAGTGAGGTTATGAAGGAGAGGCGTAAAGTTTGGAATAGATATCAGATAAGTCCCGGCGTCAGAGCAGCTTGTGATCTTAATCTTCTTTGGGCGTAGGTACTATCTGCTTTAGGCCGCCTACGATCTCTGCTGATTCCACAGTATAGCACGACCACGAAACCCGCGTTTCTCGTCTTCTGGATGCTACTCCACATACACGCCGACCCTACCCTCGTCACCCAAATCCGCGCCGAAATAGCCGAATTCGCACTCATCACACAACCCCCTCAAGTCCTCTCCATCCCCTCGCCACCTCGTCTCTCCATAGACGCACCCCTCCTCGTAAGGTACTGTCCCCTACTGAAGTCCTGTCTATATGAATGTCTGCGCCTCTACACCACCCCCATCCCCACTCGCATCGTCGACAAAGACACAATAATCCGCGACCCGAATGGAAAAGTACAATCTCACCAAGACTATGTACTCGAGAAAGGAAATTATATCGCCACTCCACTAACCCTCCATCATCACAACCCCCGATATTTCTGGCAACCAAATGAGTTCCAACCTCGCAGGTTCCTCAAAGACAACGMAAACGGTTCTCCAGCAGACCACGACACTCATTCAAATAAGGAAACACCCACTCAGTACCCCTCAACATTCCGATTTCCCACAAACCTCCACCCCTTCGGCATTGGCCCCTCCGCCTGCCCCGCTCGCCTCTATGCCGAAACCGAGATCCTAACCTTCGTCGCAGCCATCATTTCTCTTTGGGAATGCTCTCCCGCAGATCCCAAGGGATGGATTATCCCTGACCGCGTGGATCGTGAGATAGTAAGTATGCCTAAAAGAGATTTGAGAGTGAAAGTGCAGGCTAGGAAACTGTCATAAGACAATGAGAAAACATGAATCAATTTTGACAAGTCGTTCCACCACATCAACCCCACCTTCGCGCGGCCTAACAGACTGAGGATGGGAAACAGGATACATTACGACTAGGCCGAGAAGGTGATCACTACCTAGAGGTAGGATACTAAACTATATCTTAAACCAACGTGTTCCCACTTCTCTTCTCTACATAACCATCCCGAATAAATCTATGAGCCATCCCAAGTAAAGTACKGTTCATGGTGAGGGTCAGACGAAAGGCGACGCTGCCCCAAATTTAGTTCTCATACTCCTATATGAAGCCATCAATGCATATCAACAGCTTAGCTTACACACTGTCCCACTCACGTGAATGACAAGTTTTCCCCCCAATAACCTCCTTCCCCACCTCACCCCCTCTCTCCMCTACCTACAGATTCCTAATCCTTCCTAACTCATATCACATCTCCTTTTCCGCCCTCATCTTATCAAGATATCATAACCATCCAACCCTCCTATTTTCTGATACAGCAATACTAGCTCTCCACCATATATCCCGCGTGCTATGGTTGATTATAGGGCTTGCTATCTCCTGATATATGGTGGGGGAGGCGTGTTACGGCTTAGTTTCCGGGGTACTGTTGGCTCTGTTTCAAAGGGCTTAGTGTCGAGATGGTCGAGATCCTGGGCCTTTGGGTTTCTGCTGGTTGAGGTATAGATATCAAATATCCTACACACTGCGGTACAAATTCAACATCTTCTGTTAGCATGTGGATTGTGTACCAGAATAGGCGTAGGAGGGTAGCAGTAAAAAGGAGTGTCTATGCTAGTGCCCTGCACGAGATGACCTTAGGGTTTTCAGACTAGAAAGATTGGTTTGGTGTAGGTATAATGCGCTGGAGACTAAGGTAGCAACGGTTGATCCAGCTTGCCGCCAAAAAAGCAAAAAAACGATCCTGCTCCCGAGCCCAATCCCAAACCGACGCTATGCTGATGGACTGATGCGATGTAATGATGATCCCATTTTGCCTTCCAATACCAAACCAAAGCAAACCAGGTCCCACTCGCCCCACTTTAGCACATTTGATCAACCACCACAAGAGCTCCACCCTTCCATCACCCCGGAACCCTAGCCGTCAACCTGTACTCGCGCTTCACATCAGCACCATCCCATCCCACAAGCCCCAACCCCCAAAGACAAAAACAAAAGAAACCCATCAACTTACTTCAACACCTCAAAACTCTCATACTTCCTCAAAATACTTTCCCCCCTCCTATAAGCCTTCAACAGCTTCTCCGGCGCCGCAGTGCGGAACTGCGCTCCAATCAGCCTACTAATGCCCGGGGATGGTTTGAACATGGGATCGAAGACGAGGAGGTTGCGGGAGCCGTTGGCGCGGACTTCGAGACCGATTATTGTTAGGGAGTGACCTGGGAGGGTGCTGTTAGTGTGGGTGGTGGATAGGGGATAAAGGGGGGTGAGAGGAGGGAAGGGAGAGGGTGAGGGAGAGGGGTTTACTTGCCTGGATGCTGGAAATACATTGGTGGGAGGGTGGTGCGGCAGACTTTGTGATTTAGGTTTGGTTGAGAATCGAGGAAGTATTGTTCGATGGCGCGGAGGAGTTGATGTTGGACAGGGAGTTCTCTGTCGTCGTTGTAGGCTTCTGCTTTGCAGCTGGGGGGGTCAAGTTAGTAGAGATTCAGATATGTGCGTGTGGTTCGAGAAGCATACCCTATGTTTAGGCTCTGTAACAGGGCTTGGGCCTTGGCTAGTCAGCGATGGTATAGTATGAGAAATGCGGGTTTTCTACTTCAGGGGTGCCAATGTATTTCCTCGTGCCTCGAATGCCTCCAGTCTCAACCTTGCCCATCGAATTGAAACCCTGTGCCCACGCATCCTCGATCATATCCTGGAGCTGAAGGACTGAAGGAAGTCTCTTCTGGAACAGCTGATAGCCCTCTGAACGAGCATCTCGAATATACGATATCATCATCTGAATATTACGGTACCCACAAAAGCCACCCTCCTTTGCCATTTTGACAACATGGGTGACATTCGGATTACAAAAATAGACCCTTGAGACGGAAGGATCTTGTTCACAAAGTTGTGCTAGCACTGGTATGATTTGTCGATATTCATTAGCAATAGACTCGGTCCGTGTTAGCCTGCCATCTGGGCCAATATCGTCAACAATGGTGACTTTTGCGCCGTGCTCTAATTGTCTACGTAACCGTTCAGGCATTCGCTCTTCGTCGGCATGAGGGCCTAATTCTGCTTTCTAAGAGCCATATCAGTAACGGAGAGGATGTAAATGTACATTGAAAGTACTAACCCCCAGCCTCTGCGGCTCTTTCGGAGTAATCTGTTTTGTATATTTCTTAGGGGTTGGCGCAGTCGAACCCATGAGAACATCGAAGAAGTCTTGAACAACATTGTGATTTTTACCACTTCTAACGCGTGATGAATCTTTTGGCCTGGTCCTGATGGGCACGGAGTTGCTTGAAGCGGAGACAACTTCTTTAACGGGAGCCGGAGGCGGAGATTGCATAGCTGGAGACCTCGCCCTACCGTGATAAAGAGTGGAGCCTGGTACAGCTAAATCTGCTGAAGTGCGTCGAGTCTCGTCAAAGCTGGTGCCTTCGGCATAGTGCATATCTAGATGACTTTGAAATTCTGCGAGTAGACAGAATTCGCCACATTGGCACTCGATGTAATCGGGGTCACCGTCCTTCGCGCCTTCCGGCTCATCGAAACTACCTCCATCTTCCAGTCTTCCATTTGCACTTTCCGAGACTGTAAAAGGTGAGGGTTGGCCGGTTTCGGGGTGAGAAGTTTCCACGTGATATGATAGTAGATAATCGTCACTATGAGTAAACGTGCAAAAAGGACATTCAAGCAGCTTCCCAGTCGCCATGTTTATAATATAAAATGAATTCGCAAAGTATAGGGTCTATTGATAAAGAGTTCGAGTAGATGGTTGAGATCAGCTGCCAAGCGAGGCTGACACGATGACTCTGGATATCACGTGTTGAGAAGATCTAGATCTGTACTGGGGAATCAACGCGTACAAACATGCCTGCTGATTGCGGGATGTGACTTCGCGGACCTACACGATGGCAAAGACGCTTCTGCGTGGTTGATGAGATGTAATACGGTTGAAGGGCAAGGTTGTAGAAATTGTCTCATATCAGGCATCAGCTGGTATGTCAATGCTAAGCTTTTTGTGCTGGGCGCAGGATCGCGTGCAAATGGTTGCCTTGGCTACTTGGCAACCTCTGAGCCTTTCAAGAAGCCCAGATGCGATGGGCATTTCATGTTCATTCGCTATGAAACACAAGCTTGTGAGGAGGTACTTTGGCGTGAAAAGAAAACAGGTCCAAGATGATTCTGTCTGGCGGTACTAGTTGTGTAGTAGTACCTTAAAGCGTGCTAATGTTTAGGGGTATCGTTCCCAAGGTACTTATAGGGCTGGTTGGCTGGGGTCTAGAATTGAGCACCATCCCCCGGGACGAGTGGCTCCTTCCGCACCCAAGATCCCTGCAAAGCACACATTCATCCCTGGGTACCTACAGACCCCTATGGTACCTATTCCTCGTGGAAAGACCGTACCGACGCACCGGTATAGGCTCATCGTTATAGTGTCATATGTTCAATAGATATAGCTAAATAGGCTAGCCACCCAAAAGTAAAACGCCGGTCCTCTAATGTACCCATATCGTAACATGTTTCTTCCACCACTGGTCCCATTATACCTTCTGTGAATGAACCCGAAATCTAAGATGCAATCTATCCTGGAAACCATTACCGTAGCAGATAACCTCCCATTCGTAATCCTCCTCATTTACATCAAACAGCATTTGGCTCCCCCGGTGGGTTCATTCGGATTCTGAGATTTCTCAATCTCAGCCACCATCATCTCAAAAGCTCTGGCTACATTAGTGTTCAGTCGCGCGCTGGCTTCTGTGAAACTGCAATTGAATTCCTCTGCCAATTTCCGCCCATCTTCAGTCGGTACATGCCGTTGGTCGGCCCGTAAATCACTTTTATTGCCCACAATCACCATTGGCACCCAGTCAGCTCCCTGTTGTGGATGTATCAGTCGAGTGTTACCCAAAAAGAGCTTGGAGATCCGAGGGTAGAATTGTGCGTACAAGATGGTTGAGGATCTTATCTCTCAGAGTTCGTATCATCTCAAAGGACTGCTTCGAAGCCACAGAATAGACGAGCATGTATCCATGTATACCAATAAAATGCTTCGAATTAAGTATACTGTACTCATCCTGTTCACCAAAGTGCGCGACAAGTCAGAAAACGGTGGATCAGCACTGCAGCAGGCCGCTTTAGGGATCGAAACACAAAGAGGAAAGTCGGAAGCGTGACGATAAGTGGGACAAATTTGGCACGCTGCTGGCCTGGCTTACTTGGCCCGCTGTATCGACAATCTCCGTAGAGTAATCCTGACCGCGATGTTTGATCACCTTCCCAAAGTTGTTTTCAATGGTGGGATAGTAGCTGTCGACAAAGTGGCCTTCGACAAACTGCACCGTGAGGGAGGATTTGCCTAAGGGGGCCACGTTAATGCACCTGTGCACGGACACAATGCCGACAAGCCAGCTGATAAAAGTAGCTTACCCACGGACCGACTGCCGACAACTGCCATCTTACGCTGCTTTGGAGATGGCATCTTTATACTGTGCGTGCCAATTTTTCTTGATTCGGAATTTTCCTAAGGATAGAATTCTTCCTTTTTTGGAAAGTGGGAGGTGTGCGGAGGAAGGGATATGTCCAAGGGATGGTCTCGAATGTTAATTACGTGATAGTGTATTTTGCTATGCGAATCTTATCCTCGCATCCAAGTCTCACACCTCTTTTGTGCGTAAGAAGGTAGGCGGTGAGGAGGCTACATTTATATATGTACAAATGACGTTCTCATGTTGTTTTCTTTTTGTTGGCGCTTTCGCTTTCCCATGCAAACTTGATTCCTACAAGCGGCTGCGGATCTCCGCTTCTGCATACCTGGGGAAATAAAAACGGGTCTATGCTTGGGATATCTGGGGAAATTGCGGTCAGAGATTCACTCTATCTAGTCTGATATGCATAAGCTACTTCCAAGGCGCATATCTGCCGAAATGCTGCTGTCGCTTCCACGTGACGCACAGACTGGTGGCCCCCTTCCCTAAAAGCCTCAGGGGGCCTTGAGGACATAGGATTCTGTAGTGTTAAGGCATTCCGTATTTCTCCTGCCGAATCTTGGTGCGCGACTGAATATGACTGGCCGACCTGCAAGGACGGCATGTTTGCCCTGCGCCTGCAGGTACACATCTGTGTCTCTAAAGTATATACATGTATACAGACAGGTCCCCGAGTCCCCATGTAGGAATACACATGTCAAATCTGTACAACTCCTCATTACCGCTCAGGCCGGGCTGCTTCTCAGGGCCTGAGCTCATCGATAAGACCTTGCAAGCGGTCTAAGAAACCTGCTCTAGGATCGTCTTCCCCGTCTCCCCGAGATGTGGCTTTATCGATCTGCTTATAGTATTGCAGAAATTCTTCTACCGCGTCGACCAATAGTTTCAAGGTGCCTCCGCTTAGCCGAGCGCTTCCACGTGCTTTGACTGCATCGTTGAGACACAAAAAGCTTAACAGGACCGACAGGTAGCCCAAGGCCACGTTTGAGCTAGCCTCTTCTTCGGAGAAAACCTGCAGGACTTAGCATCGTTACTTTGTGGTTGCACTGAACTTATCTTACCTCGGCGGCGCTCTTAGATTTTATTGTGAACAGGGTTAGAAGAACGTCAAAGAAGCTTTGACTACCATGACGAAGATCTAAGGTTAACTTCCGCGCTATGTCGGAGGATTCGGCAATGTTGATGAACGAGCCGAGTGAAAGTATCAAGTGGTCCAGCAGCAGAACCTTCTCGACCGTGACTGCACCCTCCGATAATTTTTCGAAGTTCAAGATAATTATCCGGAAAAGCGCTTCAACAATACGCGGCGTCGAGAAATCCTCACATAGACCAGGGTTGTTGTTTGTAAGATTCAAATATAGCCGAAGTGTCAGAGTTCGCGACATTGCGCAAGCCTCCTCATTCCACGAAGCCAGTAGCGGAAGAAGGGCAGTCAAGCGCTCGATCGTATCCCCTGACCATAAGGACTGTTGACATTCGGCTGCGTTGCTGATTGTGCAGGACTCTAAGATTGATACTGCAAGTTCGAGATTGATAGTCACCATTGGAGTTGGCACCAATGATGCTGTCGACGAGCTTGGCACTGATGTGGCAACGACACGCTGAATTGCGTGTGCTGAAAGCACCTCAATGGAGGACCCTGCTTCTCGTGTCTGCCGCACAATGTATTCGAGACACTGGAGGGCCAGGAGATGACACGATAGGATGGTTGGTTTTCCTACCCTCCATGCCGCAGATCTGAGAAGCGAGGTACATAGCCTTTGATATTCTAGCTGGGCAAATTTCGTAAGGTTAGTTGACCGAAGTTTCGAGGCGGGGACCAGATCTCCATCGTGTCCCAGTAGCCGGGTTAAGAAATTGACGGTTGGTGCATCGCTGATCTGGGCTAACAATGGTGGTGAGGTCGAACCACTGATCAGTTGCAGAATGGCTGCAGCGAAAAGAGAGTTTGCTATAAGATCATCGCCGAGGTTGCCTACATGAGCCAACAGCCGGGACTCCAATCCTTGGTCTATGAAGAGACGACAAGTAGACGGGTCCTGAAGCTTAGTCACCAGATCCATCGCTCTACTGCGCAACAGCGAGGTCGGAACAGGTTTCTGTTCCTCCAAGTCGTCGAGTAGAGCCTCAAGCTCGCCGACCAAACGCACGTTCCCACCCGCTTCGCGTAGCTCATGGATACTCCTCATAGTCCCTCCTTGTGAGTCCTCAGCGGCCCCATAATCTCCATCATCGTACATATTCGTAGACTGCGAATTATTGACCATATCATTTAGTCGCCTTCGACCATCTCCATTCTGGCTTACAGGTGCTGGTATGACTGGTGCGCAGGTCATGGCTGCTTCGTCCATCTCATGATCTGTCAGGTAAGACCTTTGTCGAGCATAGGTCACTTTTGGTCCGACTCCGAGTAGCGACGGTAATGGGTGAGCAGGTTGGGATGAGTTATGCTGATGCAAGGGTGGACCCCTGCTTTGACTCTCAGAGCTTGGCGAAGTTTGCACTGTGAGTGCGTCATTTATGGCGGAGCTTTCGGACTGTTGTGATCTTGAATGGTCATCATTGCTACTACCTTCTGTGTCCTCATCAGTGAGGTCTTCTTCTGATTGAGAAAGATCGTGATCAGAGGCATATAGAGTGTCGACGAGGCGTTTTTGTCGCGGCTTATAAGTAGCGTATTGATCTTCAGACCAGGTCACCTTGCGGACTGTTGGAGGGTCTTCTAGTGGTCTGGTCTTCTTGTCGGTAAGCATCAGGCCGGGCAAATTCAAGTCACTGGGACTTGCAGTATGTACATCATCTAAAAGTAGCCTGTTCCATAGCTCACGTTGACGAGGAGTGGTGGCTATGTCTGTTGTCTGAGTGATTTTGGGCGGTGTCCTCGGCTGAAAGAGCTTCTTCACAGGAGCGTTTCCATCACCATCGGCGGCACCTGACCGATGGACCAATATGGTTTTCGGAGTACTCAGCGGTTTCTCAGGGCGTGAATTAACTGCAGAAAGCTGTTGGTCAGCCTTTTGGTTGTTTCGGAAGCGTTTCAGAGGTTTGATAGCTCCTGCCTGGATTGTGCTCCTTGGATTAGCGGTATATTGTCCGCTAACGTCGGAAGGCTGTCCCTTGATTTCCTGGGTCTTACGAAGAGGCTTCGAAGCTTTGGTGTCTTGGAGCTGGTCTTTGGCTCTTGCGCGAGCTGTGGTCTTCTCCTTGGCTTTGACGTTTTGCGGTAAGACTGCGTGAACTGAAGCTTCGTCGAKAATTCCTGCTGCTTTTGGAGCCCAAGTTCGCTTTGGCGGGGTGCCGGAAAGTTCTTTGTCTTGACGATTGTTGAATGACGGAAGTGATGAGGGTCCCTTTGCGCTGGCAGCATTGCTATGCAATCGTCGAGGGGGGCTCAGCTCTCTCTGTATTTCAGCAGCAATGTGCCTTTGCAGGCTAGCATCATCGAAGACAGAGGAAGGTTTGTCTGCGACCGAGTTCGGAGTAAGTTTCCTTTTTTTTCTGGCCAACCCGTCCGTTGCGCTGATCCTTGATCTAGTTTCGTCATCTGAGGAGGGTACATCGAATAGGTTGTCGCCTATAGACGAGACGCTGGGGGTCCGGGAGGAGTAATGCTTATGCCTGCTTATGATTTCGTTGTGACGCTCTGCTTGTGACCCTGGTGAGGATACCCTTTTTCCTAGCTTCTCAGGTATTGTATTGCTAGCTCCAGCCTCTTCAAGGTAGTGGCTTGTAGATACCCCATAGTCTCTGTGATCTTCGAGCTGGTCGTGTGGTCTCCTGATGTCTGTTGCAGTTGCCTGAGCGAACGCAGCGCCCGCGGCAATCATAGGCTTGCGAGAAGCCTTACCATAGGTTGTCGGTTTCCGACGCTGAGCCATAGCGATGAGGGTCATCGTAGAGATGGAAACAGGCTTCGATTCATTGCTTGGGTTCAAATAGCCATCGAGGAGTAAAAAGCCGGTGATTTTGGCTGAAGTATAGGGATAATTTGACAGCTATGGCACAAAGGTCAGGATCTCCTAATGAGGAAGTACAAGTGCAGGCATCTTGCGCGAGAATTCACTAATGGCTGCAGGTGTTGCTAGTGGTGATGCCAGGAATTGAAGAGGTGAGCTCTTAGAAAGGTGAACGGAAACAACGACAGTGACGGGATTGTTGATGCCGCTAACGGACCGGGATCTGGACGGACTGGGATAAGGTTATTCCGTAACACGACGCTAGAACTAGTGGAAGCGCCGTTCATGTGCCCCGCGGTGCCCGCATGCCTTACAGAAGTGAACGACTGGTGAAGTTCTTTACACTTTGTGTCGGTCGGCTGCCTACATATTGAGCCGCTAGTTGATATCTTCATTTTGCAGGGCGTGCCAGCTGTCATAACAGCTCTTTAAGTGGGTTATAATAAGCCAATTATTTTCAATGCGTTGTGGTCATTGCTACCTGCCTAACGTGTTGTGGGGTATTGTTTGCCTGAGTAGCCTCAACAGAAATGTCGTCCACTCCTAGTACCACTGCACCAGCGCATTGTGTCGGACCTGATTACCGCCCCAATGCGCAAAAGCCTACCGCAACAGTATCAACCGAAATCTCTTACGAGAATGTTCATATTTTACCACAGACCCCGCAGCTAATAGCTCTGCTCACGTACGCAAAAGTTCCTCTCGAACAGTCAATCTACGGCTATATCTGAGTCATAGGCATACAGGATGATCCGGGACAAGAATACAGCAAGGGCAGACTTTATATTCTACTCAAACCGTATCATCCGTCTTCTCGTCGAAGAGGGTTTGAACCATCTCCCCGTCGTTGAGCATACAATCACTACGCCAGTAGGCCGCTCTTATGCCGGCGTCAAGTTTCAAGGCAAGATATGCGGTGTCTCAATCATGCGAGCCGGTGAGGCTATGGAACAAGGCCTTCGTGACTGCTGTCGCTCTGTCAGGATTGGGAAGATTTTGATTCAGAGAGACGAAGACACGAGCAAACCGAAGCTATTTTACGATAAATTGCCAGAAGATATTTCCGAAAGATGGGTCTTACTCTTGGATCCCATGTTTGCAACAGGTATGTGTAGCATCTCCTGACGTCTTGAGGGGCATTAACCTCACCATCCAGGTGGATCTGCAACGATGGCAGTAGATGTACTCAAGTCCAAAGGAGTGCCCGAAGATAGAATTCTTTTCATCAATCTCATTGCCAGTCCCGAAGGTGTCACTAGCTTTGCAACGCGTTTCCCCAAGCTGCGTGTCGTCACAGCGTTCGTTGACCAAGGTTTAGACGAAAAGAAGTATGTACCTGCACAAACTAAACAAGAATATCCAACTGATTCGTGCTTTCAGCTATATCGTTCCGGGACTGGGCGACTTTGGGGATCGGTTCTATACTCTGTAAAGGGGTCATATTGCTTAAATAACCTCGACAGGGCCGGTCTGACTGGGCCCAGCAAGCGAAAAGTGCATGTAGCTGGAGTCCCATCTGATTCCCGGTCTGTGATAGCGTTGGTATCAGCGTGGTAGTACCTTGTGAAAAAAGTCGTCTAAACAAGATCGCTTTGGGTGGGTTAAAGGCAGTATTAGTGCCACTTTTGGATATTCGAGCCAGTGGTGGCACGATGCACTCGCAGGGTTGGTTGTATATAAATGTTCGCAATATAAAGATAAGGCAAATGGGCCCCTTCGGCCCAACGCCCTAAACACCCTTGATCCATCAAATACCTAGGTACGCCTTGTAAACCCGAGCAAAATGTCTTCACAGTCCTTAATCGTCATCAATAAAATCGCCTCCATATTCATTGCCACCAACAGCTGACACCAGATGTCGGTCGATGTTCATCTCTGAGTTCCTTCGTTCGTTCCCTGCGGCGAGATCCTCGTATGAGTTGAAACCATCGTTGGCTTGTGAGCTATCAGCAGCTTCTTTTGCTACTGTATCGCAGGCGTCGATCCAGTCGGAATAGACATCGACACCAGCAGAAAGGTCTTGTAAATGGTACGTAAGCCAGTAGCTTCGTAGCCTAACGAGTATTGGACTCACAATTAATGCCAGTCTGGAACTGTTGCCCGCAAATCTTGCAAGATAGATCACCGATTCCGGCCTTCTTGTCAAGTTTCACCGACACGGACTTCTCGTGGTTACAAAAGAGGCATGGAAAGATCGTTGGAAGGGGCTCTTTCTGCAAGGCATTCATCAGAGACCGTCGCACGACATTAGACTTCGGCACCCGACCTTTTTTGGGCCTTGTGGCTTGCGTGAAGACTTCTTGCGTTTACCCTGCCAGCAGGGATTAGTGTTGTACTAGGTGTCCGATCATCTGCTATAGCTGCCAACATACCATAGTGATGGTTCCCTTTGGGTGAGGGTGATTTCGTGTAAATGTGAGAATGCAAGGTTCCAACCTTTCAGGTGGCTGAGGATGATCGCAAAGCCAAAATAGGGCTGAACGGTAATCTAATCTAAGCGCGGAAGCTACCGGAGACCGATGCATCTCTTGCTTTCGGTTTGTTTGCTAGTAGCATGATACAAACGACATCATAATTGCTTGCAGGTCTGACACAAATATCTGGCATTCCAATCAATATATAATCTCTATGCAATTCACRTTATACGTTCACAGCTACGAGCCAGCTTCACATCGGTCTAGTTCTTCACAATGTCGTCTGAGCAAGTCCAACCAAATGATCAATCTGACTTGCTGAAGCAGATTCTTTCCACTGTCAGATCAATTAAGGAAGACTATAGACAGCTTTCTGTTGCAGTAGAAGCCATCGAAGGACAGGTCAGTAGTCTCGCTGGAGTAAAGCAAGGCCGTGATGGTGAAGGGGACCGAAGTCCACCAGTTCGCCCTGTCGTAGATCACCAAAATCCCCATAGTGGCCGAACAGGCATAGATGAACCTAATCGCCCTCGTTCTCTTGACCTGGAAAGTCAGAAAGAGGCGCTTTCCTTACGAAGACCCAGTTCTGCTACATCGAGAATCATATTGACAACCTATCCTGGGCAATCGGGCATCGACCCTCTGCCCATGGATTGGGGTAATCCAGATCCACAGAAAAGAGGTCCAGTGGTTGTTTCACGTACTCAGAGCACGATCCGGCGACGAAACGGTGAGTTTTCAATTCTCACACGCAATGTCGCTAATTCGTCGCAATAGCGATCGGTGCACACGGTGGTTCCTATTCCATATACCATGCCCTGGCTGTCGCCAGCAAGAATCTGGACGTCGATTATAAGCCGGACTTCACCAATAGTGACCCTGCTGTCAAAGTTGGACCTTTCGCGCAATGGCATGATCCGAAAAAGATTGTCTCGATGGACCCACTAGGTCACTTAGCTCCTTGGTTGTTTTCTGACATCATACGCGATCAACATGTACATATCAGACCAACAATCGCCGTCACAAAAGCGCATATGAAGTTACCCGAGCTTGAGCAAAGTGTGCGTGCGGGTCGCCTCATCCCTGACGGGAAGATATGTATCAACGGAACTGGAGAACTGGCTGTCACAAAATTCGCTGTTGAGCCTTGTTGGTATCTCCCTGGGATCGCTGAGCGCTTCGGTATTGATGAAGGGACGTTGCGGAGATCTCTCTTCGAAAACACTGGAGGGTCCTTCCCTGAGCTTATCACTCGCGGGGACATCAACCTCTTTCTCCCTCCAATCGGTGGATTAACTGTCTACTGCTTCGGTGATCCCGCCAAAATGTCAGACCCTAACGTTAAACTAGCCCTCCGTGTACACGACGAGTGCAATGGAAGTGATGTCTTTGGTTCTGACATCTGTACTTGCCGTCCGTATCTGATATTTGGCGTCGAAGAAGCAGTCAAAGAGGCACAGCAGGGGGGAAGTGGTGTTGTTATCTATTTCCGGAAAGAAGGACGCGCATTGGGGGAGGTGACTAAATACCTTGTATACAATGCTCGGAAACGAGGGGCGGACCGTGCTAGCGAATACTTCAAAAGGACAGAGAACATTGCTGGGGTTAAGGATATGCGCTTTCAGGCCTTGATGCCTGATGTACTGCATTGGTTAGGCATTACCAAGATTGACCGAATGCTCAGCATGTCGAACATGAAGTATGACGCTATTGTCGAACAAGGCATACCGATTCACGAGCGTATTCCCATACCCGACGAACTCATACCGGAAGATAGTAGGGTGGAGATTGACGCGAAAGTTCACAGCGGATACTTCACGACCGGAAAAGTCATGAACATAGCTGAACTCAGTGAAGTACACGGCAGGGCTTGGGAAGATGTCGACCATTGAAAGGCGTGCGATGACATATGCAAAGCAATGACAAGATGGATCCAAGAATGCTATCGTGGGATGGTTAGAATCCATAGAACCTTGCGCTTAAGATGTGATGTAATAGAGATTTTTGGTCCAGGGACTCATAATTCGGTCCTTTCTGCGTGGCGAAGATACCAGAACTCTCCATCTGTGGGTACCTCGAGATCTTGCATTATACCCTGTGGCGGCCGAAAAGGAACTGGACAGACCAGTCAGTGTGAAGACAACTATGTGATGGTAAATTTGAAGCACACAACCTATGGACTGGCCAGAGCAGATTGGTATCTTACCTTTAGCTTTGATGAAATTGATCAAATGTCGTAAGGCGGTAGTCCATAGTTCATGATCCTCGAAGAAATTGTCGATTACGTTCCTCTACATGAAATCAAATTTGCGAAACAAGGTCGAGTAGCCTAAAGTAGGGCTGGACGGGCAAGCGATCAAAGTAGAACGCCGTGGAAATGGTTGACCACAAGGACATGAGACGAGCTTATGTTGTACAAATGAAGGGATGCATCCTCCACTTCAGTAGTACTCCTTTGAAATTGAGAAGCGGCTGGTATCGTCTGTAGGCTGCACTAGGTGATTCTGGAGATCAAGACAGGACGCGCTAAAATCTTAGTGTCTCGCTAAACATTTGTGCGTCTCTAACATCTAAATTGACGAAATCCACCACATCGAAGACATCAACATCTGCGCTCTTCCACTCCGAGATTGCATTTGAACCGCAATCATGGCTGTCGGAAAGTCAGTCTCCTCATTCCTTCACAAGTCTAGCAATTCGAGGTAGTGCCAGGTGCTAACGTTCGCCTTAGGAATAAGCGCCTTTCGAAGGGCAAGAAAGGTCTCAAGAAGAGGACCCAAGATCCTTTTACTCGCAAAGACTGGTACTCAGTCAAGGTATGTAGCATCGCTATAATCTATCTGCCCGTCTAACATTGTCTAGGCACCATCTACCTTCCAGGTTCGAGAGTACGCACATCCCTCCCTTTCCAAAACGCCAGTTGCTGATATTTCCAAGCGTGGGCAAAACACTCGTCAACCGGACAACTGGTCTCAAGAACGCCAATGATGCACTGAAAGGAAGGATTTTCGAGGTTTCCCTAGCCGATCTACAGAAAGACGAGGACCACGCATTCCGAAAGGTCAAGCTAAGGGTAGACGAAGTCCAAGGCAAGAATTGCCTCACGAATTTCCACGGCCTCGACTTCACGTCAGACAAACTGCGATCATTGGTCCGCAAATGGCAGTCTCTGATTGAAGCCAACGTTGTCGTCAAATCCACTGATGATTACCTCCTCCGCCTGTTCGCCATCGCGTTCACTAAGCGACGACCGAACCAAATCAAAAAGACTACATATGCCGCATCCTCGCAAATTCGTGCCATTCGCAAGAAGATGGTTGAGATCATTCAGCGCGAAGCATCGAACTGCACACTTTCTCAATTGACTACGAAGCTGATTCCCGAAGTTATTGGACGTGAGATCGAGAAGGCTACACAGGGCATTTACCCACTTCAAAATGTACGTTGCCTGCTACGTTCCTAGCTATCATAGTCATGTTAACTTTTACAGGTCCAYATCCGGAAAGTCAAGCTCCTAAAGGCACCCAAATTCGACCTGGGTGCTCTTCTCAATCTGCATGGTGAATCGACTACGGATGAACAAGGACAGAAAGTGGAGCGGGAATTCAAGGAGCAGGTGCTGGAGGAGGTTTGAACAATGACGGGAAGGGGCTGAAGGGGTCATTAAGCTAGATTAGCTGCTTTAATAGCAGTAGTGAAACAAACATGTCTTCATAGGCTCTGGCGCAGAACAAAAACGATTTAAGCATGCACAGTCGTTTTCTCTGTCAATATATGTTCTAGCTTTCCCCAACCTCCATGATATGATCATGGGCCCCTCGTAGTGACCAAGCTCACTCGGTCATCTAACCCTAATGAGAAATGGAACCTTTGAGGCTCTGCCCATAAAGTAACCAGGGCTCTTTATAAGGGAAAAGCCTGTTTGGTGGGAGTCCGAGCTTAGCGACTCAAAAGGCCGATAGGCTTGGCCGTATTCCCCTTCCAGCATTTATACAGTCTCAACGGCGCAAAGTGCCATGACTCTTCATAGTCCCAACCAACGGCAGCATTATGAAACATTGGATCGACTCAGTCATCTCCTGATTCTTTCTCTATCAAAAAGCCCTCAACAGCCTCTTTAAACTCATTTGGCTTCTCCGAAATGACCCAATGCCCGCTTTCAATATCCCGCAACTCAAATCTTGGGAAAAACCGGCCGATCAGAGGCAGCACATCGTCCGCCACATAATGACTCTTCGTGCCACGTATAAAAAGTGTTGGCCCATCATAGCGTGCTTCATCCGGATCTTTGAATGGAAAGTCGCCCATGTAGCCCAGACTCGTAGCCAGTATCTTTATCGGGATGCGGAAATGAAGATGTTCTCTATGCGGTGATGTAGTGAGATTAGTAAGAAGGAACTGTCTGATGGGAAGCGCCTGCGGTTGTCAATACATCCTCTATGCAACATATAGAGGTCATCATCTGACCTCTTCGTATTTCTTTAGGATGGTATCTGCCTCTGATCGTTTATCGGTACCAGCCCCCTCAATCTCCCGCATGCCTTGTATGTACTTGGGAAAATTGCTGCTTAAACTGGCATCCACAGGTGCGTTATCGACAGGGATAAGCGCTGAAACCGTTTTTGGTGATCTTAATGCGACGGTCATAGCCACTTTGGCACCCCTTTGACATGTTTAGTATGGGCCGGCGCATTCATTCGTTCAGCATGCGAGACTGCAAGCCAAGACTGACATGGAATGACCTATCATGACCGGTACATGGATCTTATGCGTAGATATGAAATCCTCCACGTCATCGGCCATTGCCGAGTAAGTATGTGTAGGGTCATGGGGTGATTCGCCATGATTCCTCAAATCCTGTCTCGATCAGCCATTGATAAATATCGCTTGATTGTGCATGCTGATGGACTAACAAGCGCGTACACTGGCCTCTTCAGGTCCCTTGCGAGCGCCCTAATTCGGTCAGCCAATGATCTTCCAAGTTGTGGCAGAGAAAGGCTTACTTACTGATGCTCCGGTTGTTCTGCTTGGAGCCAAAAAGACCATGCAGAAATATTATTGGGGCAAGACCTGCCTCCACCTTTGCAGGATCATGTAGATTGTATGCTAGGCTCAATTGGCGTTTGAACAAGCGTTGGAACGCATGACGGTTCCGAGCTTTTTGGAGCCGTGACATTGTCCGCCAATCCTGGAAAGCTGCAACAATTGTCTGTTTCATTTCTGGTCTCCCATGCCGGAACGGCCCGCAAGGTTCCCGCCGGGCACATGCAATGCCAAGACTCTCTTGGATTTCTTAGAGCTGCTTTGTGTTTAAATCTGCTTTTGGGTGCAAATCGACTGGCTTAGTGACTGTATATTCTTTTCATACTGACTATTTGCGCTTGAAATAGACCCAATCATACGTGGGTTCTGTATGTTACCGCAACTTCCGAAATTCACAGACCTGAATGTAACCTCGCTCCGAATTATTCACAACGCCCATACTGCAGCCTTTGAGTGACATCTCCCATTTTCTTTTGCGCCATAACCCTCAATGCGGCATTAATCTCCGACTACTATGCCTGGAACGCAGATCGCAAGTCTGTCGCTCCCCAGCTGGTTCCGGTTCCATATCAACCGTTTCCGCCTGCAGTCAACGGCCAATCAGAACGCCTTACTTCATTTGCCTTGTGCTAAGACATGGTCGGTGTGGGCGGAGCGAGTGGGCGGAGTGCGAACCACTCTTCTGGGACCTTCTTTGCCTTGGTGTGACTTCGAATATCAGATATCTTCCACGCTTTGCTGATCACATTACTCCAAACTACAAGGATTTAATATAAGCTGGGTACTAGGAGCCGTTGTTAGATCCCTCTTCTTGCAGTTTAACACAATGGCAGCCTTCGGCATAAACTCGACAGGCCTTGAAGTCGTCCAAGCATTTAGTACTCGCCTGGTTGGGAAGATTGGTATAGTACTCCCAAGTGCAACAACCGACTATCTTCTCACCGTACCAGTTCTTATTACCGGCCCAAGCAAAGACGGCATAGGTGCGGAGATCGCAAAAACACTCGCCAGTGGTGATCCTGACCATCTCCTACTCGCTGGCCGTAACGAGGCAAAGATCACACCCGTCATCAGGGAGATACAGAAGACGAACTCATTCATTAAGGTGACTTATGTGCAGTGTGACCTCCTGGACAATGAGTCAGTGCGCAAAGCTGCAGTGCGAGTCAATAGTCTCGTGGACAAGATTGATATCCTTATCAACAATGCGGGTATCATGGCGGCTCGTACATTTCGAAAATCGGCGGATGGAGTGGAGAGTCAATTTGCAGCGGGATACCTTGGCCATTTCTTGCTCACGAATTTGATTATGGACAAGATTATCGCTGCTAAGGGAGTCGTTGTCAACATGACTAGCTCGGCTTATATGCTTGATGAAGTTAATACGCATAATACAAATTTTGCGGTAAAGGAAGATCTCATGACTTGGGAAGGTGTGGAGTAAGCTGAGGATCGTATAGGAAGGTCGGGACTACGACCCATGGAAAGCCTATGCTCGAACTAAGACGGCGAATGTCTTGTTCAGTATTGGTCTTGCAAAGCAATTTGGTGGCAAAGGCGTCAAAAGCTTTGCAGTGGATCCAGGAAGTGAGTACTGCAATGGGTCTTGACTTCGCTATTGGCTGAGGACTGACAAGTAATCATCCTAAGTGGTTGTAGGGACTAATCTGATGGCAAATACCGGAGTCAATGATGAGCTTATGAAAAAGGGCATGGATATGGCTGTTGCGCGCAACGGCGGTATGACCAACGATTTCTAAGCCTAATTGTGATATTTGGTGTAGCTGATGATGACTTTAGGCGAGGAACTCCCCCCACATCCGAAAGTGTCGCTTCAGCAAGGATGTGCAAGTGCTGTGCTTGCATCCTTAGACACTTCTCTCGAAGGTAAGGATATTGTGCATAGATCGGGCAGTCTCCAGCTAAGCTTTCCTTATAGGAAAGTCACCCGCATATATCAAAGAATGTGGCATCATTCCCACACTGCCTTACGCCAGCGATGAAGCGATAGCCGTGGAGCTGTGGCTACTCAGTGAGAGATTAGTTGGGCAAGCTTTCGATGGATAAGCGGAATTAAGACGACTGTTAGTAAAGACCTTGCCCACAGCGGGCAGTCACTCGGTTAGCAGCAAGTAAAATTACGCAGATAGCTGAAAAATAAGGTACCAAGACCGGAGCGGCCCGCAACGTGGCGCCCTACAAATGCAATGCCAAGACACCATTGAAAACTTTGCAGCTGCGAAATGACTGAACAGCTAGGTATTAACTGCAATGGGACGGATTTAGCTACTGTGCTGAAATCGCTTGTTGCATATCTGTTGTATGCCAACCAGTTCCGCTTGCAATGACCTCTAATCACATGTGTCTAGCGTGTCGTGACGGGCGAACTACCAATTGATGTGCTTCTTTTCCTTGTGTGGCTTCGCATCTCTGGAATACTCCACTGCCATGACATCCATCTTACTACTCACAACTAGGGTTCCGCTAGCAATATAACGCCAGTATCTGCTAACTACTGAAGATGATTCATCTAACCTTCTTTGGTATTGTTGAGCAATATAGTATAGTAGCTTTGGAGGGGGCTAATTCCGCACGAACATGTGGAGTTAAAATACTTTAGAGAGCGCCTGACCCGCCAACCTGACTACAAACTTATCCCTCTGCTAAGAAGTCTCGGACAAAACCCCGTGGAATCAAGAATATACAGCTCTATTCAACAGAAGATCATCTTAAGTTATATTTATTAAGTCATCAAAGGTCGACGTTTTAGGTCAATAACTCAGCGCAATCAACCACCTTGGGATTACTGCGTACGTCTCGGGTGTCCAATTTGGAGAGTATCGAAATTATTTTGATCCAATCCTAGCAAATTTATACAGGTCATAGGATACACCCAAGCCTGACAACAGTAACCATTCGAGCTTCTGATAAGGTCGCCAACTCCATCGAACTAGCCATCATGTCCTCGTCTACGTCGAGTAAAACCCGCATCCTTAGTGATTCAGCCCATCAGCTTCTTTTGAGATTCGGAGAGCACATTTCCTATCGTGAAGGTTGGCAGACGATCCGAAGTGGGRGCCTATTAAAGTCTGGAACTTCAGATCCTGAGGCATCAGTCGAAGTCCCACAGTTCCTTGAGAGCGCCGAAGCAATGGAATTCTTAGGATTTACACCTGAAGCAGCGTTAGACATTGTTCAGCGCTTCCAGGACGCTTCAACAATYATTGAGGATGATTGTATTCTCGAGTATGCCAAAGGTCAGGTAAGGTCTTCCCCAGACGTTGGCTGTCCGGAGGATGACTGGACTTCGGCAATGCTTGCCATGGGCATCACGCAAACTCTATGTCACCAGATTCTTGATCCCCACTTCACTGATCTTCGTTTGACGCAAAACGCTCGTTTCTGGGTCCTCGATACGATCAAAGCGAAGTTTGACTTCCTGTTAGCGCTTGATGGCATCATACTTAGGACCACGCCACGTGACCTAGGTCCTATGAGTCTCGATGTTCGTTTGGGGCGGTCAAAGAAGTGCTTATACACAGAGACAAGATTATTGAAGAACAAAGCTAAGAGAAGACCGAAGCCCCAACTCGATTTCTCTTCCACACAACAATCACTATTAGACACCGAGTTCCTGTTACTAAAGGGCGGAGATTGGGGACGTTTGAATAAGGTAATCAGACTCAAGACAGACCATAAGGACGTCAACAGAATTACAAACGCTGTGAGCATGCCACCGGGAGATTTCACCGGCCTCAAAGCGGGGTTGTATTGTACGACGCAAATGCAAGCCGCATACCATTACGCAAGATACGCTAAAGCTYGCCTTCGTACCTCTGGACAAGATTTCATTCCAGTTGGTGTCTTACATATCCTGATTCCTAAGGAATTGATGGCAGGTGCAGTGGATATTCACGAAGATAGATGSAAGGGAGATATATGGAAGGAATATGTCTGGAACCATCGACTACAACTGACGACCCCTGACCATCTCCAGTGGCTCGACAAGCCCCCTATAGTTGTTGGGCCCGTTGCTAAGTGTAGCGAAAACAACCTTGAAAGGTTGGTTGAAAGCAACAAGGATTACAAAGCGCTTGAGGCATTGAAGATGAGTGATGGTGAAACGACATCACAATATTGTATCAGAGAGGAAAGCCTGATGGGACGGATAAATGAACACGGGAGGTTTTGGGTGGACAGGCTACTTTAAAATGTGATCACTCTCTATCCCTGGGATCATACCGCCATCGCAAGATCAAGTCAATTCGGACAGTCCCTCGACAGTCCTGACAAGCATGAAATATTGGATGATCCTGCCATAATAAGCAAGTAAAAGCCTATAGTCGTCTAATTCTATACCTCAACATGAAGGTACCTTCACATGACCAAGCTTGTTACCAGAGACCTATGGATTTCGCAATTTCAGATAGGTTCAAAGAATTATTGAATTATAGGTTTGCTCCCCGTCTCATGGCGTGTGCCGAAGGCATCGCAACGGCAAAATCCGCGTACCTGCCTGATTGAGGAGCAATAGGGCTGAAGCCAAACCCGGTCCTGTGTGGCAATCTTAGGAGCCGCTGTTCTTGTCAATTCTACGGAGTATAGTCTTATCCCAAGGCACAAAGAGAATTGTGTCCAGTCTTTGTCGGTTGGCTTACAAAGATGCATCTATCTGTATGTGCGTTCTCCGTTATGAAAGTCATTAAGCGTAGAGCATTCGCTCGATGTCATTCCTTAAACCTATAGGGAGATGATAGTGCGGGGAATACATGTCAAACCCTCTGAGTAGATGATCAAGCATTGAGACTTACTGTCCAAGGGATATCGCCCTGCAAGGCAATTTTTAGGGAACAGTTCTCAGCAGCTTTACCTGCATGACTGATGCTATCTTCTACAGGAGAACGACGGCGTGCAAACCATCAAAGACTTCCATGAAGTCGCGGAAGGTCGCATCTTCTGGAGGCTTGACAGCCCGATAGATCAGAAACACAGCGTCAAAAACGAGAACATCCCGAAGCCTACATTACTATTCATWCATGCATGTGTGGCAGACCATACGTTATGGGATGAACAAGTCGCGTACTTTACTGACAGAGGATGGTGCTGTTTACGTTATGATCTACTGGGTTATGGCGAATCTATACCCAGTGAAAGCTACCTGTCGAATGAGTTGCGTTCTCCTGTGAAGCACCATGATCACACTGCACTTATTGCGGAGGCATTCCTCGCCTCTAATGGCGAGAAACGGCAGTCATCTAATGGAAAATTCGTAGTCATCGGACTAAGTTGCGGGGCTTGTATAGCAATTGATTTCGCGATTTCCTACCCGGAGCTTGTCAGTGGGCTTGTGCTTTGTGCTGGTGGGGTTGGAGGACTCGATATTGCCAACACAGCGGACGAAGGCGCTCTGTTCAAGACCGTAGACCATTACATGGCCGAGAAAGATATCGAGAATGCTGCTAGAATGAACGTGAGAATTTGGGGAGACGGACCTCAGGAAGATGAAGGCCGGCTCAATGCTGATATCAGGACAAAGCTCTACAACTGGTGTAAAACTATTGCCACCAAGGAGATCGCTAACAATGGAGGCTCAGCTATTCCTCAGGAGGATTTGAAGAATCCGCCTGCAGCACAGCGTCTATCTCAGATCAAGGTCCCAACAATTGTGGCGAAGGGAAAATATGACGAGAGCAGCACGGTCTCGGCGATGAATTACGTGGCCCAGAATATTGAAAGGGCTGAGCTTAGAGAGTTCGAGGCGGGACACATGATAAATCTGGAATGCCCGACAGAGTTCAACAGTTGGCTCGGCGTTTTCTTGGATAAATTCTTGCATTGACCGATTGTATTTGCAGATTCTCGGCTTCCGTGTTTCGTGTTTGGTGGGGGTCAATATTACATTTTCCTAATCTAATACCCACCCAGGACACACGAAGCACCGTTTGGCTGGCTTTCTACGGCATGACGTTAGAGTCGTCTATTCATGGGTCAGCGGACAGCTTTCATGTGGCTCCACTATTCACACAAAGCGGTGAGTGGTGGAGCTGAGGGGTCGATCGTGTTTCTTATTGCATGCGAGCATGTACTTTTGAATGTTCAAAGGTTGACTTTTTCTGATCTCAGACGATCTTGGAGCTTGTTCGATTGGCTCTGCGCTTCATAAAGGATACGACTTTAAACGCCACATACTTGATATTTSTCCTATATTGAATCGAGAATTCCCGATTGCGAAACCGCTTTGGCGCCCTCCTATTGCTCGATGAAGATTTCGATCTTGTGGCTTTCGTCGACGCACCAATTGGAAAGCATGCTCCGCGTGGCTTTATCAACATGACACACCTGATGCGATGATATCCAAACAACATCACATGCAGAATCCATCGCACCTAGAACTCTGAGACGGGGAGATAAGGAAAGGCATCTAAGGAAGCATGTGCCCAGAAGATATACGCTATGACTGACTGACCTTTAACCCTGAGACATTCGGGAAAGGGCGCTTACTCGAGGACACGGGCCGGAGCTCATGGATGACTTGCATAAGACAGCTTGAACTAACAGGGTAACACAATCAGAATCGCTTCCACGTTCATGTATATCGGACTATCCTTGGTGTATTATTGATAGTTTGTATAGTCGCTTTAGAGCACACCCACCCCCCAAGGTGGCCCCGCACCTAAGTCAGTCTAGACCAATCACAACCCAAGATGCCTCCGCTTTGAGCTTCGAAACACAGGCTCAGGAGCTCTCATGTGACCTCCCTTAATAGTAATCAATGTCCGTTGAGTTCAACCTTTCACAGGAGAAAGGGGGTCATTCAGTAGCCGCTGTCTTCTTTTGTCGAGGGTGTTGGGGTGACTTGCTTATTTCCCCGTTCATTCCGTCAATGACCCCCATCATTCTCCMCCCCGCCAATCTCTAATCCCGTGACCTCCTTAGTCAATATCAGACAACGACGGGCGCGTGATCACACGTAAGTACTTCCGAACTTTTGTTACATTTCTCTTTACTGTGGCATAGAGAAGGCCATGATGTATGTGCAATGGACTCGCTTTGCAACATCTCCGAAGCACCGATTACCACCGCCATCCAAACCCCAATGGGAGCAATGTTCTTACAGCAGCAGTTCAGTCAGAGGCAGAACCATTGAGACGCGCCATCACCGCCGTATCATCTGCGAAGTATCTCCGGCTAGCTCGTACCCTTTGTGACCCACCGTCCTTGAGGGTGTGGTCCAAGACGCGATCAGTCTTGGACAGCTTTCCTGTGAGACGCATGCTTGCATGACTCGTGATAGATACACATGACACCGTGTTGAATGGCTGCTGACCTCTCTGAGTTGACAGCCCAATCCGAAGCTATTTGACAGGTCCTTGCGCAGTTCGAACACGAACGCGCCTCAATCGTAGAACCCACGGGAACTACGAACGTGCCTTCCCTTCCATCCAGCAAGAGAGCCAGCGCCTCCTGAGCTCGCTGCTGGAAGTCAAAGGTCAAGGATAATCTACGGCGAGCTATAGAGACCAGGCTTTGAACCTGCGGGCTCTTGTATGCCAACCTCTATATTCCAAGCAGTGGTTACGCATATCAGTACTGCACACAGCTTTCTCTCTTAGCTACCCCGGGGTATGCGGATGCTCTCAAAATACCATATTGCAATACCCCAGATTACTAACCTTGGCGCTAGGTTGATTTTGTGCATCTGGGAGAAGAGGTCATCATAGATCCTACATGTCCATTGAGCTGATCAATACCATGTCAGCCACAAGGAGCTACTCGGAACATGAAAGGCCACATCCATCTATGGACCAATCAATGCAAAATCTCCAACACAAAATGTCTTACAAGAGAAAGCGTACCTCTCCTGACCCGAATGGAAACAAAAATAAAACCAACCAGCGGCCTCTATCTGCCTTAAATAACCTGCATGGAAACGGCCATGCGCCAGACTCGTCGCACAACCTTTTCTCAAACGACTCTAGCTCCAATGATTTCACAGCCATTGGCCAGCAATTAGCCCAGCATATTGCAAACGCAGACACTGGTACGGCCGCTGCGGCACTCGCCGCGAATATGCCGCAACTGACAGTACCACGGCCGACAGAGCTCTCATTTCCAAGTAGCGGCTCAGGCACTGATGGGGATCGACACATGGACTCCTCGTTTGATATGGCAGGTGGTTCCGATGGGGATCAACATCAACACCATCACACGCAAGGTACTCCATACAATCTCGATGCATATCAGGGAGACGGACCTGCACCAGCACAATCATCTGACGGGGGAGGTGGCGCTAAGCCTGCCGTTGGCACCGATGAATGGCACAAGGTCCGAAGAGACAATCACAAGGAAGGTTAGTAATTTGCTGGCCATGTTCAAGAATCGCTCTCACCTATTATCAGTCGAACGGAGAAGGCGAGAGACCATCAATGAAGGCATCAACGAACTTGCAAAAATAGTACCGAACTGCGAGAAGAATAAAGGCTCAATACTACAGAGGGGCGTCCAGTATATTACACAGTTGAAGGAGAACGAGACCCGCAATATTGAGAAGTGGACATTAGAGAAGCTGCTCACTGATCAAGCCATTGCAGAACTGAGCTCAAGCGTTGAGAGGCTCAAGAACGATTTATCAGCTGCCTACAAGGAAGTTGRGCGTTGGAAGAAGACTTGTCTGGACGCAGGATTAGAGCCAAAAGACGATGGGGGTACAGATGATGACGGCGAGAGTTGAGAAACCTTGGTAAATACTCGGTTGAGAATGTCATTTCTCGACTGGACTCGCCGTAGTCCCCTCCGGAGTTCAAATTACGAGTTTCAGTCTGGTAGCCGCTACGTCCATTGATGCCGACCGCGATAGCCTGGGCTGGTCCTCCGGGTGCTTATGTGGATATGAATGGCCCATGTCTTATGGCACGACTTAGTGGGATCGCTACCTCTTTCTTTTCTGCACGTTGAAGACTTTAGCGTCATACAGCTTTTGTAATACTTTTTTCTACGGTGTTGGCGACACCGTGTCTAGCACACGGTCTTTGAGCATTATCAAGGACTTGCAGCTGGTGAGAGGTCTACGATGGGGACAGGACTATTAAGTCTAGTTTGTACAGGTATTTGGCATTTGGTGTACAGATGTAGTTATTTCAGCTATCGGATCTAAGCCCATGATGCATGAATAGCTTATCTGATACGTATGATATTGGAGGACTTCCAAGGATGCAAATCCTTCCATCCCGTGACTGCTCACTTAACCCAACCAGCGAGAGTGTTTAATTATAATTTACTCCAACTTGTGACATTTATATCCTGTACTTCGTACACYRACTTTATCACGTGAGGGCTCCTTGGCATCCCCTGAGAGCCGAAGCTCCATTTGGTTAGCGCAAAACAAATGTGTCCTTTCCCGAGCTTTATTTCCAAAATCCATGCTCAGGTAAGGTATATATCCTTCCAGACTCTCCTCTCGTAAATTTTCCGTTCAATTCACTCCTTGAATCCGTCACTTGCTTGGGGTACTATTGCACCGCGTTCATCTGTCCTTTTCAAGAGTTGAAGTCCGCGTAGCGGCACCTCCGCCAGCATGAGCGGTCTCCGATTCCTCGACCTCATAAAACCCTTCACTCCCCTGCTGCCCGAGGTCGCAGCGCCCGAGACTGCGAAGACTCCATTTAACCAGAAGCTCATGTGGACGGGGTTGACGCTCCTTATTTTCTTGGTGATGTAAGACCACCTCAACTGTGCGCCCTTCGAGCTCGTGCTTATGCGACTGTTTATTAGGAGCCAGATGCCCTTGTATGGCATTGTTTCGTCAGATAATAGCGATCCGCTTTACTGGCTGCGGATGATGCTTGCGAGTAATCGTGGGACGTTGATGGAGCTGGGAATTACTCCAATTATCTCCTCAGGCATGGTCTTTCAGCTTCTTGCTGGTACACACCTCATTGATGTTAATCTTGACTTGAAAACGGATCGCGAGTTATACCAGACAGCACAGAAGCTGTTCGCTATCATTCTATCTTTCGGCCAAGCTATGGTATTCGTCCTTACGGGCCTGTATGGCCAGCCTAAGGATCTCGGTGCTGGTGTCTGCGTTCTGCTGGTGGTTCAACTCGTTGTGGCTGGACTTATTGTTATTCTACTCGATGAGCTGCTACAAAAGGGATATGGGCTTGGGTAAGGACTTCGARGCGGGCTTCAGAGGATGATTACTGATATGCTATAGATCTGGAATATCTTTGTTCATCGCTACCAATATCTGCGAATCTATCATCTGGAAGGCCTTCTCACCCACTACCATCAATACTGGCCGAGGACCCGAATTTGAAGGCGCTGTCATTGCCCTTTTCCACCTCCTTCTCACATGGCCAGACAAGCAGAGGGCACTCAGAGAGGCCTTCTACCGTCAGAACCTTCCTAACATCATGAATCTGCTTGCTACACTTGTTGTCTTCGCTGCCGTAAGCCACATTCCCAAATTAGACCCCTGAATTCGCTGTCCCAACAATGACTAACCCTGCAAAAGGTCATATACCTCCAAGGCTTCCGCGTAGAAATCCCCGTCAAATCTTCCCGCCAACGAGGCATGCGCGGCAGCTACCCAGTCCGCCTCTTCTACACCTCCAACATGCCCATCATGCTCCAATCCGCGCTCAGCTCCAACATCTTCCTCGTCAGCCAAATGATGTACTCCCGCTTCAGTGACAATCTCCTCGTCCGTCTTCTCGGTGTCTGGGAACCCCGCGAAGGCAGCGCCCAATTATATGCCGCTTCCGGTATCGCGTATTACATGTCCCCACCCCTGAACTTCACCGAGGCTCTCCTCGATCCCGTACACACCGCTATCTACATTGTCTTCATGCTCGTCGCTTGCGCTATCTTCTCGAAAACGTGGATTGAAGTTAGTGGTTCTGCGCCGAGGGATGTTGCGAAGCAGCTAAAGGAGCAAGGGTTGGTGATGGCTGGGCACCGCGAGCAGAGTATGTATAAGGAATTGAAGAGAATCATTCCTACTGCTGCGGCGTTTGGTGGCGCTTGTATCGGTGCGCTGAGTGTGGCGAGTGATCTTATGGGCGCGCTGGGGAGTGGTACGGGGATTTTGTTGGCTGTGACGTGAGTTTCCCTTCATTCAGGCTTCGAAATTACCTTAAAGAGCTCTATATTGACGCTTTTGCAGAATTATCTACGGCTATTTCGAGATTGCCGCTAAGGAGGGCGATATGGCTGGATTGAAGGGAATGGTCATGGGCTGAGAGCCTTGGTGTGAAAGGACAGGTCTTGGAGAATTGAGTCCCTCAGGGGCCATTCGGCCAAGGGGTCGGCGATAGAAGGGGAGGAAAATAAGGATGTGAGGGCATGCATATGACTTTATATGCTCGTGTAAATATATGTATGATTGCATCGAGCGTGGGATCTTGAAATCAAAAGTCTACCTATCTATGCGACGATTCAGATCTCTCAACTTTTGGATTCTGTGCCGGGGTATATACTGGCTACCTTTATTCATATATACTCACTTACCCACACCCTCTACGCACCACCAAAACCCCTTATATACTTTCCCTCCCCGTTCCAACCCAACACAGCACCTCACGTCCTATAATCCCCATTAATAGTAACATACTCATGACTAAAATCACAAAACCAATAACTCCCCTCCTCCCTCCCCCCTCCCCCCC
>KE598603.1:685151-751475 GCA_000444155.1 Cladonia macilenta KoLRI003786 | reverse complement strand
GGATGGGGGCGTCGGTGCAGAGGATGGAGAGGAGGGTGGCCATGTTGGGGTGGATCATGCCGGCGCCTTTGGTCATGCCGGCGAGGGAGTAGGTGGTGCGGGGGGAGGAGGGGAGGGTGAATGTTGTGGAGAGGAGTTTGGGGAAGGTGTCGGTTGTGCAGATGGAGCGGGCGGTGGTGAGCCAGGAGGGGTGGGTGGGGGAGAGGGAGGAGATGGCGGTGGGTATGGCGGTGAGGATCTTTTGGATGGGGAGGCGTTGGCCGATTACGCCGGTGGACATTACGAGGGTGCTGTTGGGGGTGCGAGGGGGGAGGTTGTTGTCGAGGGAGGAGGCCATGCTGGCTGCGTCTTCGAGACCGCCTTTGCCGGTTACGGCGTTTGCGCAGCCGGAGTTGATGATTATGGAGCGGATGCCTGAGCCGCCGGTCTTTTGGAGGGTGTTTCGACTTATGGTGACGGGGGCGGCTTGGAAGATGTTCTGGGTGAAGACTGCGGCTGCGGAGGCTGGTACTTCGGAGGTGATGAGGGCGAGATCAGGGAAACGGGTGTTGGATGGTTTGACTCCGACGTGAGTGCCGGAGACGAGGAAGCCTTTGGGATATGTACCAGACGTTGGTACATATTTCTGTTTGGCTGCGGGTATAGAGCCATCAACTGGAGCTGAGTAGAGCCGGGTTTGCGCTGATGATGGCATATTTCGACGTGCAATTGAGACTGGTAGAAATGAGTCACTTGCATGATCTCCAAATGAGGGAGCTTCTGTGTAGAATACTGACATGTATTTCGGAAAGCAGCCATGATTGCTAGCAAAAGGACAGAGAGCTATTACTGCCAAAGGTCAATTGAGGTATATGCAGAATGAGGCTAGCAATAGACCGATGTCAATGTTTCTTCTCTTGAGTCGCGGCAAGACGGGGGTTTTTAATTCGAAAGACTCCAGATTAGATGCAAGCACAATTTTATGTCATCTGAACTCATATCTATGAACTGAATCAGATATAATGAAAGACAACCGCGACACAATAGAAGGATGTAAAGTCACGACCAGGACGACAGAGACGTGCCTTTCCTTACCATGAATGACATTTCATGCCCCACGCGACCCCAAGCGAAGCCTGCGGGCCGACCCTTTAGCGCCAGAGCCTCACCTCTAACGGTCTTGAATTAGGGTCACAGCCACGGGAGCTTAAAGCTCGAACTTGGTCACTGATGTGGAATCCTTCATATTCCAGGCGCGACGCTGACAACCAGTACGATGCGACCTCGAAACCGTAATGACTATTTTTCGCAGCGAGAAAATTGATCAATGGTAACGGACGACTTTCAACGATGATCAGGCGAATACATCTAAACCAACAACTCCCCCATCATGTCATACAGCAATGGCTACTCAAACGGCACTTACGGCACCAACCGCTATGAGGACTCCGGTCGCGATGATGAGTCGCTAGGCGGCAGCCGCCAGCGCCGAGCTGGAGGTTATGGAGGCTTCTACGAGAGCAACCTCTCCGTACCAACAGATTCCGAGCATCCCCCAACACAACCGTCGATCAGGCGGCAGGGCACAGATGAATCGGCTCGGGGCTTTGGCCACTTTGCCTCTGGGAGAAGAGATACGGATGGCTATGACACTAGTAGAAGTCGAGAAAGAGGTGGACGTGGCCCTGATCCCTCGAGGCTGGCTGGCAACGGACCTGGGGGAAAGCAGATCGAAGGCGTGCTTGAACATATACATGCAAATTGGGACATCATGACCAGAGATGACTGTGTGCCTGTCCATGTCGCTTTGCAACTGATGGACTATAGCTCTCTTGGAAGAGGCAATGATTATCAGGATTTCCAACGAACGCAGAGGCATTTGCAAAAAGCCCTTAAAGCAATCGTGAACGAACATCACCAAGGCTTCAATAGCTCTATTGGAACTTTCCACAAAATTCAAGCTAGCATTCTAGCCTCTCAAAGCCGTGTTCGAGCATTGAGAGATTCTGTGCAAGGCGCAAAGTCCAACCTTATGGTCACAAAGCCAGAGCTGAAGGGATTGGGCGCATCTTCCCAAAAATACGACGATATGCTCACAATTCTGGGACAAATTGAAAAGTTACAATTAGTGCCTGAACAGCTGGACGCCAGGATCTCTGATAAGCATTTCCTGCCTGCGGTTGACCTACTACAAGACGCCTTGAGAATGATAAGAAAGTCCGATATGGAGGATATAGGGGCGCTGACAGATCTCAAAATCTATTTCAGCAACCAAGAAACTTCATTAACGGACACACTAATTGAAGAGCTTCATGATCATCTATATCTCAAATCGCCTTACTGTCAAGATCGATGGAAACCCTACTCTGAAGGCTCAACAAATATAAGCGCCCCTGAGACTGGTGGAGTTTCGTTACCGAACACCTGGGGCAGGCCTTTGTATAGGTTCATTGATAGCCTGGACACATCTTCTCCAATGGAGGACGATGCCTCTCAGAATCCAGAGGCAGATAGCTTTCGTTATATGCATATGCTCATCGAATCATTAAATAACCTAGGCCGCCTAGACGTAGCTGTGGACCGCATGGAGCAGCGTCTTCCAGTAGAGCTTTTCGCCATCGTTGATAGAACAAATCAGGAGGTCGACATGCGTCACGCAGCACACACACGAGGTCCCCAAAATTCCGAAAGGGGCCCCTTTCATCTCGATCTTGACGATAGCACTGCCCGCAATGATGTCCTAAACGATCTACTATGGACTCTATACTCTAAGTTCGAAGCAATTGCTGAGGGACACCGCGCGATACATGATGTGATGGCTGGCATAGTCAAGCGTGAAGGGCTAAGACACCCGGAAAGCCTAACGAGAGGATTTAAAGAAATGTGGAAACTCTACCAAAGCGAAGTATGAGTACTTTCAGACCAGGTTGGGGATGTATGCTGATAATACTAGATGCGATCATTGCTTCACGACTATCTGGCAACAGATGCGAATCAGACCCATCGACATGGCCGTCGGCCAGCTATGGACGGGAATGTGTTCCATCGTAACTATAGGGAGAGGAATAAGGTAAATAAAACCGCATCAACATGTTGACCCAGCTGACAGCTCAAAGCGCGTCTTTAAATTGGCCGAGATAGACCAGAAGTCTGCTGACCTAGCAGCTGACCAACATGATCTCGACCAAATACTGCAGGCTTCAGTACCTGGCTTGGTGTCGAAGTCCCAAGGCTCATCCGGTCTTAACCGTACCGATAACCTCACAACTCATGACGGTCCTGTTGCAGGACACAAGCTACTTGTTCAGCCCAATGTCTTCAACATCAGCTCCCTCCTCCCGCCTTCACTGTCATTTCTTCAGCGGCTTAAAGATATTGTGCCTCATGACTCCGATATCGCCATGAGCACACTAACCTCTTTTCTTGACGAGTTCATCATTAATGTATTTCACCCTCAGCTTGAGGAAACTGTTACAGAATTG
The DNA here is from genome assembly GCA_000444155.1 of Cladonia macilenta KoLRI003786. Taxonomy (NCBI): domain Eukaryota; kingdom Fungi; phylum Ascomycota; class Lecanoromycetes; order Lecanorales; family Cladoniaceae; genus Cladonia; species Cladonia macilenta. Next base: position 748,014 of record KE598603.1, on the reverse strand, counting down.
TGTACTCGGGCATTTCTCGAGCCTGACGCTTTCCAACAAGATCCACAGTGGTCTCAGCATTCTATGCGACCCATATTCAGGGTAAGGTTACAGGCAGTAGGCTACAGATCTTCACTGACAATTTCAGGGCACATCCAATTTCTTCGCACTCATTCGGTCTTTTTGCAAATTGCTCGATACTATACCCCCAGATTTGACTTCTACGCAATTAGTTATTACACAAATGGTAGCTTATTATGACAGGTGTTGTGATTGGTATAAAGGTACAAACCCCGAGTCCTTGTYTACCAATGGCTAATTAGAACCTCTGTAGCCTTAGTCAGAAGAGCCAAATCGCAAGTACAGGGTGAGGTACGGTACATGAAGACTGCAGCGGCAATGGCCGATGCTGGAGAGGTCCGCATCCTTGTCGAAGGGATATGGAATCGCGAAGAGCTAGAAAATGCAGCAGAAGATCCCATGGAAAAGGTAAATCGACGAGTAACCAGACATCATGCCTTTGCTCATTGTCTTCAGGAAGCCAAAATGCTCATCGCCAAAACCAATGAGACCCCACTAGATCCCTTTGATATTATCTCAGACCGCCGTTCCGTAACAGCTCTTTGCCTGATATATTCGAGCATGGTAAGCCACGCAACCTAGCTCAAAAGCCCTATATCAGCCATACTAAGTAATGTTTCCAACAGAATTGGCTAGCAACCCAACTCCACAAGCTTCGGCGTGTAGTCCCAGAAAAGTCACAAACCCAGCGAGATTCCAACCCCTCTCATAATAGGCAATGGTCACAGTTCAATAATTCGCATCTCCAAGACAAAAACAGTCCCATCTTCCTCCCAATGACCCAAGAAACGGTCGAAGCCTTTGACAGCATCTTAGCCTCCATCCGTACCCTCGCAACCACCGCCCTACTGACCCTCCACATCGACATCCGCCTCGGTGTAATCCACATGCTAACCCGCACCCTTCACACACCCTACGTCCTTGCTCAACCAGCCCAGGATCCTGACCCGTCCGTTCTCCAACTAAACGCAGACCTTCTTTCCTTCGCCGACACGCTATCCACCCATCTTCCCACGCCGGCTCAGACATTCATCACTATAGGTCTAGCCCTTCTGATCGACACTTTCCTCGTGGCAAACGCCTCAACTATCACCGGCGGCATGAACGCTCACGGCTGCGGGAGGATGCAACTCAACATCCTCGTCCTCTCTCAAAACCTCAAGTCAATCGAAATGAATGTCGATGACCATAGCATCGAGCTTGAGCGGAGTGCAAGGTTCTTTGATCTGTTCATGGAAGGAGCGGATAGTGTTGTGGAGAGGGCGAGGGACAAGGGCGGAGAGGGTTTAGAAGGGTTTGATCTAGAGGAATTGAAGGCGCTGGTGGAGCTGTGGTATAGAGAGGGAACAGAAAGTACACAACGAGAGGTGCAGGTTAAGAGTAGGCGCGAGTTGGGGGATAGGTTGTTGGTACTTAGTGAATGTCTCTGGAATAGATAACGGATCGTCTGTGAGAACGAATGATTCGAGCATCGTCTTTATAGTATGGTGTGTCAGTAGCGACTAGTTCTGGAAGAGATCGCTGTTTTAGATACAAAGGCTACAGTTATTGGCGTTCCTATCATTTATGGGTACGATTATACTTCGTACTAAAGCGAAAGCGCGGACCTGAACCTCAGTGGCTAGCCACACTTCCACTCTTCACATCCACAACGCATCAATAACCCCATTCTCCTACTCGAATGCTACTGTTGATAGCTCAAAAAGCCTCTCGAGTCAAACTTACCCCTCAGAGGCGTACGACGGACCCTGGGGGTCCTGCAACAAAGAGGACTGATGTTGACAACACTCTGCTCAGGATCTTCAAGATCCGACAAGTTCAAAAACCGGGCACCACCATAAGTTATAAGAACTATTCTCACAACGGTTGCAACTCCTCTGGAGGATAAGGATTGGAATAGCGAAAGAAATGCAAGAGGCCAAGAAAAGTGTTCAGTCATGGCTAGTGGATTTCGACCCAGGGCCTCGAGGTTGACGACGATGTATAGCAGTGGGAAACCTACGAGCACCGAACCAAGGATATCAAGCCATTCGTTTTCATCTCTCGCGCTCTGCATCCGGGCACAGCTCGAAGTACAAATTTTCTCGCTCTGAAAGGTTTTACTGATACGGATGGCCTGCTGTACGAGGCTTTTGAGAAGATCCGCAGTTCTTATCGTTTCGCATACACTTTTAGAATTATCATGCAGAGCCCACAAGACTGGAATTGATGCAGACCGGACAGCTTCGATAACATTGATGCTGAAGTCCCTGGCTTGGCTGCGTGTGGCATAAGATCCTTTCACGATGATAAGAGAAGATGACTTCGAGGTGGTCCAGTCCCTCAACCTGGGTGAGAGCCAAAGTTTAGGCTCACGGTTCAGCCCCCGCTGGCGCTTGTTACGGATCAACACGCCAAATCGATAGCTGGTCTCTGGATCGGCTAACAGTGAGTTTGCTGTATGTGTCAGCATCTGAGACAGCTGTAGATCGGAAACTCGTTGGCTCGTGTCTAACTGGCCTTCCAACAGCTGGGAGATTTGTGGTGATATGGCAAGGATGACCTCCATAATGCCACTAACAACCTTGTTATTCTTCTGCAGCAGTCCGTTGATGTCTAGCACGTCCATCTGCATATTCTGTTGCAGCGTATGCATGTCTCTTATCTCAGCTTGAGCTGAGGAGACAGCCCATTGGTCAATCCTCCGGGAGCAATCTTCGATATCGCTAAGAATATCCTTATATCGTAGGCTGGCTGGCTGAGTGATGGAATGTAACATATGCTTCACAGGACCCTCCTTGTACCATTGCCAGGCCATGGTGAAAAATTTCATCAAATGTGCGTACAATTGAGCTACCGACCGCTTCATCTCTTGTGTTGGGTATAGAATCGTGGCAAGTTGTTGGCGAGGTAACGAATCTGCAATCCTGCACATTGCTTTGGCAAGTGTGGCTATAAGCTCTTCTTGATTCATTACGCCCTACGAAATGTGAGTAGTATGGAGTTGTTAACGATGCGCATACACACGATGAATACAAATTTGACGGCTCCCCAAGCCAGGTCTACATATTCCGGATGGTGTTGCGCAAGGGTGTCTAGGACTGAACCGTAATACAAAAGTCGACTTGAGAAGGATGATAGCCATTGGCGTGCCTTTCCCTTCTGTCTTCTGCGCTCGTAACCTTCCTTTGCTTGATTTACAATGGCTTGGAACTCTTCAATGTTGTTGCTGTCATGACCACAAATCTGCTGCTGCTGATCACTCCTAAGACTGTTTGAAAAGGTCTCTTTAGCTCTGTCAAATGCTTCGCGAGCAGGCTCAAAGCAACTGCAAGACTTTTAAATGCGATTCAGTAACGTATTGTTAGGTAGGAGTACCTTGCACCATCTCCTGGCATGTACCAAGAGCGAAACGAGGGGCTTTCACGGACCTTGCCAACGACAGCCATCCGGAAGAGTAACCCTACTGAAGGTTTACGGCTTTGCTTTTACAAATGACTTTGTAGCTTCAGGGAGATTCTGGTCCTTACAAGGCGTGGCGGGGCGGTGCATGCTAGCTATAGGTATTCCTTTAGCATACACCTATCTTTTGGGTCTAGTGCCTCGCAATTCGGGCGCCTCCGCTGAGTCAGGTCGTAAGATCTAACTTATGTCCACTCTCGTAGTCTTTATAGACTACGTACAAATGCTGAAGGGTCAAGGCGCTTTTTCCAAAGGACTTTATACAAGACATATGCTTGCGCAGGCTTCTTGTTCCAGCATAGTATCAAGCTTAGCACTATCACATATTGTTCGCGATCGGCTATGTCCAGGCGTGTGGATCCGAGAGTCCGCCTGAGAGAAGGCGGAGAGGAATCTATCGATTACGACGTACGCGTTGAAGGCCAAAAAGGCACATTACGGACATCAGAGGCTTACTCGAATGCGAAGACATTTCACACAACGATATCCAAAGATTGGACTGATCAAGACGCCCTGGAGGGGCAGCGCTTGGTAGCCTTACAAGAAAAATCTAAATCGAATACTCTAGTTCTAGAAGGCGACCTGGAGGTGCAGAGCTTGCTAGCCTGGCAAGAACAATCTGAATTGAATGCTCTACAAGACCCGACCAAAATGTCACCACCAAGTATCAACGTACAATTGGCCCCACAGCCAAGGATTGGTCACTTGAGTTCGGCGAGTGGAGAATTACCAGAAAACGAACCCGTTCGTATCCTGCCCTCCAGAGCTAGGTTATCTGGGTCCATTTCCTCGGGAGATTCAGGCGAACGCGCTCCCGGATCCATGTCTACAGATGAGCTACATGGTACGGAGCTCATTAGGAAACTCCGTGGCAAGCTTGATTCGTTGGAAAAGGAAAATCTGTGCCTAAAGAGTGATTTGCAATTGCGGCCAGTCAGGTGGCAAGTTATATATCGAGTAAATCGCCAAACTCTGGATGAGTCGACTCAGTCGATGACTTACAACTACCTTGATGAGCCACATTGGGTTAAGGGCGACAGAGGCGTAGCTTCTCTGCAGGGAAATCTACCTGTCCGCAGCGTTGAGTCTTACCAGGAACGAAATTCAGAGGTAGTCTTCATCGTGTTCCGAACTTCCACGGTACAAGGATCCGAGCGAGATGATGAAGACCCTGAAATGGTAGTATGGTCAGAGTCCATTCACTTGACGTCTCCGGATCTGATCAAAGCCGTCAAGAATGCCAATAGCCATATTTTGAAGTCATTAAAGGGGCATTTGCGCACTGCCATTATGAATACAGAGACTATACTTCCTGCACCATATCTGCCTTTCTTCCATTATCGGCGCATATTGGAAGATTATAACACCAATATCTCGCAAGGCCCTCGTCGAGAGTGGCAGTTATTATGGCAGTATATCTTCGAAAACTATGGTGATGAGTACACACAAGTCGATAGGTGTTTAGAGTCGGGAACTATCTCACGCGCACATATCAAATATCTCATCAAGCATAATGACATCCTTTTGAGTAAGGGTTCCCGTCACCTCCGTGGATACCGAGCTGTGTCGCAGCCATATCAAGATTTGGATGGTTTAAGGAAGTCTGGACAAGCTGGTAAGAAACCGTCCGAGGATGAGTACGACTCCCAGACATGGAAAGTCCGGATTCATAGCTGGAAGTTTGATGGCAACTTCCAGAATGACGAGCAGGAAATTCTATTCATCATTCCAAGCGGCCGCGATGAGATATTATCGATAAGAGATCTCGAATTAGTTCCCATTAAATATGCCGAACCTCAATCCGTGGTGCGGTTAAGAGACCGAGGCCTCCAATTCTGGAAATCCAGATCCAGACGGTACATATCTTACCGGTCCCAGCGCTATACTGAAGCTTCCAGGAATACTGATCTAAGGTATATGATTGATCCTATAACGTACAAAAAACTTCATAAGAACAACACTACGCCTCTACGAGACGACCTTGGTCCAAAGTTAGTCGCAGCAGAGGAACCTCCATCAGATGTATTCCTGCTCCTTCTACCAGCCACCATCAATGGCTTCAACATGCGAAACAAAAAATGGGAGGAATTGGATGCAGACCGAATTTGTGACGTTTGTTGGAATACGGAGGCCTTCGACAATCTCGTCATTGATGATACGACTAGAAAGCTCATCAAAGCATTAGTCATGCGACAATTGGAAGCTGATAAAGGTACGGATTTGATTGCGGGCAAGGGCCAGGGCCTTATTATACTGCTTCATGGTGGCCCGGGCACCGGAAAAACCTTCACTGCTGAGAGTGTGGCAGAGATTGCAAAGAAGCCCCTTTATCGTGTAAGTTGCGGAGACCTTGGAATAGAACCAACGAAGGTGGAAGAATACCTTGAATCGGTCTTGTACCTCGGAAAGATCTGGGACTGTGTTGTTTTGCTTGATGAGGCCGACGTATACCTCGAACAACGCTCCATGGAGAGTCTAAGTCGCAACGCCCTTGTCTCCGTCTTTTTGCGGGTCATTGAATACTATGAAGGCATTTTGATACTAACCTCCAACCGAGTCGGCACATTCGATGAAGCCTTCAAATCACGACTTCAACTTGCACTACACTACGAAAAATTGAAATCGAAAGATCGGCGTAAGATATGGGAGAATTTTATCAAGCGATTAGAGACACTGGAGGAGACGGGAGTGGATTTCGACGACCTTTACAAGCACGTCAATGACCTGGCAAGACACGAGCTCAACGGACGACAAATCAGAAATGCTATAACGACTGCCAGGCAACTCGCACTGTATGAGGAGAAGGATTTGGATTTCAATGGTCTGCAGCAAGTTATCAAGGTTGCACTGAAGTTTGATAAGTATACGACGGAGATGCAGGAGGGTAGGACTGATGATGAGGTTATGCGCTCCGATGGCGTTCGAGCTTAATCTACGAAATGTGAAAAGCTCCGGTTCCGAATCCAAGATCCCCCTAATTGAGATCACAGTCAGTCATATCTTGAAACTTGTAGCTATTGGGGTAAGCCTGATGAACATGATGAAATGACCGTGGAACAATGGCGCTCGGAAGACGATCCAATGTTGATGATAGAGACTTGACTCGGAATGCCCAGACAGGCCTCCCTCCGAAATTCTTTCCATGTTTATATATACAATATTACCTTCTCTTCACGTTTTTCCACTACAGGCACCTACCCCCAACTCTCAAAACTCCGCCAACGACGCCAACGCAAACGTAGCCCCAAAGCTGAGCTTGAAGGCCACATTATCTTCTATAGCAGACCTYAGATCTATTCCCCTCACATATTTCTGCAGCCGCGACGTAGGAATGATATTATATCCTCTCGAAGCCAGAAACTACTCCTAATCAGCGTTTGCACGATGCCCCGTTCCCAGATTAGGGCCTCTAATAGCACTCACCTGCACCCCAAAAACCAGCATCCCAAATAACAGTGCTAATGTCTTCGAAAACGTACTCACAGCCACACCACCAATCAGTCCTATAACACGATCAGCCCTCTATCCCATCTCATCCCCTCCCCTCCCAAACCTCCCATCCCCCCCTCCCTCCCCCCCGCCATCTCTCCCAAAGCCCCACCACAACCCAACTCCCCAGAACCCCCAAAAGAATGACCCACCTAAAACACTCCCCGAACTAATCTGCCTATAAGCCTGCGGATTCACCCTCCCATCCTTCCACACCGGCACTTTCGCATCTCGTGTATACGTTCTGAAAGACTCGCTAGCTGTTGTTAAGGGTGTAGCGCCGGAGTCGCAGAGGAGGGGGCGGCGAAAGCGTGGGGTGAGGAGGAAGAGGGAGGAGAGGCCGAGACCGAGACCGAGGGTGAGGAGGGGGAGGCGGAGAGGGTGGCGGGGGAGGAGGAGGTGGAGGTGGGCCATTGAGTAGGAGAAGGGTGGGGGATAGGGGGAATTGAGGGATTGGAGGGTGGTAGGAGGAGTAGTAGGGGGAGCTTGATGCTGGAGCTAAAGCTGTAGGTCGCTACCTCACAGCTACAGAGACCTTATCGTAAGGATGACATCACTTAGGTGCCTCGGTTAAAATCTCCTGAGCGGCTAGACTCGGCTACAGCGATAAGCTTGCATTATCTTAGCGTCTGGATTCTTTGTGCTTCCGGTGTCGGGCTTTGAATTATTTGGTAGATCGAGTCATCGATTTCTATTTGGTACTCCGTACATCTTTTATATGCAAAGACAACACTCGTTTTTTACTGACTTTGCTCTGCTATTTGGATATAGCGGGTTGTTTCAATTGGATACCGAAGAAAAGCCTGGCAAAAGTATCTGTGTGGATTAATACAGGAAGTCTACAAAAGTGTTGATATTGTTTGTTCTGTAGCGAGGTCTTTTGGTTGGAATTTACCACAAAAACAGTCTCGACACTCGCTACATACCCGCTTCACGAGGCCTCCACATTAACAAACCCAGTCTTACCACGCACCAATTCACAATGGCAATCAACAATGACGGCCCCTCCTCCACCTCCACCGGCACCGCCTCTCACCTTCCTCCCACCTCCTCAACCAACCCCCCCGCCACCACCACAACCACCACCACCTCCGCACCCCCCTCCTTCACCATCAAAGCTGGCCTCGCCCGCATGCTCAAAGGCGGCGTAATAATGGACGTCGTAAACGCAACCCAAGCCCGCATCGCCGAAGAATCCGGCGCCTGCGCCGTCATGGCTCTCGAGCGCGTCCCCGCCGACATCCGCGCCCAAGGCGGCGTAGCCCGCATGTCCGACCCGTCCATGATCCTCGAAATAATGTCCGCGGTGACCATCCCCGTAATGGCAAAAGCGCGCATCGGACACTTCGTCGAGTGTCAGATCCTAGAAGCGATAGGCGTTGATTATATAGATGAGAGTGAAGTGCTGACGCCGGCGGATATGACGCATCATGTGGAAAAGGGGGGTTTCAGGACGCCGTTTGTGTGTGGGTGTCGGAATTTGGGGGAGGCGTTGAGGCGGATTGAGGAGGGGGCGTGTATGATTCGGACGAAGGGGGAGGCGGGGACGGGGGACGTGGTGGAGGCGGTGAGGCATATGAGGACTGTGACGGGGGAGATTAATAGGGCGAAGGGGATGGGGGAGGAGGAGTTGAGGGTTTATGCGAAGGAGTTGAATGCGCCGTTTCATTTGCTGAAACAGACGGCTGAGCTGGGGAGGCTGCCGGTGGTTAATTTCGCGGCGGGGGGCGTGGCGACACCGGCGGATGCGGCGTTGATGATGCAGTTGGGGTGTGATGGTGTGTTTGTGGGGAGTGGAATATTTAAGAGTGGGGATGCCGTGAAGAGGGCGAAGGCGATTGTGCAGGCTGTGACGCATTTCAGGGATCCAAAGGTGCTGGCGGAGGTTAGCAGTGGGATAGGGGAGGCGATGGTGGGCTTGAATGTGGGGAAGATGGGGGAGGGGGAGAAGCTGGCTGGGAGGGGCTGGTAGGTGGGTCGTTGAGGAAGATAGTGTATGCGGTTCAACAATGAATAATGGATCCTATGGATCGTAAAGAGTGCTGGTGAATGATASTGTACATCAAGCGCCAAGGCTATGCTGTCGTAACATGCTGGACATATTTGTCGTCTCAATCCAAGGCCGTTAACTCGTGTCTCATGAAACAGACGTGTTTACCTCACAACCTACTCACTATGCGTAGGCAAACTCCGCTCCTCGACATGCAATCCAGAAATCCTTGACTGCTTGATTCGTTCCTTTGGCTCCCCGCAGACTGCGTGCGTAGATCAGCATGTACACCGTTCCAAAAAGCCAGTTGTACTTACTTGATAATCTTCTGCAACCACATTCTCTTCTCCGTTGGCCCAACCTTCTTACTTGGTAATTCGTCATTATCTAACGCACTGGCCAACCACTGTTTTGCCTGTAGCTGCGCGAAGACTAATTTTTTTAGAGGCTCAGCAAAGACGTCCAATTCGCTTCGCGCTGCTTCGCCTCCTATCTGGCGCACCAATATATGGCATAAACGAGGCCCATACTGTTTCATAGCCACTTCTATGCTCATAGTATCCTCTGCAGGAAGCTCATGTTTCTGAACGAAGGCGCTCTGCTACACGGTCAGAAAGATTGCTTCAACGTGAAGGGAGCCATCTAACCCAAAAATATGCCGCTGCCCGCTTTGGCAAAATATCAGGTGCGTTAAGGCAATCCAAGGAGAACTCAAAGAGCTTCTCAATACTTGGAATTCTGATTATACAATGGAGGTAGCGAGGTATCATCTGTTGTGCAAGCTCGATGCTGCTAGCAGCAATTTCAGGATCGAACGCGTTGTTCACTGTGCTCTTAGAATCAGTGTCCAAGTCTTCGCTAGAGAATGAAACCGGTCTTACTAGTCATTGACTCGATCAGATCAAGAACGTGAATCAGAAAGGACGACGCTGCGTGTCTCATTCCAGAATCTGGATCTGCTGACTGTCGGTTGAGCATTACTGCAGCTGTGTCCAATAGGTAGTCCAAACGCGAGGTGTTTGTAGTGCTAGCCATGACCAAATCCACGGTGACAGAAAGTGGAAAAACGAACAAGCCATCATCCTTTTCAGTGTAGCCGCTGCGAAGGACTTGGCAGCTTGCTTCTACTACATCGCTATTCCAACTCATCTGGCCATATAGCTCTTTAAGCATTTGAATGATTTTCTTTTGTAAAGCGGCTCCTTCATTCTCTCTCCAGAACCGTGATTGTGGAACATTGCCTTCTTCGAGATCAATGGCAACGTCATCTGGCTTCTGCAGGGCCTTTCCCATACTCGCCAAACATCTCAGAGCACAGGTTGCACTTTCTTGGTAGTTCTCTGCCTGTGACTCTTCTTTATACTTCATACTGTTGGCGAACTCCTGTTCCACGAATTCGATGAGCATTGAAAGAGGGGCTAATTTGCCTTCGTCTGCAGGTATCGCTTGGATGATTGCTGCGATGGCGCCCATAATCTTCTCTTTGACATATGTATCATTAAAGCTATTCCAAGATAAAAGTAGTGCATACTGCTGAAGGAAAGCACCAACTTCTGAGGTCAAAGACTTGCGGCACGTGGAACAGGTTGAGGATATAGCCCTTGCAGCCACAGTCGCCAACGCCGGCGCCTTCAACGACTCGAAAAGGAAAGTCAGCATTGCTGGTAAGTGCTCGACATGCCGTTCGAAGAATGTTGTAAATCTTGTAATCATGGTCACTGCTGTTTGCCTTGTTTTGGCCGGTATTGAAGCCGTGGCATTTGTCATGTCAATGAAGAGCGACGAGCCGAAAAGATTTGACAATATATGATCAATCATGTCTTCATCTGCCACGGAGTCTGACAGTGCATTGAGGCAAAAGAGCGTAGCTTCCAATTGAAGCCAAGCATGGCTTTGGAGCGTCTGAATAGCAAGTTGAGCAAACTTTCCGAAGATGTCAACGCCCAACAGTGTATAAGAAGACTGTATCAAGTCTTCTACGTCTCCCCGGAACGTCTTCAGGCTCGTCTTCGCGTCTGAGTCCCAGGTCACAAGAACTTCTTCTGGTGGATACCGGATCTTGACCCAGCAAGCCTCGATGACAGCCTCAATATTCCGCTGGGCACTATGCATCCAGATTGGCTGTTGGTCTTCGGCTGAGAAGAGCGAATCGATCAAAAACTCCGTGTAGGTTATCCAGAACTCCATGGCCTCTGGACAAATTTCGTCTTCGACCCCTGGATACCCATCACAACTGAGTAGATCGAGCAATTGCTGCAACACCTGGCCTAATTGCGCGTCATCGGTCTTTTGAGCTAGATCTTGGACAGCTGCATCCCCATATGCTAGCAAGAGCCGTGCAAAGGACATCACCTCCACGTCGAAATCGCCCTCTTTCAGCCTCGACAAGATATCTTGCGCTTTCGAATTGGTAAGAAGTGTAGAAAGCGTCGTAAAGTCATCTTTCGTAAAGAAAGCAGGGAAGTTGCTCAGCACATCGGTGAAAAGCTCCACAGCCGCACCATACATATCATCTTGATACAAAGCGACCATTGCTAATGGAGTCAGTTGACGGAGAAGTCCTAGTTCTAGTACGGCTTTGTCGACCCAAGCACGGTGTGCATAGCCAATCCAGTCCTTTAGACATGTTAGCTCTTCATGGGTATACTGTAAATGCAAGCAATTCTCACGTGGAAGCACGATACACTCTCTTCAAAAACTCTGGGGTTCGCTCCGCCCGTTGTCTTCATTGAATAGTCGAGTAAGGCTACGACGTCTTCCAAATTMGTGGAGACTCTGCTATAGTATTTGTGCCTATATTGTCATTGTCAGCACTTGGAAGCTTCAACGCCAAATGCTAGATTCATACGTCTGCAGACTGGACGAATAGGCTTTTCCCACCTCCTCAGCAAGACTCCTAGCAAACCACAAGATTGCTAGGGTGGAGGTGGGACTCAGACTGGGCACCACGGACGAAGTTGGAGGCCTATGATGCATTGAAGTGACTGGTATCACTTCGCCGTCGTTCATACATAGTACAAGGTGTCTTATACACTGCTTCCAGACACCAGATGGACGGAGGTAGTAGGATACTAATGCAGCACAAAGCTTTTTTATGACCACCTTTGGGGCGCCTGAGTGGCAAAGCTGAATGAGCCATTGGATTAGCGTGTTCAAAAGCAAAGCGGCATCATGGTCATTCAAGGAATCCCTTAATAGTTCGTAAGCTCTTGTAGGCATCTGACTGGTAGGGACTAAGCCTCACCAGTCATGATTTATCTTGATGAGAAAGGTTAAAGCACCAAAGAAGCGAACATTGTCATTTTGGCTCCGTAAGAGCGCGTCAGCAAGTTGCCAGCCTTCTGGTGATCTCTGGATTTTTTGCAGTGCGTTGTGTATCCTACCACTCTCTTGGCTCTGTCCAGGCGCGTAGAACTGCTGGATGAGCTAAGAMCCATAAATCGTGTCAGCATGAGAAAGGCTGAAGGAAATAGGCGCTGGCGTACCCGTTCAACATCTTCCAGAGACGTGGGCTCGATGGGAGCATCGCTAGGCGACATGTTGAGACCCATAAGTGTGTTTTCTGGCCTGATTGCTTCAAGAGGGTGATACCAGAGATCAGATGGGTAGGTCCATGTGTAGTTTAAAACACATGGGATACAGACGTGTCTCCCACGGGCAAACCCTTTGAATCCAGCAGAGAAAGCATGGCCAGCTCATCACCAACGTTTGCGGTTTGGGCAACCTACGAAAGATGTTGCTCCTCCTCCTTTACATCCGAATCCATGACATGGCATGTGCGGCCCACTAAGGCAAGAATACCTTCAGCCCAATGAAAAATCACTTGATCTTCTCGATATCGCGATTGATTGGGTTAGCAAACGGAAGCTAGGCCGAAGATAGCCTAGGTTCCGGTTYCRGGAGTCCTAAAAATTCCATGGAAGCTGCGACCATTGGATCTGGTAACGACGAGATCTACCAAGACTGAAGAATCTGCCCATACAGCCTCCAATCAATCTTTGCTATACCAAGAAATGCACCTTCCTCCGTATCTTGGGTTGGTTCTCATGTCCTACTGTACAGAGGTACGTAGTCCTCTATTGGAGGAGATCACACTCCGTTCGCTATGCTGTTTCATCACTGAGCTTCAAGTGCAAGGTAATGTTCCTTTCCACTTCACTCTGCTTACAGTTTTCACGAAACTTTATGTAATAGCTACACAATCCTTCCTGACACCATTGCTAATACCTTGGCTTGGACATTGAAGCCGTGGATGTTTAGGAGGATATCTTTCAGAGACTGGGTATTGACTTGCTAGCACGACAATCAGAGCCTGACCTAATAGGCGAGGATTACATTGTTTCATTAAACCTTGGACGATTTATCGAAGACCAATGACTGATGTCTACCTCTTGCGTAGTCTTCCCGAACCACTTCTTTACGACAGATGGGCGGCGTTTTGCAAGCAGTGCTTCCAGTGCATCAGTATGTGAACAGGGGAACACGGCGTGGAGGATCTCTACTGGTGTTGCAAGCTTCGCCAAAGGTCCAAGGGCGTTGTGACGAGGACGAGCCGATTTCTCCTGGAAGCTTAGGCACTTCAGCTGTAAATCAAGATTTGCGCCGTGTTCCAACAACATTTTCGTGACCGCGAAGAGTTCCTCGATCCAACGTGGGTTATCTGGAGTGTATTCCCAGAATTTGACATCTAGCCATATCTTCCAAAGGAAAAAAGCCCAGACTGTGATCCGATCACTTTTTTCCGTGTTGTAAATGCTTATCATCTGATTTGGATTTGCGCCGCGGAGCAATAGCAGATGCACCATGTCAGGATCAATAGAGCCAATAACCCTACCGTGGCGTTGCACAACTCGTGGCCGCAGAGCATAATCGAGGAGCGGACGACCACGTTTCTGTCGGAGCAGCTGGGGTTGAGCATCCAATACCTTGGTAACGTAAAGCCTCAGACCGCATTCCACTGTCTTAGCAAGGAAATTTTTCTCTCCCCGCTCACTAGCATCCCTCTTTCTCAAATCCAACTCCAAGTTGGTCCAGTGCAATACCCCCGATTTTGGGGAGGACGCGTAAAGGCTTAATTCAGAGACATCGTTTCTTCTCTCCCAATAAGTTGAGGCTGCATGATCGAGTGTGTTGATCAGCGCAACATCCGACGACCCTTGTTCACGTTCTAGCTTGGATGCATAGTACATGAATCCATTCACTAGTCGAAAAAATTCTTTGACCACACTCGGACGTTGCATTGCTTCGCAAGGCCATGGCAGAGACATTATTTGGGCCAGGTGTGCCCTGAACAAAGATGTTGTTCCATCAAAATCTTTGGCGGCCCACCCATTTAGCATCTCGCGTATTCGTGGTGCTATCAGATAATCTCTGACCGTCCGATGTAGGAACTCAACTCTGTACCCACAGAATGGATGAAGGTAAGGCTCGACGTTGACTTCCAGCAGATCCTTGCAGCGAGCGTTCAAGCGTCTCTTGACCGTGTCATGGATATCTTCGATCTCCTTGTCGCTATAAGGCCTTATGTCGAGCTCGAAGATGTAATCAGGCCTTCTCCTCTCCTCCTCYATAAATTGTAGTGCTATTACTGATAGGGGTGTCAAGGCTTCTATATTCACTAAAAATAATTGAGCCGTTTGCTCCCGGTAAAATGGATCAATGCTGTCGAAGATGTGTTGGAAAAAGGGATTTAGCTCTGCAGGAAATTCTCGAAGTCTTCTTTGTAAATCAGAAACATCATCAGCATGCGTCAAACCACGGAGAAGCGAGCGAACGACTATAGTGACCCAAAGGAACACGCCCTGTGCACGATCCTCAAGTTCTTCTACAAGCTCATTCCACCTTGGATCGGCCTCTTCAAGCCTAGCAAAGTGATGATGTTGCTTCAGAGCATCGTGGACGTAAAGCTGAATGTCACGCCGTGTCAAATCCTGAAGAACGATCGTGCGGTCTTTATCTCTACCAAATGCATCCGTGAATTCCTCCCAAGGTCGACTCGAAAGGCAGACCTTAATGCTCGAAGAGGCGGCCAAGCGTCGCACTGTCTGAATAAGACCAAAATGGTCTCCCTGATACTCGTCCAAACCATCAATAAAGAAACAGAACTTCGAGGTTAAATCGGGTACGCGCGACAATAGATCAAAGGAAGCAATCAATTCCTGTTTGGTCCACGGCTCAGAGTGGGWGTCATACAAGTCGGAGCTCCGCCATCGTGACGGACAAATGATCTCCRTCAGTTGCGGGCATTGACTGAGAACTTCGTGAAGCAAGGACTGAAGGAGGCCTTCTTGCGATTTCTGCATGTCATTTCCGGCGTTCCAGAAGAAGAACTTCGCAATTACAAGGGCTTCGTTTCCTGCCCACGCCTGAAGGATACTCTCAGTACGGGGCTCGGAGACCAAGTATTTCATCAACGTGGATTTTCCTGATCCGGCCTTTCCAGCAATCCAGTAGATTCCATGCCCGTAATTGAGCCACTCCTTGAACTTGACTTGCGGACCTGAAACTGGTTGATCTTCAAAGATCCATTCAAATGTTCTTTCATGGGCCTCCGTAATGCTTGCCTCCCTCATCTTCATGGCCCAGAAGTGCAGGCCACTAAGTATATGCTGCTCCTTAGAAACCGCCTTTACTTTCGCAGCTAACGTCTCTAGTCGCCCTGGCAAGCCAATGGATGCATTTTCCGAGGGTTTCCTAGACTGGGATTGTTGAATAGCACTTAATATTTCGGACTTCATCTCATTCAGATCGTTGTTCCCGAGGCTGTTGAGTGTACTGACAATGCTCGATTGCTGATTACTGCATCTCATGGTCAGTAATATTCAATCTCCAACAGGTCGAATGGGTAAAAACCTCATCATAAATACTAGCCGTTGGTTAATTTGGTTCTGCAAACGAGAAAGTCTTCGTTCCAGATCTGCTATTCTATCTTTCTTCCATGCAGCCGCCAGAGCTTTACGGGAGCTCTGCAATCGCTTGTGAGATTTCGGAATCCTCAATGTTGATAGCTGTTCGAGAAGCTCGTCTGCTATTTTTCTGGAGGATTCTGCAAGCTTCTGCAGTGCAACTTCGTCTTCGGAGGGTTGGGGGGTATCAACCAATACTTTACTACGCGAATTGATATCATTGACGATTGCTTCGAGCTCCCTGTTCTTCGCCAATACACCGTCATTTGATTGATACAATTCAAGTCCTTCTAAGACCAGTCTTGTCCCAAGTTGCGCGAATTGAACGATGGAGCTTGCGAGACTGATGGCACTCATTGGATCTAACATCTTTTTGACAAGTAGAAAAATTGATTTGAATACGTAAGAACATGCTGTTGTGTCGTAGATTACATGCTGATCAGGCTGTTATTTATGATGGTGCCAAAGGTGTGACAAGGCCGGAATTTAACAGCAATGCTTCTGGGAGATGAAAGAATTTACGAACAAAGCCGTCCATAAAGAGGGAGGTCTTGCTCTATATATGACGAGAATTATTCTCCTTGAGGTACAGAAGAAGCTGAGATGCTACTCTGTTCTGACAGGAGCGCTAATTAAGCCTTGCTTTACACTTTGCCGTATCAAGGCTAGTGCATCCCAAACGGGCAACTCCGATGCACGTAAGCCCGTAGGATGAGCGGCATTAATACTTTAGCATGGTTTAAGATACATTCTAGTGTCTTACCACTAGGTGATCCCCCTTTAGCTTAGTCGTAACGTGTCTGCGTTTCCCCGTCCTCACTCTCTTTACGTAAGCCTGTCTCAGGTGAATTTATCAGACATCAGATACCGGTGCTCATGTACCTAGTGCAGCCTCTAGCTTGCCGTTGTCTCCCTAGGTATCTTGACAGAGTGACAAGACTTCCGTTCCGATTTGTATCTTGGAAGTCATTATCTACGAAAGATTCACCTCTCGATATGCAGACCGTAAACACCACGGAGCGTCTGAAGGGATTACGAAAGCTTATGAGGGAACATAAGCTTGATGTATATAGTAGGGGTTACGCTGATAGTCAAGCTTGAAACATATCTAATGCTTTTTTTAAGTCGTCCCCTCCGAAGACAGTCATCAATCGGAGTATATCGCCCCTTGCGATGCTCGGCGAGGTGAAACAACTTCCAGTTTGCCACGTCGAATGCTAATGATTGTAGAATATATTTGCGGCTTCTCAGGCTCTGCTGGTACCGCTGTCGTCACTCTAGACAAAGCTGCCCTAGCTACAGATGGTCGATATTTTAATCAGGCGTCAAAACAGCTTGACAGTAACTGGGAACTTTTGAAGCAAGGCCTAGAAGACGTTCCAACATGGCAAGAATGGTCAGTCTTAAGGACGGCCCCACATTGTTGGCCGGAGGTCTGACGCTGTCCAGGGCAGCAGACCAATCCGAGGGAGACAAAGCCGTAGGCGTAGATCCGACAGTCATTACCGCTCGTACGTAAAATGGACGATAATGAGGTTATTTATATCAGGATCTGATTAATTGCAGCTGAGGCGCGAAACTTACAAGATAAACTAAAGAAGAAGGGTGGCGCTGCCCTCGTCGGTGTCAAGACCAATCTAGTCGATGTGATTTGGGGAGACAAACGACCCGCCCGGCCTAAAGAGAAAGTCAAACCGCTTCCATTGGAATTTGCGGGTAAAGGATTTGAGGGAAAAATAGAGCACCTTAGGAAGGAGCTTGAAAAGAAGAAAAGCGCAGGTTTTATCGTTTGTACGTGATGTGGTTCTGACTCTTTGCCGGATATAACACTGACTGTCTACCAATAGCTATGCTGGACGAAGTAGCTTGGCTCTTTAACCTTCGTGGGAATGAGTAAGTCTCCCTGRTCGGCAAATATCTGAGTATCGGTTGCTTAAGAATAATAGCATCCCATACAACCCCGTCTTTTTCTCGTATGCCATTATCACGCCTTCCTCTGCTACACTATACGTGGATTCTGAAAAGCTCAGTCCGGACGTAAAATTACACCTTGAGGATAAAGTACAAGTTAGACCATACGATACAATCTTGGAAGATACCAAGATGCTGAGCGCAAAGGCAGACGAGGAACATGAATTAGAATCTAATGGCACAGAAAACAAAACCGTGCCACGAAAGCGGAAATTCCTGATCTCGACAAAAGCTTCATGGGCACTAAGTCTGGGGCTAGGAGGAAAAGAGAAGGTTGAAGAGCTTCGAAGTCCTGTAGAAGACGCGAAGGCGATCAAGAATGATACTGAGCTTGAGGGTATGCGGGCTTGCCACATACGGGACGGAGCTGCCTTGAGCGAATTCTTTGCATGGTTGGAGGAAGAACTTATAGAAAAAGGAGCCAAGATTGACGAAGTTCAAGCAGCCGACAAACTTGAGCAAATAAGATCGTGCGTTAGCCTTCTCTCACTTCTGAACAATACCGGAATAACAATCACTAGAAAAAATCTCAACTTTGTCGGCCTTTCTTTCGACACCATCTCCTCTACAGGCCCAAATGCAGCAGTCATCCATTACAAGCCGCAACCTGATAATTGCTCTGTCATTGACCCAAACGCAATATACCTGTGTAAGTCCTTTCGAGAGAATTCGTCGTTTCCAACCTTCTACTCCCAAACAAAGCACAATCGTCTTCCCACCCATTCCACGCACAAATAATCTTCCATTCCCTTCCCCTCACCCACCAAAACCCCACTGAACCCCGTCCCCAGGCGACTCCGGCGCCCAATACCTCGACGGCACAACCGACACAACCCGCACCCTCCACCTCACCACCCCCACCCCCCTCGAACGTAAATCCTACACCCTAGTCCTCAAAGGCCTCATCGCCCTCTCCACCGCCATCTTCCCCAAAGGCACCACCGGCTTCGCTCTCGACACCCTCGCGCGCCAATACCTCTGGTCCCACGGTCTCGACTACCGCCACGGCACCGGCCACGGCGTCGGTTCCTACCTTAACGTGCATGAAGGCCCCATCGGTATTGGAAATCGGGTACAGTATGCGGAAGTGCCGCTTGCGAAGGGGAATTGTATTAGTGATGAGCCGGGGTATTATGAGGATGGGGGGTTTGGGGTTAGGATTGAGAACGTGATTGTGGTGAGGGAGGTGGAGATGAAGACCCCCGATAGTGGGACCCCTGGTGGGGGGGAGAGGGGAAAGTGGTTGGGGTTTGAGTGTGTTACTATGGTACCGTTCTGTAGGAGGTTGATTGATGAGGGGTTGTTGAGTGGGAAGGAGAGGGAGTGGGTTAATGCGTATCATAAGGAGGTTTTGGAGAAGACGAGAGGGTATTTTGAGGGGGATGGGAAGACGATGAGGTGGTTGGAGAGGGAGTGTAAGGAGTTGGAAGGAGGGGGGGCGGACAGTGGGAGGGTTAAGGAGGATTATGTTTCCATTCGTGTGTGAAAGGGTTGCGAGAGCTAGGCGTATACATATCTACATTTCGTACATGCAAATAGGGTATCATAAACACAATGCAACCTCTCAAATATCCCCATCATCATCCCTACCCAACCAAATCATCTAGAATGGCCTCCATCTCTTCCCTCCTAAACGGCACCCCCAACACCTCCCCCCCACTCCCATCTTTCCTACTAACAAGCATCTGATGATCAAAAAACTCCTTTAACAACCCCCGAAACCCCATCTCATTACTACAGATAAACTCCTCCACTACCTTCTGATACAGCACCTTATACTCCAAACCCCCTGCTCCCCCCTCACTTCCACTCTCCTCACCATCCATTCCAGCTAATATCTCACCAATCAACACCCGATACAAACTCCTCGCATTCTCCGGCAACGACCTCAACACGAACCCCACACCCTCTTTCCCTTTAATACTGCGCCCACTACGACCGAGAAGCGCATTCACGCTATCGATTGCGGAGGGGATTTCGTGCGGGGTGTAAGGCAGGAAAGTGGTAGTGTCGTGGAAGAGGAAATTGTATTGGGCAAGGAGGGTGGTTGGCCAGAGGAGGGGGAAGTTGGGGGTGTCGCAGGTGGCGAGGAGGTGGATATGTGGGTGCGATGCTAGTTGTGCGAGGAGAGAGGGGGTGGGAGCGCGGCGGAGGGGAGGCGCGTCGAGGGAGTTGATGAAGATGTGGTAGGGGTGGGGAGGGGGGTGGGTTGTTAGGTGGGAGAGGAGGGWGGTGAGGATTTCGCGGGGTTGGGTGCCGAGGGGGGGGAGGGTGGTGGGTGGGAGGTTGTAGATTAGGGTAGCGAGGGTTGTGAGGAGGTGGCGGAGGGTGAGAGTGGGAGTGTAGCCGTTTACTATAAGGATTTTGGGCGGGTTGGAAGGCGTGAGGGCGTGGAGGTGGGAGGCGAAGGAGGTGAGGAGGTTGCGTTTGGAGCCGTAGCCGTAGAGGCAGATGTTGAAGGATTGGAAGAGTTCGAAGCGCCATTGGGGGAAGGAGCGGGAGTGGAGGGTGTGGAGGAAGGTGTAAGAGGATGAGTGGGGGTCTGAGTAGGCGGTGATGGCATTGTGATATTGTTCGTGGTTGAGGAGCGAGAGAGAAGATAGCGTATTGTTTGACGTTTTGACCTTTCCTGGACGGTTCTGCCAGAAATACTGTTCATGTGGGGGGAGGTTCTGGGGAGGTGTAGGAGATCTTTTTCGCCGGCCACGTTTGCGTTTTGAAGGAGTTGCTGGCACTGCAGATTCTGCTGCCAATTCGTCCTCGAGATCTTCCCGCTGATCATCGCTCTCAGCTTCGTCCGCATCCCATATCTTTCTTGCTAGTAAGTCCTCCTCTTCAAAATCATCCTCATCACTAAGCCCATTTGTGGCCGTTCGCTCGAGAAGTGTCCTTGCACTCCTTCGCCGCGCTGAACGATCTGCGTTTCGAATGATTGGACCATCAGTCTGGTCATCATCCTTTGCGGCAGCTTTGGCAGGCGTCGAGAAGAGCTTCTTGCCCTTTGGTTTCAGGGGAGTCGCCGCATCATCTTCCGAACCTACACCATTGGCAAGCGGTTTCCGCTTTTGACCACTCCCTGGTGGTCTGCCGCGGCGAGTCTTTGTGGGCGTCAGCGTCTCCGTTGGCATGAGAGGATCAGCTGCGTCTTCAGATTCATCTTTTGATCCATTCAATTGTCCCGGCCTGACCCTCTTCCGTGTCGATAATGCTTCGCTCCCCTCGATATCTTCTCCACCGTCCTGCCTCTTTCTCTTCGCTGGCATGATAGCTTCCTCAAGCCATACTGCTTTCCTTCCCCTTGCGATCTAATAGCACCTACGCGGTTGCGTTAAGGCGGTAGCCGCAGGGGCGGTCTCTCTCTAGACAGTAGTCCTAGGCTAATTGAGCGTCAGCAGCCTCAAGTGTCATAATTCAGGAACGCGTCGGTATCAAAGAGCGTGATGACGCCGATTGGCAGGGCTTGGATGACTAATCGTTGACTAATCAACGTGATGCTTTTCCACTCGTCTCGCTTTTGACCTCTTCGCTACAACAACATTACCGAATGGGGCGGCTGTTGATACTCGTAAGTCTACTGACAATTGGCACCAGGGGTATCGGATAATAAATTCAGACTCCAAACTCTATCAGAATGTCTCTCGACTCAGTCTTAACGAGGTTAACGCAGGATCTGGGCCCGCTTAGGTTTGTATTTGTATTTGCTGGATTCTGTATACCCCACACTGGACGGAGAATGTGAAACGCATACTGCTCGCCAACCAATGTATGATTACTACATTACAGAACTCAATTACTCGCTTTCTTCTAACTTGATCCGCTTGAATCTGCTTACGAGTACCGTCAAAATCCTTCCGTCTTCAGCCCGCCATGGCTTTTACTCGAGACATTGGGCCCGGCATAATATGTTTCAATATCTATACTTACCCCTGAATATAGATGAGGCTTTTCATCAGAAGGATTTGGTCTATATCTGGGGAGGAGCAAATTTTTCTCTTTCATTGCTCTTCTCCTTGGATACTGTTACCGTGTAGCCAACATGAGGGCTTTCTCTTGTACACACTCCTTTTTTCTTTTTGTCTTGTCCTTCATTACTATCCGTCATTCATTTGCTCTCTCGATCGACTCACAGGCTGCAGCGATCTTGGAGCCTCGCCTTGATGGCAGTGCTATTTCTACCGGGACTGGCACCTGGAACAACTCCTCCTTTAAGGTCCCATCCATGTTAGCTACTTCGAGCTCCTCCAACACTGCCACAGGGTCTCTGACGAGCCCCACAACTACTGAGTATTCTTCTGTATATCTTATTGAAACTCTCTCGGGCAGCCCGAGAGTCAATGCCACCACAGTACCCAGTCCGGTAATTGACTCACAGCCTTCAGCACCACTATTTTCGGCTGCCCCTTCTTCAGCAGCACTGTCTTTACCAGCACCTTCTTCAGCACCACTGTCTTTAGTAGCAACATCTTTGGCTACATCATCTTCAAGACGCAACAAATGCAAACCCAGTACGGGCATCAGCAACACTCCTTCACAATCCGCTGTGGAACCATCTGTGGCTAGCGCACTTGATCAGGCAGCCAACGTGATGGCTGCCAGTACGTCAGCAGCGCCGTCCGTTGGCACTGGGGCTCCTGCGACTTATGAGGATGTAGCGTTAGAGCCTATGGGTGGGAGTGTCAGCTCCCAACCTGCCGCGACATCAGTAGCTGCTGGCAGTGGCCAGACCAGCAATGAAAACGCAGAATCCGGATCGCCTGCCGCTGGAAGTGATGCTCCTGCTGTATGCGGCCCGCAAGCAACAGTCACTGTAACAATGCAAAACACCGTTACTGTGACAGTGACTGCCGGGACAGCTATCTCGAGTCCTGTCAATAGTGCAGTAGTAGCTCCGGTGGCTGTTGATGGCGGTGCAGCCCCAGTGGCTGCAGGAGCAGCGAACTCTGCTTCCGCCAACAACGTGGTAGCAGTTCCAGCGGCCACTACCGACAATGGAGAGACGGCCGCAGCGGTGATCACCAGCGGTTCAGCAGCAGCTCCGGTTGCTATTACAAGCAGCGCAATGGCAAGTAAATCCTACAAGACCACGTGCAAACATCGTACGAAGCGTAGGACATCTAGTGCCGCAACTGCTGCGACTTCACCATTTACCCAGAACGTCGGAGCAACAGCTGCGGCTTCAGCAAGCGCATCAGCCAGCGTGGGAAGTCTGTCAGTTAACGAGACGCCAATGAATTTCTTCGAAGATGCTGCAAAACTCTCGAGCCTCCCAGGAACAGCTTATCAAGAGGCTGCCAGCCAGACTTCGAGTCCTGGTTGGCAGTCTTCTGGCGGAATGGCTTCATCTTCCGCCATTCAAGGTCCTTTGAGTAGTAGCTCACCTATGGCGGCGAGTACCCAAGGATCATCCTCCCTGGGAAATGCCACTTGGTCTTCCATTGCTGCCTGGCAGACTTCTATCGGAGTGGTTTCATCTCAAAACGCTAGTAGTACTCTGAGCAGCAGCTCTRCCTGGCAATCCTCCGTTGCGATGGGCTCGTGGCTCTCTACTACTATTTCTTCGAGCAGTAGCCCTGCTGTGCCAGCAAGTACCCAGGGATCCGCCACTTGGTCTACTAACGCTATCTGGCAGACCTCTGTCGAAGTAGCTTCCTTTCAAGCCACCAATATACCTACGAGCGTCAACCCTGTGACGCCAACAACGCAGGCTTCCACGTCCAGCTACACGGTCATGCCCAATTATAGCAATATAACATCCATTGCAACCGGAACGCAGGCCGCGATGGCATCTTGGAATTAAAGTCAGAGCCTGGTGCTCATACTAAGGCTTGGGAGAGGAGAGAGAAGTGCAGGGGAAAGTGGATTGGGGCAGTTTAGGCTGTAGATTGGTCTTAGTTGAATAAATTTCATCTTCGAATTATAGATACCACAAAAATATTTGAACGATGAGATAGGTCACATCTCCTGCGACTGTGCTTCCCTTTTATACTGGCACATAGTGCCGTTGTGATGCTTCTCCAGTTCATACGCTCGAATTTACAAAAGCGCTTCATGATGCTTTACCAACGCCATACCAAATATGCCCCTTCATATATACAATGCCTCTTGCCCTCCTCCTTCCCCATGCTCTACACCCAACCCCACCACTCCTACTCCCTAACCTTCGCCACCGGCGCCCAAGCATTCGTTTTCGGCTTCGTCCTACAACCACCACAACGCATTAGCTCAACCCCTCTTAACCCCCCTCTCCCTCCTTTCCCAACCCTTCTCCCCATCCCCCATCCTCCCCAAAAGCCACACCAAAACCAAAATTAAAACAAAGGAAAACACCCCAAACTCACGTAGAATAAGTCTTGAACGCCGCCCTCGTCATCGTAAGATTCGGTCTATGCTCCGGTATTTCCCACTTCCTCTGCCCAGTTTTCAAAACCGCATCTTCGGTTGGTGGCTTATCTACCATATAAGACATCCAGGCATGCCAGCCGGGCTCGATTTGTGCAGGGTCGTATTCGGATTGGGCGTAGTCGATCCAGCGGGTTCGTACTGTGAAGAAGGGGCGGGTTTAGCGAGGGAGATGGTGAGATGTTGATTTGGGGGGGCAATTGGGGAAAGAAGGAGTGTTTGGGAAAAGGAGGGGGAGGGGAGGAAGAGGGGACGAAAAGGGGGAGGGAGGGGGGTGTTTACGAGGTAACTCATCGTCCTGGTTCTCATAGTATTTGTTTCCGTATTTGTCGGATGCGATGTATGTGCCTGCTTTTGTGTCGCCCATGTATTGCATTTGGTGGGCGTATTCTTTTATGCCTATGCGGCGGAGGTTGCGGAGGGTGCGGAGGATTGTGGACATGGTGGATTGGGTGGGTATAATGGGAGGAGATATGGTTTGGATTGCTTTGGATGGTACGAGTGGCTTAGCGTCTCTGCGGAATAAGCGTGCGGATAACGCGGGGTTTGGTGCGGCTATTTTTTTGGTGTTGTGTTGGAGATCTGGGAGGCGTGTTTGAGATCATTTGGTGGGTGAGGGTTTTTATTCTGTCTTTTGATGATTAAATTCTGCATTTATTAAGCATTTGCAATTTGAGAGAGAGGACATTTACACGTCTGTTGAGCTTCGCCGAGCAGTGCTTGAGGAAGCCGAGTTTGAACAGGAGAGCGTGTCACGGACTGGTAATGATGGATCTTCTTCGTAGAGCTTTGGGATATCCAGGCTCTCGCGGGAAAGTATTTCCTCATCGACTCCAGGAAAGACAAGAAAGTAAGTTGCCTGGAAACCGTATAGTCAATGTATGGTTCGTCGATTGACTTCCTCAGTATCAGCCACACCTTCAGACTCCGCTTCACCTGCCTCCTTGTCATCCGCTACCACTGCTTCTATTACAGATGCTTCAGTTACCACACCTACGAGCTCTGGAACTGCATTATTAGCATCAGCTTCATCGACACCGCCTCCATCCAGCGGCGAAGTCACTGTCACTGATTTTGTTAGCACACCAGCGTTTACTGCAACGAAGACAACCGCATACGTGGCGCCAGGAGTCAATGCAACTGACACAAAGACGGGCACTTCGATCTATACGGCTGCAGAGTACTTAGCTACAGCAAACGCTACCGCTCCGGGAATCCCAGACAACGACCTGACACTTTGCAAGATCAATGGGACCTTGGCAAATAATGGCCCTTTCTGTTCGCCCTTACACCAGCAGAACCTGTGGGTTGGATATACCTACGGAGGTAAGTCCATCTGGTTCCATGGTAGGAACTTTATGCTAATTGACCCCAGTAACATGGAATCCGAGTTTATTTTCAAACAATACAGGCGACTTCATTGTTGCAAGATACGAAAACGGAACACAAGACGTTGTATGGAACTCTTCTTTGATAGCTAATGGGAAAGGCTACGTCAATGTCAATATGGACAAGGMATGGTTGATGGGTGCTCCTGGAAATGATAGCACTTCCGGTCAGAATATTACCTTCTACCTGATATCCGGAGTCCAAAATCCTATAAAAGGGCCAATGATCAGTCTTGTCGTCAACCCCTCGACTTTACCTCCAGTACTTCTGCCAAAGATAGCAAGCAAGTATGGTATGGAGATCGGCCTCCCAATTGGTCTAGTCGCAGCTCTGTTGATCGTTCTCGCTATTGTTTGTGGTATGAGGAAACACGACCGTTCATGGAGGGACGTCAGGGGCCACGGCCGGGACTATATGGCTAGAAGAGCGCGAAGAAGAGGCGGAGGCGGCAAAGAGGGCGGAATTCCACTTGAAGAATACAATTATCGCCAAAAAGATGCATTCTCAGATGAGCCATACACCGGCGGGACCGGAAACGCTTTCCGAGACGAGGTTGCTAGACAAAGAGAGGAGGATGACCGGTCCAGGTCCTACGTGACGTCCTTCTAGTTAACCCCAATTCATGAGAATGTTCTACGTCTCCCGCATTCCTGTACTCTTGACGTGGAGGGTCCATCACGATTTACCGAAATAGCGCCATCATGACATGTGGGAGTCTTCATGGAATAACATGTGAGATGCGAGAGCGCCCTGGCGAGCAAGGATGCAAGCTCGCACAAGCTCCCACGCAAAACACCGACTGGATTGTCTAGCCTTTAGTTCCGCCAGTTAGGTCCGCACAAACTTGCAGCAAGTTGAGGGTACAATACTTCACAAAGCCGCCCTCCACAAAAGGGTCGAGCTTATCAACATTGCCACAATATGTTGAMCGGGACACGCCCTGTGCTGCCAGTTTGGACTGCCGCCTCCATGTGCGGCACCCATCCTGTCACGGATGCCAGTTGGCGACCTCAATATCCTAGACATCTTACAACGTTGTTGTTACAACCGCACGTTTCGACCGGCTTACCACCATTGCCGCGTTCCAGCAGTGTCCACGCCATCCGTTCTTCCGTCCGGCAAGGAGTTGACTTCGGTCCCTAGGTCCATGGTATTATGTTCCCCCCCGGACCCTCTGATTCATCGTGCGGGTACTGAGATATATCGTCCGGATCACTAAAGTATGAAAGCGCTAGCGGTCTTTTCATTCTGGGCGGAGTTCTTCTTTTTAAGGGCTTCGGGCCCTTTTCAACGCTATTGCACCAACAGGACAGAGCGCTTTTGCTCCGTAGCCTGGTGGGGTTCATTCACGCATAGAAGAATCTACACTTTCTCCTCCATATGATAGCTTTCGCCGCACAATGGACCCCTCAAAAGCGCGTCGTTTCCAGGTAGCAACATGTCACTTAACCTAGTTCAAGATGTTCAAGACATTCAGCAAGCTTCGACGTTTTCACATGGGGTGTTGGTGATAAGAGCGGAGGTCCCCAGATTTCGTAGAGGCCTAGAAAGGCCTACCTTCTTTGCAGAGCGTAGAAGATGGTGAGGCTACCTGGAAATTCCTATGGCATAGGCAATTATAATCAGTAAAACGTTGTAATTGGACCATTCATAGCGTTTTGTAGATGACATAACTTCGATTTCACGAGAATTGCAGTAATCGACAGGTACTGATAGCACCGGCGTAAAGTGACCTCGGCCTGGGTTGAAGTGGGTTTTCTAGTGCGCTATGTACTCTATGAACCGCGCTCTTAGACAATGTCACAACGCTTCAAGGGATGGCTGTATTGTGATATTATGCATCCTTCAAGTCCTTGAAATCAAACTATAGGGCTGCATATCAATAGATGCTGGTCCGAACGCTTCGAGTAATTCCGAGGCCATGGCTTTCACTCCCGAAATACAGACCTTGCCAGCACCTGCACTACAAACCATATTCTACAGCTGGGCCTGGAGGGCCGTCACAGACTTCCCTGCACATCTCGCCTGTAGCAGCACTGACCTCGGATCTCGACCGGCTCGCTCCAAGGATCGATATCAACGCTGATCAGATTGATGTCCTGGATGGGCCAAAAGAATTTTACGAGACCTTAAAGACAAAAATACGTGCTGCTAAGAGGAGGATATACCTATCAACTCTCTATGTCGGCAAGACGGAAAATGAGCTCATATCGACGATACGGCACGCGTTACTACACAATGGCAGAGAGCTAAAGGTCTCTATTCTGACCGACGCACTGCGCGGTACTCGAGAAGCTCCAGAACCATCATGTGCTTCCCTTCTGGCCTCTCTTGTCGCCGAATTTCCGGACCGAGTCGAGGTGCGCATGTACCATACACCCAATCTCACAGGCTTCCGAAAAGTGCTCATACCGAAGCGTATCAACGAGGGTTGGGGACTACAACATATTAAGCTATATGGCATCGATGATGAGGTGATACTCTCAGGCGCCAACCTGTCGAATGACTACTTCACAAATCGACAAGACCGTTACCACGTCTTCAGCTCCAAGCGGGTGACCGACTACTTCGCCCAGATTCACCATGCGGTCTGYAGTATCAGCTGTSTCCTCCGACCGAGTGACCACCCCTCGAAGTTCGATCTGGATTGGCCAAAGGAAAACAGAGCTCCGAATCCATTAGAAGCTCCTAGGCACTATATCGCAGCCGCGACCCATCTCCTTGAGCCCCTCGTCGAACCCACGTCCTCTCCATCTACTCCTACGACTAACACGTCCCTATATCCCCTCCTTTGTCACCCGCCCACCATCAATACTGAGCTTCCAGCCTTTACGACGCTTCTTGATCGACCTATAAAATCCTATACCTTCACAGCCGGCTATTTCAACCCGCATCCTATTGTGACCGCCTCCCTGCTCGCCGTATCCGGACCACTATACTCAGCTCCCGGCACGATACTCACCGCCTCGCCTTGGGCCAATGGCTTCTTTGGCTCCAAAGGCATCTCGGGAATGTTACCTGCAGCGTATACGCACCTCTCCCTCAAGTTCCTGGAAGCCGCACGGGGTAGAAAAATGCAACTACGGGAGTGGCAGCGTGGCATCGTGGGCCAGAAGGATGGATGGACATACCATGCAAAGGGACTTTGGGTAACTTTACCCGGAAGCAAGCCTGCCGGTCCTAGCGCTACGTTAATCGGGTCGTCCAATTACACCACGCGCAGCTATGACCTTGATCTTGAAGTGGGCGCCATGGTGGTTACGAGTGATGAGGGATTGATGCGTAAATGGAAGAGGGAAGAGGAGATTCTAGCGAAGCCATCTAGGCAGGTAATGGAGGAAGAGCTGGCAGGGAAAGATAGGAGAGCGAGCTGGAGGGTTAGAGTTGCAATGTGGCTTGTTCGGGCTCTGGGAGGGTCGTTATGAGATCTTGTTAGTATATGGATGCCGTTTTGTAAATAGCTAATGCTTGGACTCTAGGGGTGTTGACATCTATAACTTAAGTTGTCCGACAGGGCGCTTTTCCGGGCTTGAAGGTCGGGATCCGCCTGCCAGATGCACTGCACCTAATGTGGAGATAGAATCTCTCCTCTGAATAACCATATGTGCGCGCTTGCTGGTCAAGCTCACCCCTTTCAGTGGCCAAAACAGATCGGAACAGTGCATGAAGCAAAATCGGATAGTTACACATGAAACGTCAGACGACACTATGTGCTTTACCTTTGAGCCATTTATGATTTCTACGCTGCAAGCTGATGAAATCATCACGGGTTATTTAARTTCATCAGGTCCTAAGRTTGGGTCGCTCTATTAGCTCTTAGCTGCCTGTTCCTCATCAATATCAAGCCTTGTTGTCTAGAAAAGCTCAGAAGAGCCCAAACATTTCCCAGGGATTGGGAAATCTCTTAAGCTCAATTCAGCTTGCATCTTATTTGGAGAATAAACATACCCTGGATCTCCTCGCACGATGTTGTCTCGATTTAGCAATCTTTCTCACGAATTGATACTCCACATTGTGGATCTGCTGTTGGAAGACGACGACGACGGGAGCACCGAAGATCGATATGACGGCAAAGCTGGGCCACAAGCTCCTAATCTTATGTGTTCTGGAGAACAGGCTGTCGTCAGCTTAAGCCGAACCAGCACTTTTTTCTACAAATTCCTTAGCTCATATCTCTTCCGAAATATCACACTCCGCAACAGCGTAAAATCTGGTCAAGCCGTTCAATACCTCTGCTCCACTGGTCAAATTGCAAATATAAAGACCTTACATTTCAAAGGCAAAACAAAGGAGGAGGAAGATTTCCGTACCTTCGAAAGCATTTTCCCAGCCGAAGTTAATGACATACTGAGCAATCTCTCACGATTTCCGTGTCTGACCACTCTAATCATCGATTTTGACGTGGAGGATCATTGGACCGAAATATTTCATGGTTTATGGAGGTTTGACACAAGTGAAGGCGAAGAGGAAACCAAGAAGGCAGAGGAGCAGATACTTTGGAGGGCGCTGATAAAGAAGACCTTTGAGGCAATCTCAACAACGTGCTCAGATAGTGTTCGAGACTTTGTACTCAAACAGTACCCGATTTTGCCCAGTTCCGTTCTCGGCAGCGTACCCTTCAATGAGGTACGTAGACTTGTTCGATCATCTCCACAACAGGCAGTTTGTACATACACTTCAAGCTTACGTCAGTGCTACTGTTATGTTCCAGTTGCTATGTCCAACCCGTCTTGATGTTCCTGGTTTGCGAAACGAATGCGAACTTCTAGCTAACATTATGTAGTGGCTTGGAAAATTACAATCCTTCAGATTTGAGCTATATGGCCGCCGCAGTATTAGTCATCAAATTGAAGCTATGGGGGTTATAAGCAGGCGTTTTCACATGACCTCAACATTTCCAACCTATATCGACAAACTTAACCATTATTTCCTTGATGCCATACGAAATGTCACTCGACTTGCTATCGTCGGTGACGAGCAGGATGTCATTGGCCGAACGTATTGGGCGGCTCGCTTTCCACTTAAAACAACGCATGTGCCCAAGCTGAAARAGCTCGAAATAGGATACTTTTCCATTCAGGCTGATCTACTGGACTTCCTGGTGGCTCACTCATCAACACTGGAGGTAAGTAAGCTACTCGTCCTTCCCTCTGTTTTCATTTGCCGCATTAGCATCGATGAATTCCCCTCGTGTTGCCTTCTCCGTTGGAAGCATCTCGCTAAGTCTGCCACAGCATCTAATATTCAACAACAGCTTTCTCGAGTGCACGCCGGTCTCCGAGTCTAGTTGCGTGGCAACAAGGACGTGGAAGTCCTGGTTTCAGGATTATGCCTCTAAGGGGCCTCGCGCATTGCAGCGTGTCACTTTCCTACCATGTAGAGAGACCGGTGGTCCATTATATTGCTCAGAGGACCTCATCCTGAGCACCAAGCAAAGCCAATCCGATGTGGAGCGAAAGGCAGAGATGAAAAAGCACAGGATATTCCCGTACGGAATGATTGGACCGGAATGCGGCACACTTGTATGGGGTGACCATCTCCTCACGCAAAGACTTCTAAAAGAGGATCTGGATGGATGGTACGAGTTGATGGCTGTCGTAAGCCGCAACCGTGAGAGGGTAAAAGGGGAATGGATCGTCGATGCTAGTGGAGACGCAAGCAACGGGAGACATGGATGATACATCAGAGCAGTGCTACAGAAGATCGACTTCAGAGCACCTAAAAGGCCAACACATTGAGAGTCTATGTTAAGTCGTATTTGCCATCTTGTATCCTCTCCAAGAGCAGCTATTATTCCAAGTGATGTACGGCCTACAARACCTTTGCAAAAWACCGTTTATTATATCTTTTTCGCACTTAAGAAGTGTGTGAATTCTTCCAAGTGATGGACGGCCTCCAAATCCATCTTCAAAATACAGTTTATCTATCTTTTTCGCACTCAATCAGTGTGTGATAAGAGTATCTACTGCTTTGAAGGTGTTTAATGAGTGTTGAACACAACTTATGTAAAGCCGATACTAATCCTAACAATACCCTGAGAAAATGTAACCCCAACRGTTTCTGACCCTCTATGTGGATTAGTAAACCTAGGAGATCGGACATGTCATCTACCTAGTCTCATAGCCCATAGGGTCAAGTTAATTGGCACCCTATTGGACATGTAATACATCATATGATTGAATAATTTCTACTCGAAAAGTCTAAATTTGGTAATTCTTAATAGGTTTAAGTTGAGTAGTAATCATTTTTTATTACAGAGGAGAAATTATAGCATTACAAGATTAGCTTTAAGCTGGAAGAGTGCTAAATACGTCCCCCAGGGGCTAGGCTCCGGAGTTTGAGTGTCTCCAAAGCAARGCTTTCCACTACATTGATACCAAAAAAGCTGTCCAGTGACCCAGGAGTAGCATCTAGATCCCCTTTGTTGATTAATATATCTACCTCCGTGGGTTTATTAGCTATGACACTCGAATCTGCGCTTGGTGATTGCCATTTACATTTGCGAAAGAGAGCATGGCCGCTTCAAAGAGAACACTGAGAGAGCATAGAGGAGAACACCGCTGTGTGTTTTTTTAGCTATGCTTAAGCCGAGCTCAACCTCAGACGCGGCAGTGCTATCGCCACTATACCCATCCAAGGCCCTACATTCTGGCTTCGAGCCATGCTTTCAACAGCCTTCCTTGCTGACTTCTGTTTCTGTCGTCATCAGGAGGCTCCGTGAAAGGCTGGTCATGGACCTCTGAAGGCCCTATCACGACAGTCGTACTTGGAAAAACTTTCTAAAATCTTGATTAACATATTCGTTGCAAATAGAGGCTCAACTGCGATGGTACAGACCTTAAGCTTTTTCGCAAATGCTTCAATATCGTCGACTAATTCTTCATCCGTTCCCGCCGTAACTAATATATCTCGCACCGTTACGTTCAGGTCGATCCACCAATCACCTGGTGCATGGAACGGCTGATTATAAAAATCCATGTTAGCGTTGCCCATAAAGTAGGCAGACCATTTTCGGAGCACGGAAGCATCGATCGAGGCTTTGAATGCATTCCGCTGATACGAGAGAGCGGTTGTGCTAAAATTTCCCCAGGGAGATATCAGAGCTACGCCGAGTAGAGGTTTAGGAAGATTAAGCGGTGCGATTAAAGGGTGTGGGTGTAGCAAGTGGGAAAGGAGGCCTAGGACGAGGTTCCCGCCGGCTGAGTCCCCGCAGAGTATAATCTAATGGCACCGTAAGTTCAACATCGGAAAGTCATAGTCTGACGGAGTCAAAACATTTTCGGGGTTTTTGCCTCCATCGACCACTAGATACCTCAGGAGGGAGGTCGCCTGTTGGAGTTGAACAGGGTACTGGGCTGCCGGGGCGAGGGAATACGATAGTAAGCATATTGTGACATGTGATGCCAGAGACTTCTTGATGTTCCAGAGAAGTTCTAATCGARTTGTAGCCGGTTTGACATAACCTCCGCCTAGTCGGTTAGCACCAAAGGCTAGACCTCTCTCTTCTGCTTACCATGAAAGAAGACCAAAGTTCAATCAGCATTCTGGCTTCCTATCCAGTGCGCTCTTGCACTGAAGGGTAGAGAGGTACTGGCAGGCTCAAATCGCTTCCTCCTAGCAAGAGCAAAGTAAACTTCATCTGTGGGAGGGTTGAGTTTCCTTCAAGTAATGTAAACGTTGTAGCTCATCAGTATGTGCCTGCAAGCGTACTGTAGCTGTCTGGCGGAAGCTTTCCTGTTCTTAGCCTTGGCTGCTGCGAAGGACACCTGCGTAGAAAGGTCTCGATGGCCCGATTCACCTCTGAAAGGGGCGGTGAATAAGGCAAAAATCGCGGCCGAAGCTGGAAGTCCGTTAGCTATCAGAAAGGCCAACTTATCATGTAAGGGCAGGGCATAGATTTTCACCAGTATGAAGAGCAACCAGACCGAGATTAAGGTACTCGAAAGATGTGGCTTTCTGGAAGACATGGCTGTCACTATTGTGGAAGAATGATCGAAAGTAGCAGAAGTGGATCATTCAAGAGGGACAAAGTGTCTTTGGACCGTATGACAACATCTGTTCGTCGTTTCGTAGATCGACCTTACCCTTTGGCTCAGCTAAAATGCCGCACTGCAAGTCTAAGTCAAGGAATGCTGCGAGAAGTGTGGCACAGATGAGCAAACAGCTCATTGTTAATTCACATGCACCGGTTGCCTGTCAGATGCAAACTCGCATACTGGGCCCCGATATTGCATTTTTTACCCACATGATTAGGGCTGTGCAGAGGCTCATTGCCGCCTTCATCAGCAACGATCCGGTCACTGGACTTCTTGCGAAGTAGGTAGTAAGAGAATGCGGCATAAGTCATACACATAGGAAGGTTGTTAAAGTCGGGTTCAATACTTATGAACGTCCTGTAGAGCAGCATATTTCTCTTATCAAGGTCCATTTAAGCAGCATATTCTTTTTATTATATATTATTAAAGCTGGGTTTAACACTTATCAAGGTCCGTTTAAGTAGTATTTCCTTTTATTATATACTTATTAAGCACAAAATAGCTACTATTAAGGATGATAGACCTTTTCAATAATTATTTTGAGGGTTGATATTAGGAGTAACTTGTTAGGTGTGAGCTCTATGCATGACTTATGCCGCATTCTTTTACCTGAAGGTATGATTCTCTCATGTTTTTGTTGGAAGGGATCTTTCTAAAATGTTTGGGTGTCTCCTTACAGTTGTTTTCATAACCGTTGGCGGACGGGCACTAGTGAATACCCCGCAAAAAAATCCTGACCGCATGTCAAAAAATGCCCTGCAATAGATGTAGCAGTAGGCCATTATTATAATAAATAAAGCTATAGATAGCCCGTATTTATTTATTCCTATTATTTTGACCTCTTATTATATTTTCTTTAGTCCTAGAACTTATCTAGGCTTTTATCTAATATAAATTTAAGCTAGGCTATAATAATAATATTATCCTTATTAGCCTTTATTATATTAGTTCCTATATATTATAAAGGATAAGATATACTTAGCTAGATAATAATAATATTTTTATTATAAAAAAAAACGCTAGTAGGAGGTCCTAGCTTATAGATAACTTTTATAAATAATAAATTTTACTTTATTTAAAAGAATAGTTAATAGCTTATCTTAATAAGATAAGATTCTTCTTATAAGATAAATAAGAGTTAGATATTAATAAAATTATTATTTAATAAGCTTTTTATTATCTAAGTTAGAATTATAAGACTAATTATAAGATAACTTAATAAAAGAATTAAAACCTAAGAAATAAATAATTTAATATAAAACTTTTTTATTAATAAATAAATTAACTTATCTTCTTAAATAAAAATATTATTTATAAATATATAGGTAAGAGATCTTATATAAATTATTAATAATAGATTAACTATCTTAATAGATAGAAAGTATAAATAAATATCTTAAAATATAATATTATTAATAATAAAAATATTTAAATAATTATTAAGATAAAGTATTTTACTTATTTTTATTATTAATAGCTACCTTAACTAAATAATATTCTAAGGTTTTATTATTACTATTTTATTTAATAACTTTATTTATTTTTAAGTCCTCCTTTATTATATTCTCTTTATTATTAGCGGCCCTTATTTAATACTTATAATAAATAATACTAAAATATATTATAATAAAAAGTTAAAGAATATATATAATAAGGCTAAAATTTTATTTAAATATCTATCTTTATACTTACCTAACTTAAATCTTATTAAAATATTATTTATAGTACTTAAAGCTTAGATATATAAAAATATAGATTTATTAAATATATTTATAAAAGGAAAAAGATTTAATAAATTTTTAAACCTTATTATTAAAGCTTAAAAAAGGATAGGAGACTTAGATAATCTTTTTTAAAAATTTAAGATCTATTATATAGGAAATAAGTTTAGTAATAATAAGCTTAAAAATTTAAATAATAACTCTAATAATAATAATACTATAAAATAGAGTAATAAAGACTATATATATATATTATTAAGTAACCTAGCTATTATCTTATTATCTTATATTATTTAGATTTATATTCCTTATAAAATATTCTCTATTAAAAGTAGAGTCTATATAAATAGGTTCTCTATTATTATATTTAATAAATAATAAAATATTATTTTTATAATACCCTTTTTTACTTAGTCTTATACTTATATATAAGGAGATCTTAAACCGTCCTTATTCTAATATCTTAGGGAAGTCTTAGTAGTAAGGTTAAGATATAACTTTTTTATAACCCTATTTACTTATATTACTAGCTAATTATAATTTTATTTTAGGCTTTATTTCTAACTCTTTCTATTTCTCCTTTATCTTTTATAGTTAGATAATATTAATAGTATAACTCTAATCTAAAAGAATTTTATATATTTATTTAAAATTTATTATAAATATTTAATTTTTTTTCTTTATTTATTTAATATATTTATTAAGATTTATTTTAATAGGATTACTTCTTTACTTAGATTAAGAAATATATAATATTATTAATATACTTCTTCTTATTATAGATAAAGATTATAATTAAGATTATCTTTTTAAGTTATTAATACCGCGGTTTATAAGCTCCGCCTATAAGGTAGATATTTAGATTAAAGATAAATAAGTTATTAATAAGAAGATAATAAGTAAAGGAGGTAAAGAATAAGAATTAAGCTAATATAATAACTAATATAATAAGTATATAAAAGGGCTAGTATTAATAACCTAAGTAAGAGAAGGTATATTATTAAATAAGAATCCTTTTAAAGCTTCCTTTTTCTTATTTTTTTAATTATTATTATATATCTTCTATAATTATTAGCGGATCTAATTAGGTAGCTTATTAATTAATAATCTTTTACTTAAATTATTATTAATAAAGTAATTCTAGTACTTTATAATTAAAGTATTAAACTTTAAATACTTTCTATTAACTCTATTAATAAAGTAGTAGAATCCTCTATTTAAATAAATATATAAATTATAAATTTATTTTATCAATAATATTTTATACTTTATTTTATTAAGTTTAACTATATAAGCAGCTTCTTATTAAAGTAGTTAATTAATTATTAATATATAAAATAATAATAATATTAAAGACTTAATAATAATTAGTTTTAATAAAAATTAATTTATTTTACTTATAAATAAAAGCTTACTAATAGTAGTCCTTATAAAATAATAAAAAAAGTCTATTTTTAAGTCTTTAAATCTCTTTTTATATTATTATTATAAAGTTAGAAGAATATTACTTTATTATATACTATCTTAAGCTAAAATAATATATTACTTACTCTTTACTAACTTCTTATAGGATAGTATTATTAATATTAAAATTTAATAACTAAGCTATATTTATTAAATAATATATATATCTACCTTCTTAGTAATCTCCTAATAATACTTAGTAATATTAAGATTATTATTACCTAAAAATAAGTATATCTTATTGTCTATATAAATTAGGTAAGTATTAATATTTTTCTTCTAAAAAGCCTTAATATAAATATTAAAATTAAAGATTTTAAAGAGAGACTTAATTCTTAATTTATTATTAATATTTTAATTAAGATTTAGTTTAAAAAGATTATTTATAACTTTTTTAATAAAATTAAAATTAAAAGTTACTATCTTACTATAATTCTTATTTTTAAGTTTTAATATATTTAATACCTTCTTCTTCTAATTATTATTTTAATTAATTATTATAAATATATATTTATCTTACTTAATCTTTATTTTTTTTTTTTATTCCTTATTTTTCTTCTTCTCTTTTTTCTCTATCTGCTGAAAATTTATTTTAAAGTTCCCTTAAGATTCTCTTAGATCTGATCTCTTACTAATACCTTAAAAACCTCTATTAGATTATTAGTAAGAGTAAAGAAAAAAATTTAATAATAATTTAAAAACTTCTTTAACTTATTAAATAAAATAAGGTAGGATAATAAGAATAATAAGCTTAATAAGATATTTTCTTAAATTTAACTTTTTATTAAGTTTTATCTAAGATATAAAAAGGCTATATAAAAGATTAAGGGATAATAAGAATTAATTTATTATTATTAAAATTATATCTTTATTAAAATAAGTTAAGTATTTTTTAATATATTAATCTTTTTTATTTTAATATTTTTTTTTAGAGGAGTTACTTACTTTAAAGTTTTTTATTATAAAGTAGCTAGTAATAAAGTAACTAAAAACTTTAACTTTAATTAAAATATACCTATTAATATAATAAATAATAGATAATTAAAAGGATTTAAATATAATTAATTTAATATTTATAATATTTATATCTATTCTTTATTAAAGGTATTAGACTTTTATTTATAAACCTATCTAAGTAGATTCTTCTTAAGAGGTAGTATTATAATAATAATATTAGATTTTATAAAGATAGAGGGACTCCTATAATTATATAGAATACTAAGTAATAGCTAAATAAGTATTATCTACGCTTCTTATATAATGCCAGCGTATAATAGGCATTTTTTAATATATAGTCAGGATTTTTTTGCGGGGTATTCACTAGTGCCCGTCTACTAATAGTCAGGACACAGCTCAGCTATAGTAGAAAATAGTTCTAGTATAATAAAATGGCTAAACATTAGCTAAAGGATTAGGTCCCTACCTTTAACCCTATAATCTTATAATTAGATACCCCTTCCTTTATATACTACCTATACTTAATATATACTAGATATTGACTAAGCCTCTATTTATTAAAATATATTATCTTATTATAATATTAGTACTTATTTATTTACTTATTATTATACTTTATACTACCTTAATTATTTTACTTAGAGTAAGTATATATATAATATACCTAAAGCATCAACTAACATAATAGATAATAATAAGAGTATTATAGCTTAAGCTAATATTATATACTTAATAAATAATTTAAGTATAAGTATTATCTATACTTAATATATTATATATAATATTATTAGGCTAATAGGATTAAAAGATCCTATCTTCTTTTATTACTAAATTATATATTAATTTAGATAAGGATAATAATATAGTAAGCCTATTCTTAGTATAAATAAGGTATATATTAATATATACTAAGACTATAAACTAGATATAAATAAGGAGCTTAAAGGTAATAGGAATAATATAATAATAAAGGCTTTATATAAAGATATTATAGGTATAGTAAATACTTTATATAAACTTTAAAATAATATACTACTTAATATAGGAATTTCTTTAGTATATTATCCTAAAATTTAATAGGTAGTAATATATACCTATATTAAGTATATATTAAATATATATACTATATATCTAGGATAATATTCGGTAGTAAGGCTATATTATTAATTTAAATAATTATTTTTCTATTATTATATCTAAGGTCTAGGATTATAATA
Source organism: Cladonia macilenta KoLRI003786 (assembly GCA_000444155.1). Lineage (NCBI taxonomy): Eukaryota > Fungi > Ascomycota > Lecanoromycetes > Lecanorales > Cladoniaceae > Cladonia > Cladonia macilenta. The sequence continues at coordinate 708,975 of KE598603.1, read as the reverse complement.
ATATATCTAAGTATCCTAATACTAGTAAAGAAGGAATCCTTTACTTTATTTATATTAAATCTAAAGTTAATATTAAGGACTAGGTAAGAAAACTATTAAAAATATATATATTAAAAATATACTTAATATATATTAAATATATATTATACTTATTACTTATTATCTACCTTAGATTTAGTTTAGTTATTAATTTAGGAACTAGATTTATTTATTTAAACTTAAACTCCTTAAATAACTTAACTAAAAGTAAGATTCTTCTAATAAAGTATAATATATAAGATAGAAATATACTAAGGTTAAATATTATTAATATACTTATATAGATATACTTACCCTATACTTAATATATAATTAGGTTAAGTTATAGAATATTAATTAACTTTAATTAAGAATTAGTTAGCCTATATATACTTTACCTATCTAAGAATAAACATAGAAGACTACTAAATATTAGTATAATACTTTTATAGAGGTATAAAAAAAGAATATATAATAATATTTAATCCTATCTACTAATAAGGTTATATATATAGATAAGCTCCCTATATTATTCCAATAAAATATAATAGGCACATCCTTTAAATAAGCTTAGTATAGATTATATATATACTAAATATAAGTAAATATCTTTTATAGGATATTTATATTTAAGTAATTTAGAATCTTAATATTATACTTAACTAATCTATAAAGGAATTGCCTATATAAATATTAAATATTTATAGGTCCTTATCTAATATAGGATCTAACTTACTAAGAAGGAGAAGTATATATTTATTAATACTATAATAATAAGAYAAAAAAAATATARTARRTARYTTAATAAATATATATAATATATATTAAATATATATAGAGTTTAACTATCCTTAAGGATCTAGAATAGTAAAGATATAGATATATAATATAATATTTAATATTTATATACTATAATAGTAGACCTAATTTCTATTCCTTATATTTATTATATATAGAATATATACTTATTATTCCTTTTATCCTACTAAGTTACCTAAAGATATTATAGAGAAAATAGTAAAAGTTATTAAGTAATATAATCTACTTACTTTTATAATAAATATATTTTATATATATCTAATCTAAGCTATACTAAGATAATATATTAAGTTATTTTATTATTTCCCTAATACTAAGTAGCCTATACTAAAAGTATAGATAATATATATTATAAGCTATCTATTAGAGCTTAAATATTAAAGATTAATTATAAGCTTTAATTAGAAAATAAAGATTTATTTATTATCCTAAAGGAACTTATCTAGTAGGTAAGATCTTATTAAGTATTATTTCCCTTATACTTAACTTATATTAAATAGGTATTTAATATAAATTTAATTTTAATTAATARAAGTTTAATAARTATTAATARATTTAGTTTTTTAAATAAATTAATAATAATTATTAYTTAATTATATACTATACTTATRCCTAGGCTAAGGTATTTATAAGAGTAAGATATATTAAAGTAGACCTAGCCTTTAAAATAATATAGGGAATAACTAATCTATTTTTAATAGTARGCTAGAATAAATAAATATARTATATATTTCTTATYTATTATATATATACTTAGTTTATACTAATTATTAATAGGAACTAATATCTACTACTATATATTCCTTAATCTTAATATATATTTAGGATATTATAGAATATTTATTAAAGTCTTTAAGGTATTATCTAATATTACTTATAAATAGATTAGATTTACTTATATTATTTATACTAATTATAGGCTCTAGATTATTACACTAGATATATATAAGAAGTAAGCTAGTAATAAATCTACCTTATATTTTATATATACTAAGTATATACTTATTAATATTAGGTTTAAGGGATTATCTTTATTTATTAGATAGTTATCTAAATTAGTATAAATATCTTTAATATATACTAATCTTCTACCTTATATATATTAAGTGTAACTTTATAAAGAAATTCCTAAAATATTAATTTATTTATTTAGTATATAAAATTTAGGATATAAACTTATAGAAAGAACTTAACTAATAAATAGACTATATATATAGAAAATACCTTAAACTTAAGTAGTAGATAAATTCTAAAATAATATTATAAATAATAACTAGACTTTTAAAAGAAATATCTAAGATATTTATTAAGTAGTAGAATTATACTTATAAATATACTAATATAAAGAAAAGTAGCTATTTTTAAGATAATAATACTACTAGTTAGAATCTATCCCTACTTATTATAGTAATAAAATAAGACTATTATTTAGTATATACTAAGCATATATTCTATATATACTAAGTTTATATAGATTAAAAGTACATACTCTTAAGATATTTAAAAAAAAGGATATAATAAAGTAATAAGGTATTAATAATACCTAGTAAAACCATAATAATATAATAAGATTAATAACATAGATAAAGAAAAAAGGTTAACTTTACTTTTTTTAATTTATATATACTTAAGTTATACTAAATTTCTGTTAGATAAAAAATATCATAAGGTAATAAGTTAATAATAAGACTATCTAAATCTTCTATAGAATCCTAATAACCTATATAATACTCTTAATTCTAATATACATTTTAAGCATAGCTCTAATATATACTTAAAAACCTTAAAATCACCTCTATCTACGCCGCGCAATGGGTCGGGTCGGGTTTTTTTAGCGTGTTTTTAAAAATTTTCATTTTCTTAATAACTTTTTTATCTATTAAGATAATTTTAATATTAGGGCACKGWTTWAAAGCYCTKMAGCARGGCTTTTAATTCATGTCCTAATATTAAAATTATCTTAATATATAAAAAAGTTATTGAAGGAAAGAGTGTGAAAAAGTCAAAGTCTTGGCGAAAACCCGTTGCGCGGCGTACCTCTATCTAAGAGGTTAACTACCTATAAATTAAGTATACACTCAGCTTCTATTCCACAGATATAATTAATAGAAACTAATTCTCATAGTATATAAAGACATCAGCATATATTATTAGTAGAAGATAAAAAAATATAAGCTTATACTAAGTATACACAAAAAAGATTTAAAACTTATACTAAGTAAAGGTAGATAAGACTTAAAGTACTAAAAAAAAAAAGCTATTTACTAAAATAGTAATAAAAATAGTCCTAAAATTAACTAAAATTTAATAAAGAAGAGCTTTAACTTAATATAAAGCTTAACTTAGCCTTAGTATATACTAAATATAATTTAGAAAAAAAATAACCTTTAAAAAACTTTTATAAAGATTATTAAACTAATAGAGTTATTAATTATAATACTTATTAAATATTATAAGGAAATAAATATCCTTATAAAAAAGAAAATATTCCTTTAAAATTAGATGAATACTATATAGGTCTTATTTAATAAAAAGGTAGATTAAATAGAGCTATACTTAGCTAATACTTAGTATATATTTTAATAGACTTTTTATACTTTAAGTTTATACTAGTTTTATAATTAATACTAAGATATCTATTAAGATAGAAGTCTTTAAATAAGAAGATCTATTTTAATAATAAAATAGATTATTAAGTTTTTAAAGCTACTTAGAAACCTAGAGACTATATATACTTAATATACTTTAAAACTAAGGAAGAAAGGCTAGATTATTAATATTAAATAAAAAAAAAAGACTAAGAAATATATAAAATAAGTATAGGCAATATATAAGTAGAGTATATACAAAATATAAATAAGTAAATTAATAATAGTTATATTAATAATATAAAAATTAAGATAATTTTAGAAATTATAATATTTATATAGTATATATATAGCATATATAGAGTATATAAGGAATATAAAGAAGAATATTTTTTTTACTAGGTATTAGGCCTAGTACGTAAAAAAAAGAATATACCTATATTAGATATAAGCTAAGCTTTAGAAATAAAAAAAAAGATCTCTTCTATCTACCTATAAAGCCTAAAGTATACTAGGCATAAACTAAGTACTAAGCTTAATAATTAAAAGAAAAAATAGCTCTCTCCTTCCTACTAATATATATATATTAACCCTATACTAAATATATTCTGTACTCCTCCTAGTAATATATATATTAATATAAGATTTAGGTACTTATTTAAGACATTTATCTAGAAGAGCTAGGTATATATTAAATATATATTAAATATAGGGGAGATATATATATATTTAGGCCTAGAAAAGGATAAAAGCGTATATAAATAATCTTAAAAGTAGCCTTTCTAAACTTAAGGTTAGTATATACTAGATATAAACTTAATATAAACTTATACTATACTTTTTCCTAAATAAGAATATCTAGTACTCTTATTAATACTAAGTCCTAAATATTAACTTATACTATATATATATAAGGCCCTACTTATATTTAATATATACTAACACTATTCGTATTTTTTTTAAATTAAAATTAGTAAGTTTACTAAGTATAGGTTAAGTAAAAACAGTATCTATATTAAATATAGATATAACTTAGTTATAAGCTTAAGGCTAGAATTTAGTTAAATAATAAGTATATATATATAAATATATAATAATATATAATAAGGTTATATTTAATATATATTTAATATACTTAATAATAGAAAAGTGTACTAAAGCATGTAGTAAAGTTAGGGTTTATAATCCTATTTAATATCAGCTAAGTATATACTAGAGATAAATATAATATATACTAAATACTCTATCTTTATTATATAGATATTAAGGTAGCTAGTAGTATTATTAACTCTTTATAATATTAACTCTATATATACCTAATATATATATAACCTACCCTAGCTCTATAATATAGTATATATTCTATTAATTATAATTTTATACCTAGTACTTAATAGCACTGGTCTCTATTAGCTTTATATATATATAGTATAAACCTAACTTACTTTTAACTTATTAAGGTCTCTATAATTAAGATATTTATAAGTATTAGGTTTATAACTACTATATATTAAGTATATACCTACTTAATACTAAGTATAAGTACTAACTAGCGTCTATATAAGCCTTATATATATAATAGTATAACTAAACTATATTAGATACTCCTTAGTATATATTTAGAATATACTTAACTTATTACTAACTATCCTATATATATAACCTTATATATAAGATCTAGAGCCTTTATTACTATATTATAGCTATACCTACTTAGTATATATTTAATATAAGTAGTATATATATATATACGCTAGTATTAAGTTTAGATAGAGTCTTTAAAGGGACTAAGGCTATATATACTTAACTAATATTCTATATCTAGTAGATATATATTAATAGTTATTAGAATTATCTTAGGTATAAATAGTAGGACTTATTAAGTATTAGTCTATACTTAGTATATATATCTAGCTAAGCTTATATCTTTAATTTATTATAATTATAGTTGCTTATACTAAGATCTAGTTTAGTATATACTTAATATAGCTATTTAAAGATTATATAGCTTACTAGGTAGAATCTAGTTTTAGTTATTATTTATAATTAATCTTATTATAGTATTAGTAAAGCATATACTTAATATAAAAAGAATATAAACTAATTATAATAATACCCTTAAAAGGTGCTAGGATTTATTATAATATCTATATAAAGGTTTATATAATAATTARTARGRATTAGTACTATAGYTATATTATATCTATACTTAATATATATAGAATATAAATTAGAGTTGTTATAATAATTATAGATATATTAATAAAGAAGAATATATCTAATATAGGTTAGATATATATAGTAAGGAAAAGAAAATAGGATAATTATAATTCTATAAATATAAATAAGCTTAGGCCCTATATATACTAAGCTTTAGTACGACCTTAGCTATAGTTAGATTTAACTAGCTAGATATTAGCTTACTTTCTACTATACCGGAACTATTTTCTACCATAGCCGAGCTAGGTGCCCGCCAACGGTTATGAAAACAACTGTATCATTTGCCCCGGAGCGGGTGTTGTCTAGGCGCCCGGCTCACAGGGCTGGATTCTTGGCCGCTAAAAGCGTAAATCCAAATATTAACATGGTCAATCTCTGTTCTTCCGTGACAGTCCATGTCTTGTATACACGTTGAAGTTAGCATTGGCTATTACCGTTTTCCAAGTGATAGACGGCTTTCAACACTTACCTCGAAAAGGCATACTACATGTGTCTTTCCTGAGAAACATCCCAAATGCATTGCGCAACCAGGCTTCAGGGGGTGGGAGTCCAAGATGGTGCTCAAAGGGTTGACCCTGCAGTGGGAGGGATTGAAGCCGAGATACCCTGGAGACAAGACCAGGCAACGTTGCCTTGAGGACGGTGCATGCTACATTCAGGGCACCTTGAGATGTCTTTGGGCTTCGAACTTACTGGCTCTTCAATTGGGGAGTTTGTTCGACTGCCCAGGGAGTGAACCCTTCCATTCTACTGTGTACTGCCTTTATGCTCACTTTGGTCCCCTAGTGCTTTCTGATGCGTCGACGGTGCTCCCGCATACTTTATGTCTTGGATATTATATCCAGGACGGACATCCAATTAGATGCGTAAGACTTAGCGGAATTTCTTGACGTTCCGCATTAGGTAGATATGCCATCAATTTCAATGCCGTTTATTGATTATGAAGCCAGGTTCATCCATGTATCGCATTTGAAGGAAAACCGGGTCTTTAGACTTATCCATCCCAGGTGGCTTTCGAAGAGGAACGCAATTCGTTGTTTTAAGTTAATTCTTGTTTACTAAACCCTTATGCACGCGCGTGACAAATCACTTTGATGATATTGAAGTGTACTGACTTGGCCAGCACACATCGCCAGAAGCCAACAGCATTAAAAATCCAATATGTACAATTTGTGATCAGGATTGTTGGCTTACTGCATCTCAACATTACCTATACCTATATAATAAGGCTTCAGGAAGTCCATTGTGRRTTTCACGAAAGAGCGTGAAGTACCTATGGTATTTAGCCATGATGTCCTATAACGACGCATCGATCCTATTCCTCGGGGCCTCAGGCCAAGTAGGAGGTACGCAGGCTAATCTTCCCCACCCACTGAGACCTTCCTTAAATCACACACACTGAAATAAAGAACAGGAGCATTCCTCACCGTTTTCCGGAAACACCATCCGCACTACAGACTAACAGCCTTCCTACGCAGCACAGCTCTCGACGAAGCCCTGACCAGCTTAGGAAACGTAGACATCATCCACGGTACATTTTCGGAACTTAGCACAATCGAAGAGCTCAGCTCGACGCACAGCATTATCATCAATTGCGCCGCGTCCTTCAATCCGCCCTTGACAGAAGCTATCCTACGCGGCATCCGTCGAACACATGCACCTAAGAAACCTATCCTCCTGCATGTAAGCGGCGCTGGAAATTTCGTCGATCACAGTACAATTGGCGAGTATATCCCGCAGTTAAACCCGTTCAATGATGCCAACCCCAACGACGTCCGGAAAATTGATGCATCCTACGCTCCCAATGGCGCCACAGACGAGATTATTTTCCAAGCCGCCGCCCGCGGCGAAGTCAATGCGCTATTCGTGTGTCCAGGTGCAATCTACGGCAACAGTGTCAATCACCTCGGCTTGGCTGTCGGAGCAGCGTCAGCGCAAGCTCCTGGGGTGTGGCTGCTCTGGAACATGGAGAACATCGAATCGCTTGGCTTTTCGCCCTATGTCGGACCAGGGACATCGGTCTTCCGGTTCGTGCACGTAGATGATGTGGTGGACTTGATGATTCTTGTGTTTCGTAAGGCGCTTGAGACTTGGGATTCATATGTGCCGGAGGATGTGTATAAGCACTTTTACCTAGCGGTCGATGAGGAGATTGCGAGTAAGCCGGTTGCTTTGGGGCTGGCGGATTTGGTACATCGAAGAGGCGGGATTGCGGAGCCGGTTGCTAAGAGTGTGAGTTTCGAGGAGGCGGGCAAGGTTGCTGGGTAAGTTTTCCCTCCACCCTACTGTGTTGTTGCAGTGTTGTGGTTGTAAAGACGTCGCTAATATGTTGATTTTATCTAAAGGTATATCGCGGGCAGTTTGCTAGTAAAGAATGATAATGCAAAATCTTTAGGGTGGGAACCGAAAGGATTGGGGTTTTTGAAGACGTTGAGGCAGACGACCTGATCGTGGTGCATTGCAATGACAAGACTGCAGATAGTTTGGGAGCGCATGGGTACATCACTATTGTTTCAGCAGGAAATTTTTTTCTTTGACATATATCTGGCACTACATTAGAATAATCACTAATTCGCTCCTTGCCAAAGCATTTCCGAAGATTCTCACAGGATAAAGCTTCACCATGAATTAGGCAAAAATATGTGCCTATAACATGAAGGCTAATAATCAATCAGGGATATATCTTAATCGAAGCAATAGTATGAGTTAGCATTGCCCCAAAGAATCCAACCTAGCTAAATCTCATATCCTCATTCATAGGGTACGTGGTCAAGTTGGGCTCGGCACGGCTAGAAGTTCCGTAGTCCACTAAGATCTTCAAGACGCTGAGAGTTATAGAAATAAATGGTATAAATTAAACTACTTGTCTCTAACATTACGCCACGGCACGTCCATACGCTATCAAACCCCTTCATCTACACAACCATCTTTCAGAGCGAAGTAAAATCAGCAATGTCCTGCCTCGCCCCCTCAACCGGCACCATCCAAGGCACTCTCGAGCGGGTGAAGATCTCCACATCAGGCACATATCCGGCATTGGTCTTGCCGTCGTCATCAATGCAGCCAACCTTGATGACCATCGTGCCTGGATATCCGTCAGAGGTCCGATAGAGCAGGCTGCCACACTCGCCGCAGAAATGCGTTGTGATGGTGTTGCCGCTGCCGGCCTTGCGTTGGTTTGCCTTGAGCGTGCCGCTTAGGATCTTGAGGTCGTCTGTTAATAGCAGTAGATTGTTGCTGAAACCATTGCCAGTTAGACGCCGCTCGTCGACGCAGTGGCAGCGGAACTGATTTGTGTTTAGTAGGTTTAGTAGTGGGGAATTGAGAAGGGAGGAGGAGTGGGGGGTTTGGCAAGGGAACCGGGGAGGGACGCACTTTTGTTAGTGGTTCTCCGGCGAAGGAGATGCGGTTCGTACCGCAGAGACAGACTGATTCGGTGGTCATCTTTTAATCCGAAGAGGTAAGGATGGAGCTTGTCCTGATTCACTAGGCTCAGAGGGTTTATTGGCAAGAGATTATGAAGAGATCTTGAAAGTCGCAAATAGCAGGTGAAATAGGGAAGCAGGGTCCTGGTCTTACGTTATATACAAACATCTAACTCCACATGATTCCAATAGAGATACGTCGAAAGAGAGATACTTCAACTCGTACTCATGTTGAATAATCCATGCGCATACTAAGCGCCGAAAGCTTCACGGCTAAGGATCAGTGATCATGTCGGATGACCAATTACACCGTCTGTGTAAGCTGGCTTCATGGAGTGAGATGGTTTGTCATGATACTTAGTAGGATGAGTCTTCTTCTTGAACTTCCTTCTAGAGTTCACCACGCTTACTATGAAAACCTCCTCACCATGTGGCTGATGAGGCTGAAGCCTAGAAGCACCCTGAAGACCAAGCTTTTATACCCGGAGATCAGATATGTCATCTCCCTAGGCTCGTAGGGGACACAATTGTTGGCATTCTGTACAAAAAGCCAGTCCTTTCAGCATAGGACAGACTTGTAACATGTAATTTTATTAACAAATATTACTTAATAACTTATAATTCAATGATTCTTAATGAATTTAAGTTAATAATTTTCTTCTGTTKTGAAAGAGTAATTGTAGGTTTATAAAGATTGGATATTTACTTCAAAACTTCAAGAATCAGTAATCATTACAAGTTTAAGTCAATTAGTAACTTTATCTCTGTTGCAAAGGAGAAGTTATGGGTTTGTGAAAACTAGCTTTAAGCTGGGGGTGCCATTGTTTTTATCCGGTGCGAGGGGGGTTGGCACAGAGACCAACACTAATAGTCTTGACAAACCGGAACCCCAAGTAAGGTACAAACAAGTCTCCTACAGCATACCGAATGCCTTGAATGGGGGGTCCACACGCCCAAAACGACAATATCCTAGAGGCTGCTCTTAGGGGGCGCGAGGGTACACTAAGTTCATAGGGGAGGACTTGTAGGGCTGAAAGCCTGACTGACCCTCAGCGCAAAGCAAGACTTCTACTCTTGGTCTCTGCACGGAGTACAAGAGGGTGACCCTTCTACCGGGACGTGACATAGCCAGTAAATGCATCGTCATACCATACTTATCATTGGTCATTGGATTCATAACATTCGCGATCTTCATTTAATGCTACTCTACTCGCATTCTACCAATAACTGAGGTGAATGCTTTTCGCCTTGACATTTGCGTTCGGATCATCAAGTAGGCTGCATGTTCAAGCTAGATAACAGCAGCATGACGCTACTAACGAATGACTTTCGTGGTGGTGGAGAACCCCACTTCCGGCTCTGTGGTCAAGTTCAGCCATCTGCCAACGCGGCTCCGAGACTGAACAGCAGCTGGCGGTAGAGCACGGCCATGATCTATCCTCGAAATCCCCAAATTCAGGTAGCTCTTAGGTGGTGAATAAGTTGTCTTTGATTCAGTATCTATATATATGAAAATGGGGAAAGAGCGAGGCTTGTTGCAGGTTTACCATCCGAAGGAAGGCACAACCATAACTGCAGAGTAGGTGCTCTCTGCCCAACCCAGAACATGGAAATAGCACGAATAACGCTCTGCAGCGTCGTCTTCGTTCATGGACTGTTTGGTGATAGACAACAGACCTGGACGAAGAACGTTAAACAACACAAGATAACCCCGGATCCGAATCTGCCTTCCTCGTCACAGCCTCAGAAGAACCGCCCAACTTTATTCAGGAAATTCCTCTCAAGAGACAAAGGAGTCATCCTGACAGATTCTAGAACTTCTTCTGAGGGCAGTTTTGCAAGCGAAAGTCTTCAACAGCCTACATCCGGTCCGTTCAAGGTATTCTGGCCTCGTGACCTACTGCCTGTACGGTTTCCGGATTTCCGGGTCTTCACGTGGGGCTACGATGTTGACATAGATCATGCATTATCCGGGGCCTCTACAGCTACAGTATTTCAACATGCTGCTAATCTTCTCTCCGACCTGTGTGATGTCAGGATATCTAGTGAGGCCGAGTCAAGGCCACTGTTCTTCGTTGCGCATTCCTTAGGCGGTATCGTCGTAAAAGACGTGAGCACACCCTTTCGCGTTCATTGTCGTTGACATATACACCTGTTTTTGCGACCCATAGCCATATACCCCGTAATTTTATTACTGCACACTCTCTTCAAATCTGTTATCCTTCAAACAGGAGAGACCCTGACTGCGGCTTCAAGGCCCTCAATCAATCTCTCAATGCTCCGACACATCAAAAAGCAATCGCACCTGCCACTGCCGGAGTATGTTTTCTAGGCACACCACATAGAGGTACATCCATTGCGGCTCAGGGGGAAACATTATTGCGAATCTCAAAGCTATTTGGTAAATCACCGAACCTTCGCATTCTTCAGGCACTGAAATATGACGCCGAGACATTGGATCGGGTGCATACCGGCTTCCACCGTACTCTTATCGATGCACGCTGTAACTTAAAGATCCGCTCTTTTCTGGAAGCAGAAAGATATCGAGGAATCCTGGTGGGTTTTGACTCATCAAACACAAGCCTTTGGTACCATATCTAATTTTGGCAAGGTCGTTGATAGATTCTCGGCGACAGTCGGTATTGCTAATGACATTGTCAGCGAGATACAGGCAGACCATCGGAACATGACCAAGTTCTCGCAACTCGATGACCCGGGCTTTCTCAATATCTGTAGTGCCTTGGATCGTTGGACAAAGGAACTTAGCGCCGCAACTAGTGGCTGTGAGTGATCCAACCCTCTTGTAGCTCTCTTGCCTTTCATTCATTGCAACTATGAAGGTACTAAAATTGTGAAGGCTGACTTGACAGTGCTCCCAGGTGCCTTGCGACACGGTATGCACCCAATTTCATGTGAGAAGAGCCATATATTTCTGACGGGTCTAATAACAGTCTTCCTGGAGAGCCTCGAGAACGGCGAGCGGCGACGTAGGGTAGACCAAGTTCGGAGCCCGTGTGATGGTACATTCAGATGGCTTTTCAATCCCGAAGTAGGGTTCTCTGGTTGGCTGAGCGGCCTACAGCAGGCTGGCACTCCTAGTGTGTTCTGGATCCAAGGTAAACCGGGTTCGGGCAAATCGACCTTGATGAAATATGCGTTCACGGAGGAGAACACACGAAAACTTTTGGCGTTAGCAGACCCTGGCACATGGCACGTTGTACCATTCTTTTTTCACGACCGAGGATCGTCTGTGCAGAAGAGTGTTATTGGGCTCCTTCAGGAGCTTCTTTATAGGCTTATTGAAGCGGATGAGAAGCTTCTGGCGTTCATACCTGTCAGACTGATACACCAACTCCTCAAAAGGAATACAACGGCTACAAAAGGGTCCATGCTCCTGCAGCAATATGGCGAGAACAGAGGACAAGATTGTGTGCACCAAGGATCATCGAGTGCAGAGTCTTGCTTAACGGAAGACCTTGAAGAAGCTCTCATCGCTATTACAAGACAGGAAGAAGTCCCCTTGAACGTCCTGTTCTTTATTGATGCTCTCGATGAGCATGAGGGCAATCATAGGGACCTAATCAGGGTCATCCAAAACTCATTCATAGCTACAGAAGCTTCGAAAGTGAATGTAAAGTTTTGCCTAGCAAGCCGACCGGACCCAGCTTTCACAAATGCGTTCGGAATCTGTCCCGGCCTTTTGGTTCAGGAATATACTAGGGATGACGTGCAGTGGTACGCAGATCAGCAGATTGCTTCCAGTATTTTGTATTGGGATATCGATCAAGATATATCAGAATTGCACCAACTTACTGTCGAGATCGCTCAGAGAGCTAACGGGGTATTTATTTGGGTTCGGGTCGTAACTGAGGAGCTCATAGAGAAATTCATAGATGGTGGTACCATCTCTCAGCTACGAGAAATATTGTCAGCGATGCCAGAGGAACTGAAGGATCTGTACCGAAGAACCCTTTCGAAGGTCAAGCCTGAATATGAGCTTGAATCCTATGTCATGACACAAATCGTGTTACACGCAAAGAACCCTCAGACGTTGGTGTCACTCTTGGCAGCGACGGACATCGCGTTGCAAAGGAAAGTTGAGCTAATGTCTTGGGCAACCATGGAAAGAAGATTACGAAGCCGCTGCGGAGGTCTCCTCGAAGAAACAAGTGCTTCAGATTACATTCAATTCCTTCACCAGACCGTCAAAACTTTCTTTACAAATCGGCATCACGCAATTTCAATGTTTCGTAACTCCGAGGATTCCCCTGTCGAAGATGGTTCATACTATATGCTCAAATACTGCATTTACGTTGCAACTCGGCTCCCATCCGCTGAGCTCGAGGAGAGTTCAGAAACGCTGAGTCACCTTTTCTATTACGCTGCAAAGTCATCAACAGCTCCAAAATCCGAGGTAGCGAAGTTGCTAGAATGTCTTATCAATAAATCTGGCCGCTGTGCATTCTTTCCCTGGGAAGTTCCTGATGCGAGTGATGATACAAGGGATGGCCTTCAAAAATATTGCTTGCACGACAAGTCAATGTCCCGTTGTATGCCAACTTCGCATCATGCTCCGCCACACTCTAGGCATCGATACTATGACCTCTTGTCAGCGAGCATTTTTCATGGCATTCTTTCCTATGCACAGGAAAGGTACCCACATGGTCTTCCTCGGCCGCTACCAGGGCAAACCCCATTACTTCAATGTGCTCTGTTTTCAATATTTATGTTTAACGATGATCCAATCTTGATTGATTGGCTACTCCAGAAAGGTGCAGATCCCAATGAGCGCCGCGTGAACATTGACAAGGAGCCAAATACGAAAGGTCCCACAGCCCTAGGCTATATGATAAGATCGCAACACTCGGTGATCTATGACCCAAATTACTGGTCACAAACTTACGAGACAATTGAGAAGCTTTTGAGAGGCGGCGCCAATGCCAACATGAGCGTTGTACCAACAGAATTTACGCCAATGTCGGCCTTAAGGGTAGCCATGACCATTCCGCGGGAGGAAATCTGTGAGGAGATAGTCCGGATTCTGCTGAAATATAAAGCGGACTACAATCAGATAGACATCGAAGGGTACCGACCCTTGTACCACGCCATAAGACTTAACTTTTGCAAGGTCGCAGAGCTCCTCTTACGTTATGGGGCAAACCCTTCAGACTTGGGAAACGGGATAAACGCATTACAACCAGAGTCATTCCAGCACCAGCCAGCTTTCTATCAAAGTGCTATGCAGATGCAGGCTTTGCTGAGAGACTACTCGACAGAAACCGAAGGAGGGTCACGTAGGACCTCGATGATAGCGTAAGATCAAGATGCTCTTTGCAGATCTCAAGAGTCGCAAATTGTCTCCAGCACTTAGAGGAGGGGTTTCGATTCCAAGACCTTAAGCTCACGATTAGTGGAAGCAGAAGCAAAAAGAGAAAGAGAGAAAGAAAGTTCATTGGATCATGATGGTGGACCTGTCATGAACGTCAATCAGCGTGTTGCTACTTATGAACAAAAAGCCACAACAACGGACTTTTAATGGGCCAACCAACACCCATCGAGATACACATGGATGAAGGCAAAGCGTGGTACGAAAGAAGGAGGACTTAGATATATGAGCTGCACGAACCTTTACGACATCCATAAGTAAGAAAGGGAGTTGGAGTTGGGGATTTGTATTTTGAAGGAATTGCTAGGAGTGGATTGACAGTGACGCGAATCTCATATCTTTGTTTGGACGTTACGAATTACATTAGTAGGAAAGGGTGTTGGAGATTTGGATTATTGATGAACAGCGACGAACGGATAGACAGCAACGCAAATTTAATATGAACCAGCATTCGAGTATCAGATACACACATTATGCAGCAGTGACATAGTGAGATCACGAATAGACTAGCCAAGGTTTTTGCATTCATGTCACTCCCTTTCTTTCTGAGTGTCTGAGCATATGCATATCGTACCAGGGTAGACGCGGATCTAACATCATCGCTTGAGTAACAGAGACACATACTATGCAGCAGCATCAGAATGGTCTCACAGATAGCCTAGCCAAGGTTTTTGCATTCATGTTACTCCCCTTTTTGTCTTTTTGAGCATATGCATGTTCCACCAGGGTAGACGCGAAATTAATATCGCTTGAGCACCAGACACACATATCATGCAGCATCAGGATCACAACGATCTCAGAGATAGACTAGCCAACATTTCCGCATTCTTCTGAGAATACGCATATTCCACCATTGTAGCCAATAGCCAATACCTAGTCAACTACTTTATTTGTATATTACACACGTCCTCCTTTCCCCTTCACAACAGCCAAGCACAAGCCAAGCCAACATTCTGATATCCCTCCATCCCTCCATCCATCTTTCCATCATATCAAATGCTAGAGTACATGTCTTCCATGGTATGTTTATTTCATTAAACCAGAAAAAGACCCGATCCCGATTTCTCCTTCGCCTAAATGCCAATTCAATTCATCTATCATGACTTCATGTAAAGAGTTATACAAGAATGTGATGTGCCAAGAAACCCTGCCTGACTGTCTTCGCTACCTGAGCTGGGTAAGGGCACCTGCCTGGGTAGTGCTGTGATCATCGTTGTGAATCCAAGAAGGTGGGAATGTGTAGGTAGATAGGGTTGTTCTATTCTTCTTCATTCCTCTCCTCTCCTCTCCTCTCTTCTTCGGTCGTCCTTTCTAGGCAATCTGCCTCAAAAACGGACTCAACAACAACTCATCCGCACTCGGTCTCTTCTCATGATCAATCTCAAATGTCTTGCTTAAGAAAGCCTTGCCCTCCTCGCTTGCCACCTCGGGCGTATTAGGTTTAGCACTCGAATTTCCAATCTGGAAGATCGCTTGCAGCTGGCTGCAATTGGGGAAAGGGTGTGTTCCTGTGAACATTTCTACGATGAGGCAGCCGAGGGACCAGATATCTGCTTTGCGGGTGTAGGAGGTTTGTTTGACGACTTCGGGGGCCATCCAGAAGACGGAGCCTTGGAGGGAGGGGCGGTGGATGTGTCCGCCATTCTTGGAGGGTTGGAGTAGGGCGGAGGCTTCGACGCGTTTGGAGATGCCGAAGTCGGAGATTTTGATGTTGCCCTTGTTGTCGACGAGGACGTTGGCGCCTTTGATGTCGCGGTGGATGATATCGCGGCCGTGCAGATAGGAGAGTCCCGCAAGGATTTGCCGGACGAAATTGCGAATGAGGGGTTCGTGGAGTTGGCCGTAGGAATTGAGCATGGCGGCGACAGACCCTCCAGGGACGTATTCGAGGAAGATGTTGAAGTGTTCGGCGTCGGAGTTGGAGCCGAGGTATTGTACTATGTTTTCGTGTTGGAGATCGCGGAGGAGGTCGATCTCGCGTTTGAGGGCAGCGACCATGCTTTCTTTCTTCTTGTCAAGGATGCTGTTGCTGTTGGAGGGAACCTCAACTTGTTTGACTGCCATGAGTTCGCCGGTGACGGCGTGGAGAGCAAGGTAAACGCTGCCGAATGAGCCTTGGCCGATGAGAGCTCCTTGCATCCATTTGACATTATCCCAAGAGTCGGCCTTCAAAAATTGATTGAGTTCTTCATCAGGCTCATCACCGTCTGCGGCAATGGCATGACTAAGAGTATCATTGATAGAGCCACCAGCCTCGGTTGCTGGCCCACTACTACCAGACTCGTCGAAATAGCTGTTTATGGCAGCATGGGAGGTGTCCGAGTCAGCGCCATTGTTGCCAGGTTGCGTGTCGCTGTCGAATGATACATACGACTTCCTATTGGGCTCGACTGGTGACTCTTCTTGCAGTGGCTGAAGCGAGCTCGAAGCGATGGAGTCGCGATAGGCGGTCTGCGAGTTGGCAAACCTCGATACGGACAATGGACGAGGACCCCGAGCATTCGAAGCTCCTGTCAGCCAAGCATCGGCGATGTTGGGTAGAGGCGGAGCATCTTTGAGACTCGAAGCAAAGCTAGAATTGCTTGCTACGCTAATCCGGCTGGCTGCTCTACTAAGTCGAGCAGATCTTCGGATTGACATGCGAACAGTCCTCTCGATCGTCTCTTTCTGGTGATCAGGGAAGTAGGTCGTCAGCTCTTGGCTGATCAATTCACTTGGTGGTCGACCACCCAGGAACTCCTTAATCTTTGGCTTCGACTGTGAGTCTGACCGAGCAGGAGTATCGCCCCATCCCTGAGAAGCCGCACTGCCGCTTCGATCTCTGGGCCGAGGCGCTTGAAAAGTCGCTGGAGACAGCGGGTAGGAGACATCGTTCCAGGACTCGCCTGTCAGCTTCTGCACCTTACCAATGCTGCGAGCATTGTTCGAAGAGAGCGCATTGGCATGCATCTCGTTTTGTTCCTCCATAGCGATGCTAGAAGCCTTCCGCAATTCCTCCTCGTCTGGTTCACCGGCATGTCTCTTGCGAAGGATGAGACGTCCCCGTTCGTTCTTGTCATAAGGTTCTGAACATAACCGGAGTAGTTCGTTATCACTTAGGCGGTGAGTGTTATTCAAGTCCTGACCCGACCCATCCAAGTTCCAGAAGCAGTGATTCCTGGCCTGGTTCTCAGGCAAACTAAGCTTTCTTAACACACAAGCAAAGATGTCTTCCAATGTCTTGCAGTTCTTGATATCCAACACCTTTGTCTGTCCCCCACTGTAGATGACCCGGATGACTGGCGAGCCTGCAGGCAACTTTCCGACTGTTGAGTCCATAATAGGGTTCTGGCGACTTGGTGTTGCAGGTCGGAGGAGACTCTTGGCGGAGCCTGGAGCATTAAAGTAACCCTGAGATGGATCTTTTCTTGCAGTGCCTAGGGGACTCATGCCGCCGTGGCGCGCTTGTACTCTCTTGACGCCGTCTCCTTCGGCAAGTGGTGAATTTGGCCGAGGGTTGCCATTATTAGCGTGGTATTCATTCAACGCAGTCAGGTCAACTTGTTGAGACCATCTTTTCCTCGAAAATTCAGGCTGGGCACGCTCTCTTGCAGTATTGAAGTCTCTTGGTGATCTTGAGGATGAGGAGGGAGTATAGGGCGTGTGGACCTGACGGCTGTCTAACGCAGCCAGAGAATCCCGATTGCGTTTTCTATGATTACCGACGGCTTTGGTTCTCAGCTGTTTGATGGCAACGAAGATGCGGACACGATCCCCAATTTTCTTGATGCCCATCTCTTTGAGCACGAGTTGGTCACATTCGATAAGATTATTACCAGTAACATTGTTGACTGTTGATATGCGTTAGTATCGGAGAGCTTTGTTGAACATGCACAGCATAATCATGTAAGTGATGCTCGTCGGGTCGGGTACTGACCTCTGAAGAGCTGTTCATATTGAGCGCAGTTGATGGCACGAAGCCATTCACCAACGCGTTTTTCATCCCAGGACCTGTGGAGCAATCAATGTTAGCATGGTTGATCCTTGTCTTAACGACTGATGACAGGAATAGATGCTCACCGTATCGAGTCCTGCACATCACCAGACTCTGAGAACTCTGACTCCGTTGGACTCATGAAGGGAGCATTATGTGAGCTTGTCCCAGCGGAAGCCTTGTGGCTTGGGTAGTTGACTGCATATTGCGACACGACTGCTGCTTGTGTTGGACCCATACCCATCGACGAGCTATATGGAGCCTTGGGGGCCAGAACTGCCATTCCTTGTTCAGACTTCTTGCAGCTCAGCTACTGTGTGTTGATTGATTCGACCATTTGATGAAGATGGACGAGGTCGAAGGACAAAGGATGCGGGGTTGGTAAGCCGCGACTGAATGTAGTAAGTGCTCAGACAAAGGCGAAATGAATTAGGATATTAAGAAAATAGAGCCGATAAGGATACTGATTATGGTGACGCCTTAGGGACTGTAACTGTAAATTGTGGCCAGAGGGTTCAATGAGTGACTGTCTGTAAGGCACAGCTGAATGGCTTGTTGACGTTTCGAAAAGACCGAGCCGGCGGTTTGAGGTGGTATGGAGTGTTAGCAGACTATGTGTGAGTGGTCGGATGGGAGGTTGTATGTAATACGATGGAAGCTGATGAGGAGAAGATGGGCGAGGAGCGGATGAAGAGCACGACGTCAGCGGGTATCGGAGAGAGAAATATTGGTTGCTTTGACGAAGTGGTGTGGATGGGGTGACAGCGAGGGAAAAAGGCTGCAAGGTAAGTGGATCGGTAGTTGCGCAGGTGAATGATTGTCGCCCGAACGCGAGTACAGGATCAACAGAGCTGCGGTCGGCGAGGCGAGAAGAGAGGATGATAAATCAGCTGCTTCGATGAGCAGAGCAGTTGTCTTCTCTTCAGGCCAGTGTGTCGTAATTGATGCTTGAGAGCACACGCGACATAGTATGTAGCAGAGCAGTAGCAGTTGACCAGTGCCTCTGCTTCTTCCTCCAACAGCGATTGTTGTCTGAGACCCCTGAGAGGATGACCTATTTTTTGGCGTTTCAGGCTTGTCTCGAATAATGAAAGTGCGTCATTAGCCGCTATCTTGAGACACCCATTAACGAGTTGCACTGGTCGCCACCGTCGACCAGAATACTGTATGGTGAAAGGCCAATCTACTCTGCCAAGTCTGTCTTATTTTTACTTTACGTCGGATGTGCCATACACCACTATGTGCTCTACTAATCATGTATAGCTCGGTACTGAGTACTGATCACTCGCTTATGGATTGCGCCAGAAACGCCACAGCAATTCTGTCCTTACCTGTGCCACGGGCCGGCATTTCCCAAAAGGGAAGTCCATGCGTGGCCCAGCTTTCGTTATTACGCCCTCGTTGTAAATGTCTCGAAGGATTCGATGAAGCTGAGCATGCAAAGCAACAACTCATGTACGCGTAAAACATCTAACTCACATATGAAGCTGCTGTAACCACTCTAGGCTGGTACTTCCTGTCATTGTTGGTAGCAGATCTCCATGGCCCGATGACCATTCAGGACGCTTAACATCAACGTCTTGTCGCTTGAAATGTAGTGTAGTGCATTGTATAGCTTCAGTAGAACTGTCTTGCTAAGAAAGATTGTGCTTTGACTTCCATGAGCGCCATCAAACGCGAAGTTAGTCGCGGTTTCGTAGATGTAGCAGCCTGGAGACGGGCATGTTCCGAGCAATCCAACAATACGCGTGTTCAAGCTGTTGCACGCCAACTCAATGTGGCCTTATGATGGAGCTCCGATAGACGTCGGCAGCATGGGTTTCAAAAGACAMGCGMGYGGSATCCTGAGGCAATGACCAACATGCAGGAACTTGATGATACGTCTTTGCCTATCTTCAAGGTCGAGAGGGTACAGCTTCAGTTCTCTATCTCATCAGACTTCGTGGCAGCGCAGGTAGCCAACAATGTCTTGATCTTAGCGCTTTCGACAGGCCGCATCCTGAGGATCGATCTGGACAGTCCCTCAGACATAGATGGTGGATACTGTTCCCCAAGCTGCATGCTTTGACACGAGCTAACGCATGCCCACTAGATATCGACCTGCCCAAGAAGACATCCGAGGTTGGCCTCATACGTCGCATGTTTCTGGACCCTTCGGCTTCCCATCTTATCATAACTACTACTCTTGGCGAGAACTACTACCTACATACCCAGTCGCGGCAGCCGAAAGCACTGTCTCGCCTGAAGGGGGTTGCCATAGAGAGTATAGCATGGAATCCATCTGTGCCAACCGCTTCTACAAGAGAAATCCTCATAGGAGCTGCAGATGGTAATGTGTATGAAGACTACATTGAACCCTCGAGCGAATTCTACCGAAGTCAGGAAAAATATCTCAAGGGCGTTTTCAAGATATCCGAGGGGCCAGTAACAGGATTATGGGTAGACCTCATTCCAGGGAGGTCAGATACGAGAAGAGTCATTGTCGCTTCGCCAACTAAACTCCTACATTTTGTGGGGCGTATAGGTCGCCATGGACAGGAGGGTTCAGGGTCGATCTTCTCGAAGCTATTCGAGACCGAAGCACCTACATTGCATGAGGTAAATCGAGGCCCACAGGGTTCTCTCTCCTCGTTTGTCGTCTCGCCAGACTCAACCGAGAGCCAGCCCGTGGATAATGATGATGGTGAGCGCACGTATGCTTGGCTTTCTGCACAAGGCGTGCTGCATGGCAGACTGCGGACAACTACGGCTTCTGCGAGCTTGGGTAGCACCGTGTTCAACAGCTCCAAGATGATATCAAGGTCCCAAATACCTGCTTCAGAAGGCCCTAGTGGTCGGAAAAAGCCAACTCAGGAACCAATTGCAGGTGTTGCACTATCTCAGTGGCACGTACTCTGCCTCGTGGAGGGCAGAATCGTCGCCCTGCAGAAGGTTGATGATCGTATCATCTACGATCAAGTCGTGCTTGAACCCGGTGAAAATGCTCTTTGTCTTTTGGCGGATCAGAAGAAGAATACTTATTGGCTTTTCACTACCCAGGATATCTTTGAAATAGTAGTCACAGATGAAGATAGGGAAGTATGGAAAATCATGCTCAAATCACAACAATTCAGTCTCGCTTCCCATTATGCTAAAACTCCTGCTCAAAAGGATGCTGTGGCGATGGCCTCTGGAGATCACCTTATTAGCAAAGGTCAATACCTTGAGGCGGCGAATGTATATGGGAAGAGCAGCAGGCCATTTGAGCAGGTTGCCCTAACTTTCATCGACCATGGCGAGCAAGACGCACTGAGAAGGTATCTGCTAACCAAAATAGCAACTTACAAGCGGTCGTCTATCATGCAAAGAACAATGATTGCCAGTTGGCTTGTTGAAATATTCATGTCGAAAATGAACTCGCTCGACGATACTATCACCACGAAGGCGCAATTGACAGAGAACACCAACACGACCGAGACCAAAGATGAGCTCGCTACTATTCGAAAGGAATTTGAGGATTTTGTCTCTAAGTACAGAACAGACTTAGATCGACAGACCACCTACGAGATCATTAGCAGTCATGGGCGAGAGCAAGAACTACTGTCCTATGCCACAGCTATCGATGATTATAACTATGTGCTATCGTACTGGGTACAACGAGAGCGATGGCAAGAATCGCTTGACGTGCTTAAGAAACAGACTGATCCATCAATCTTCTACAAGTATAGCAGCGTCCTCATGGTCCATGCACCAACAGAACTTGTCGACATCCTTATGCGTCATCCTGACCTTGATCCGATCAAGCTTATACCAGCCCTCCTCAATTACAACAAGACAAACCCCAGCATCCCACTTCAACAGAACCAAGCCGTCCGATATCTCCTTTTCTGCATCAACGCCCTCCACACAACCGTATCCGCCGTCCACAACACCCTCATCTCAATCTACGCCTCGCACCCCTCCTCCTCCGAAACAGCCCTCCTCTCCTACCTCTCCACCCACTCCCTCGCCAACCCCCCCCCCTACGACACCGACTTCGCCTTCCGCCTCTGCATCCAACACTCCCGCGTCCAATCCGCCGTCCACATCTACACCTCCATGGGCTCCTACGCCTCCGCCGTCTCCCTCGCCCTCAAACACAACGAAATCGACCTCGCCTCCCACGTAGCAGACCGCCCCTCCTCCACCGACCCCTCCCTCCGCAAACGCCTCTGGCTCGCCGTCGCCAAAAAAGTAATCTCCCAACAATCCACCGGCTCCATAAAAACCGCCATCGACTTCCTCAAACGCTGCGACCTCCTCCGCATCGAAGATCTCATCCCCTTCTTCCCGGATTTCGTCATCATCGACGACTTCAAAGACGAAATCTGCGCCGCTCTAGAATCCTATTCCCGCTCTATAGCTGCCTTGGAAGCGGAAATGGATGCCTCCGCCGCTACAGCCGAGAGCATAAAAATGGATATCAAACACCTAGACCGCCGCTATGCCATCGTCGAACCAGGCGAGCGCTGCCGAGTTTGTGAACTCCCCTTATTAAGTCGGCAATTCTTCGTGTTTCCCAGCTGTCAGCATGGGTTTCATAGCGATTGTCTTGGTAAAAAAGTCTTGGAAGGTAGTGGTCTAACCATAAGAGGAAGGATACGAGAATTGCAGGCGCAGATAGGGAGGGGAGGGAGGAARGAGAAGGAGGGRAGGGAGTTGGATGCGTTGGTTGCGGGACAATGGTGAGTTTGTTTCGCACGTGTTAATTGTAGATGCTGACATGGAGTTAGTATTTTGTGTGGGGATTTAGCAATTAAATCCATTGAGGAGCCGTTCGTGAATGAGACGGATGATCAGGAGGAATGGGCTATATAGCGTTTAAGCAATGGATAGAATTATGTTACATATCAAAACTGCACTCTAACGCCTTCCATCGTGATGTAGAACATTCTAGTCCTGATAAACTTTCCACTTTCCAGTATTCACCCTTCCATATCCTGTTCAGACATGCTACCTCCCCCCAAAACCTTACATTCAACCCTCCTCTCGTAACCAACATGTAAGTATCATTACCTCACATACCATCTCTTCGACTGAGGGAGGGGTGGGAAGGAGGAGGAGAAGGGAAGGGAAGGCAAGGAAGAGGAAAGACAACCCCTTCGTGGCTCCACATATAGTGGATGCCAAAATGGGGCCGCCTAGCATCAACATGAATGGAAAACAAACAAGGCCCACACAGTGACGAAAGAAAAAAAAAGGGCAAGCCAACGGAGTAGATACGAATAGAAGGGAAGACAGACCGAAAACAGATAGTGTTAAGCGTAGGAGATAGAATAAAAATAAGACAGCGAAGAGAACAGGAAAACAAAGGAGACGAAATACAACAACGAATAACATAGGAGACAGAGAAGGAGACAGAGAAGGAGACAGAGAA